>WOVY01002368.1:105000-391294 GCA_013436015.1 Rhipicephalus annulatus
TACAGTGGCCGGAGCAATGTACCGAACTCATTCTCAGTGCTTTCGAATGCTTCACACGACTAATATATCTGCGTTTAAAAGTTATTAATCATTTTGAGGTTTTGACGCGCCAAAAAAATGATAATATTTGGTGACACGCCGCAGTGGATTAAATGTGACTGTCCTCGAGGCTAATTGTGACCGTCTGGTTATTTTGATCTTCTGGTCTTGTGAATATGTGCTGTAATTTACTAAGTTTGTTGTGATTGTCTATTACGACATGTGTAGCACTTGCTTATAGTTCGTTAACTTGTACTTCTTCGTTTCGACAATATCAGAATGACATTTACATATCTCGGTTGCGTAATTTCAGCCAAAATGTATTTTCTTGTTCTATGGATACCTTTTGCGTCATTTTTCCGTGTAATGATTATACGTCGAGACGATTCCTCTCATAAATTATCAGAATCGCATTCAAAAACTATATTAGAATAGATAGTCAAAAGCCGGGTAGCAAAGAGGTAATAACGGGGCAATAAAGGTAGTCACGGCTGCAGTTACTACTTCTTTCATATCAGTTACTGTTTACTAACGTAGGTAGTAAAGAGGTCGCAAAAAGTTAGTAACGGTTGCAGGTAGAAACTGTTTACTAACGTAGGTAGTAAACATCTAGCAAAATGGTAGTAACGGTCGAATAAAGATAGTAACCGCTGCAGTTACTACCTATTTGCTTGCAGTTGCTACCTTTTTACTAACTTTTTTAACGTGTGCACAAGGCCTGTCAGGAATGCTCAGCGCAAACTGTGCCTGATTGTTATAGAAGGTTCGCGATCATTGTAGATTGTTCTGTTGAGACTGCGCGCAAGAAGCGAACACTCGAAATTATTCCAGAGCTTGCGCGACAACCAGTGATAGTCTAGAGTATTCGACGGCACATGTATAAATGCCGATGCGCGTCATCACTTGTAGTCGATCGATGACCGACGCTCTCTTCGGCGCTATCAGTGCCGGTGTCTAGCTGTAATCTGACATTTCTTTTACGTGGCCACAAGTTCAGCCAAATAAACAGTATATTCTGACCACTCTGTCTGCTTCCTTCGTCAGCATCATGACCCCGAGACAATACAATAAATACTTGCCCGCTAAACCTTAACCCTCAGTTAGGTTGTTCATGGATGATTGCACCATCTACGTCAATATACAATCTGTTGACTGTCATTGCTCTCTTTGAATTGGCCTTAACCTAACCTTCAGGTGTTGTGAAGATTGGCAAATGTCCCTTTACGCGTCTAAATGTACGTTAATCTCTTTCACTAGAAAGCGTACTAACTCACCCTTTCTCTATACTATCAAAAGTATACACTGTTGTTTCAGTCGCATTATCGTACAAATATCTCGGCGTTCATCTTTCATGAGATTTATCTTGGACTACGCACATAGCAGCTGTCTCTTCAAAAGCCTCCCAGCCTCCCGGCTATCTTCGTAGAAACTTGTGCGATGCTCATTCTAACGTACGCGCATTAGCATATCTATAGTTATGTTCGCCCACAATTGCAGTATGCATGATCGTCATGCCACCATAACAAGATTACCTTGTGCGTATGTTGGAAGCCGTCCAGAATAGGACAGCGAGATTCATCTCTGCTAACTGCGACTATCGTTAAAGCATCACCCTAATGAAACAAGACTGCATTTATGGCAGTGGATCAACGCCGCATCAATCCCATTTTATGTTTATTTCATAGATACATAACATGTAATAAATCCCGCTGTTTAATTGTCCCTTCATCTTCCTCTGCGCACATTTTGACGCATTCACAGCGCTCGTTGTTTCATGCGTGTTCATTGTCAAACACAGGGATTTACCTGATCACCTCGAGCCATATCACATTGGAGGCCTTCCAGATTGCATTGTTTCCATCCCTAATCGTCAAACTTTTTGTGATAACCTGACTTCGTTGCATTTTACTATATATAACTTTGTTTCACCTTGCTGTTTACTATTTGTTTTCTTTGTTTGTTTCTTTGTTCCTTTTTACTTTTTTTCTGTATTTTTTGCAGTGCACTTACTGATGCTTCCCTTACTCAATACCGTTTAATGGGCATGTAAGGCATTTTGAATAAATAATTAAACACTACAGACGTTCAGTATACGCGAACGCAAACTCGTCTTGTCTGAACCCGTTTAGGCTCGCATTTTTGCATTCAGGTCACTGAAAGCGCCGTATTCGAGCACCAGCACCTGTGGCTGCAACGTTCGCGTTCACGAGTGCTGTGGCCACACATACTAGGCTACATTTTTCCTAGTCATGTAGGCAATGTTTCCCGCGAATCTTACTTTTGCGAGAGCGACATGTGCTGGCACGTGTTGTGGACTACAATACAATGACAGCCTGCCCCCCTAAAGGTATCTACAACTAAATAAACACAAATGACATTTTCGTTCCTGATACTGGGGAGTCTCGTTTTCCGAACAAAACGAATTGTCCAACGAAACGGAATATTCAGTGGGTCACGTGACGGGCGAGACTGAATGTCTAACGAGCCTCAATGTTCAACGAGCCTCAATGTTCAACGAGCCTCAATGTCCAACGAGCCTCAATGTCCAACGAGCCTCAATGTCCAACCGAGACGGAATGTCCAACCGAGACGGAATGTCCAACCGAGACGGAATGTCCAACCGAGACGGAATGTCCAACCGAGACGGAATGTCCAACCGAGACGGAATGTCCAACCGAGACGGAATGTCCAACCGAGACGGAATGTCCATCGAGACGGAATGTCCATCGAGACGGAATGTCCATCGAGACGGAATGTCCATCGAGACGGAATGTCCAACCCAGACGGAATGTCCAACCCAGACGGAATGTCCAACGAGACAGAATGTCCATCGAGACGGAATGTCTACTATAAAATATTCAGTCTCGATGGACATTCCGTCTTGTTGGACATTCAGGCCGCAAGCAATCTGGCGGTAGCTGCACGAAGTAGCTGTAGTGATGGACATAAGTGGTGCCTTCCGGGTGAGGGGGGCGAAGGTTTGGTACAGAAAATTTGAAAGGGCTCGGCATGGGGGGGAATTGGAGTCTACAATCGGTCGGAGGTGGACGTCAGGCTTGTGAATTTTCGGTAGTCCTTAGAAACTCGGTGCGGATCCGTTACGGCAGATTAGGCGCAGGTAAAGTGTTCAGAGTTCCGGGTAATGCTTGAAAATTTCCGCGAGTACCTTGTTTAGATGTGTCTAGGTTTGCTTCGTTGGGTCCTTTACTAGCTTCGTGTATGCGTTTCGAAGCGACGGCCAAATTTCGAAGTCACGGCCATCCTTGAAAGCGAGCCGAACTGGAGGAGAAGGTTATTACTCGAGTCGTGGCTCGTATACAGAGGACAGTCCATAACATCAACCGCTCTCTCGGAACCCTTCCCCCAGTGTATACACATGGACTGCGCTCCACGACAAAACGTGAGAGAGATGGGGGGGGGGGTCATTGTTCACCCAGCGAGTGCTTTGAAGACGCCGCTGATACGTAGTCCCCACAGTCACCCCTGATGAAGGAACGAAGTCGGTTTCGAAACGTCGGGTTTCTTCAACGCTTTTGGTTGGAGTCTAAATCCTCTCCCAGTTTCATACCCAACCAGACAGACGTCTGTCGAATGTTGACACATAAGTCAATCAGCATTTGTTGATTAGGCAGCGTTCATCCATCGCTATTTCATACTCGGGGATGCTGTATGTATGGATTTGATAAACCATTGAACTTACCTCTGCAACGACGATCACTCTACGGTCGTGAAGCTTTTTAGCAGAAAGGCTTTTTTTTTGCTTCCGCTGGTGAAATAGAGTTGTGCGTTTCCGCTAATTCGAAAGTATTGAATTAGCCCAAGTTACAAAATTTGTGCTAAAAACCAAATAGTTCACGATGTCACCATGGAACACCTCTGCGATCGCAGAGATATTTTAAGTAGTGTGCGTTCCGGGTCGATGTGTGTACGGATTTACTCCGTCGCACAAGATAACCTTCTTTTCGTAGCGAGAACGCGCTTCTCTTAACAACTCTGAGCAGTAAACCGCATTTAACGGCTGCCTTGTGCCAACTGGCGGCATGATGCACAAAAAAGAAAAAAAACGATCGCGAGAAAGATAGCGACAGCGACGTGGCAGTCGCCCGCTGCGCGCTGGCACACGCCTTGCAGGACCACAATAAAGTTTCGTAACCAACAAACCAAGTGGCAGTGCGGCTCTATCGCACTGATAACTGCAATCGTACAGCTCGCGCACACAGCCGGTATGAGCGGCGGTTCTTAAAGATGGCCACCGCAATAGGACCGCAGCAACAGTGACGTCACGTGCAAGCTATGTATAAAGGCTAAAGGATTGGTATAACAGAAACATTATTTATAGCCCCATCTGCGATCACGTCTCCTTAGAATTTCGGCGGGCGCAATGTAGGTAATTTTTTTGTCTGCTCAAAAACATAAAGCAGGAGAAAGTACCGGAATCGAATGGGCCTAGCGGAACAGCACATCTGAAAACACTTGCAATCGGCTGCGCATACGCTTCAGCCTTTCTGCGAAGTGATCCGTTATAGCGCTCTGTTTAGAAATAACAGCACACCAGATGGCGCTCGCAGCAGGGAAGCTAGCAGCAAGATAAAATTTGAGAAGCGATTGAGAGAAATGGGGGAGGAATTTGGGCTAGGAAGGTTTTCAGCTACTTGTACATGAAGAATGTCGATACAAAATGGAGGAAGCGAACCAGGAAATTGACTGGTAATACTTAGAAATCAGCAGGTGGCCAAACCAAAAAGAACTATCGGTTAAGAAGAAGTGAAGAAAAACGGGGACTGACATGTGGAGAATGGGCATGATTAAGAAGTCCGCACTAGAGATCTATCGAACTTGCCAAGGAAAGGATCTATGATAATACTCGGGGTAGTTCTCTACTGTTTGAGGCCAGGACGGGGCGTACTGCGAACCAAGTCATATCGGGCCTAATACAGTAAGGGGTAGACACAGTATGCAGTGCGTGTGGATAGGAAGAAGAAAACTGCCGAACAGTTGATAATGTTCTGTAAAGGGCTTCACCCTATAGTTCAGAATGAAGGCGCGGACTTTTTCAAAGCACTGCAGGGTTTAGGGACCGGGAGGGCAAAATAGATCTTGAGCGGGTAGACTTAACTAGAAGGAGGTTATCTGATTGGTGGCTAAGGCAAGGCACGAGTGAAAATTAAACTCTTCACTGCAAAGTACGAATCCTCAAACTCACTTAAAAAATAATCTAGTTTTTGGTTCATTAAGTATTACGGCTTGGTGGTGGTAGCCACCGCCCGATCTAAAGGGTACAGCCATATCCATCCAACCATCCATCCATCCGTTTCGTACGCTTGCGCATCGTAGACCGGAAACTCGTTTACCTTGTTACATTACGAGAACATTAAAAGCTACCATATCCTACGCTCAGCGCTCGCGTTACATTGATAAACAATCGTGGGGGTTGCATGTACCCTCTTCTGTTGCAGTTTTTTCCTTTCCTGTTTGAAACGATTCGCTCGATTCTGCGCAACACGCCCCACGAGTGGCCGACTGGAGTACGCGAATGCTTCTCGTTCATTTGCAACATGCGAATCACGGGCCGGCAACAAGGCGCTTCGAGCGGCGTTTCATTCATTCATGACTAGCGAACCACGCCCACATCCAGGAGTACGGCCTCGTAGGAGCGCGCGTACGTGTGCCCTCCTCTCAGCAGCTTAGCTCCAGTGACGGATGCCCAAAACAAATCTCCCTCACAAGACCTGAAGGGAGTGCCGGGACGCGAGTGTTGGCACAGAGGTATCTATGGTGAGTTACGTGAGGCTCTGGGGTACTTATGCTCTGGGACAAAGTGCCTCCGGGTGCCACGTCTCCTTCCTATCTGACAACGGCACCGATGCCCCAAAGGCGTCCCGCAAAAATGTTTGCGGAGGTGGGGAGGAGGGTGGTGTTCTTCAAAGTTACCTGGCGATCCTGAAAGCCCATTTGGGACGGCTGCGGGAACTGAGCGCCAATCAAGCAGTAATTGAGAACTAATAGACATATTCAAACGAAGTATATATATATAGGGTAAATTAGTTGCAGTATGGTGTTATAAATGAGTAGAAAACTTGCTGCCAGCAAGGACCGAACCTACAACTTTCAAATAACGCGTCCGATGCTCAAGCAAATCCAGCAACGGCGGCTTGTCATCCTTCCGTCCACTTTATTGGGCTTAACTGGGTATTCTCAAACCTGTAATTGTTAATAGCGCCACTCGTAGGTATCGTTTTTTTCTTCCTGGTGGCGTAACGTAGCATATGTGGCTTTTTTTACGAGCTGGTAGTTACCAATATTACTTCACGCAGTACTTGAAGGCATGAAGTCTGCCAGAACGAGACCTTGCTTCGGCAAAGAAAGGGAAATATTTACTTTTCGCTTCGTTAGACTCAGCATTAGGGCAAACAAATATAATTATGTTATTTGTAGTAATTCAGTTTTAAATGAAAAAATAACTTGCCACCAGCTGGAACCGAGCCTTGCGTTGGGAAAAAGGAAACCCAAGTCCCCTTTCGTAATAACCAAGCTGTGTGGCTAATTGCTACAGCGTATGTAAATACTAGCAGAAATTCCACAGGGAAGGGGTCTGGGAAACATAGAAACATATTTAGACGTAAACATCGGACATGGTTTACAAAACTTGAGGCAAACAAGAAAAAGTAATTCTTCCTTACCACAACTTGTTACCGGAAGACTATACGTTTCTGTATCCAATAATCACGAATTTTATTTTAAACTTTGTTGCCATAATCTACTACAGTAAACTGTGGCATGTACGAATGTTGGTTTAACGAATATTTCAAGATAACGATCTTTTAGAAAATATCCGGTGGTTTTTTTTTTATACTATCTATGCTAAAATAATGTTGCCACTGCTCTTACATAAATAGACGGTGTACATGACACAACTTATTCAGACTCGAACGGCTGCTATGAAGGCAATTTCAAATGAGATATGGTGGCTCTCCAGGTCTTACAGATCCTTAAAAAAGCCAGAGACCTACAAAAACCACTCATTGGTCTGGTTTCCTACACACCTTGGACTAATTGAGAGTGCTTTGATCAATCCGAACGAGCAGGCACATTCGACTGCACGAGGTTTGACTGACCGTGTGCAGGGTAATTACGCGTCATCTCCTGGGTGATCCGAGCTTCTCTGCACGTACAACGAGATATGCAAGCACCATTACCGTTCAAGAAGGTTTGCTGCCCCTGCCACAGTCCTCGCTCTGCAGGGCCCCGAGCTGTTACTCTCAGACTGCTCCAAAAGAGAACCTACCCGAGCCCTGCGGCACTGCCACAATATACCCGAACAATTCTCAAGCCCGGATTGCCCTTTGTGTGGCGGTTATGCTGACTTAGAGCATGTCCTGTGGGGCTGTGCCTCTGCCAGTCCCACTTTTAAAAGAGAGGAAATGAACAAGCTGTTTACGGCGCAGGACCTCACCTCTCAAATCCTGGCCGTTTATTTTATTTATTTATTTATGATATACTGCAGGCCCAGGTAAGGGCCCAAGCAGGAGGGGCATGGGAAGTACAAATTATAATAACCAGAGGGAAACAACATTGTAAGTATGGAACGGGAAAAGAAACAATACAAAAGTTGGCATATAAACTAAGCATATGCGAAGCATATACAAGGCAAGAACAAAAAGGCATACGCAAGGCATATATAAAGCATGAAAAAACTTAACATCTTAACTGAGCAATAGCGTCAATATTGGACAGCTGTTCACAAGGCAAGTTGTTCCAGTCTGTTATTGTACGCGGAAAAAATGAATACTTAAATACGTTGGTTTTAGTGTTATAAGGCGTTAAGGATTCGGCGTGGCGATGCCTTGTCCGGCGTGCTTCGAGCGGAGTTATGAAAGGCTGCGGGTTAAGGGATAAACGGTTATTTTTCAGCAAGAACATAAATTTTAGTCTGAGAATTTTACGCCGTAGTTGTAATGTTGGAATGCTATTAGTTAGCATAAGGGTTGATGGGAAATCAGTTGAACGGTATTTGGAGAAAATGAATCTTATTGCTTTGCGTTGTATCATTTCTAATGCGTCAGTGTTACGTTTGGTGTAAGGGTCCCACACAGTACATGCATATTCTAATTTTGGACGGATGAGCGAGTAATAAGCTGTTAGACGAGTGTTGCGGGGGCCTGTTTTAATTTATGCCTCAAAAAGCAGAGCTTACGGAAAGACGACTTGCAGATGTTAGAGATATGCGTATTCCAGGATAAATTGTTAGTAATAGTAACACCTAAGTACTTATATTCATTAACTTCAATTAGGGCTTTGGAAGCGATAGTATATGGAAAGGATAACTTTTTAATCTTTTTGATGATTTTCATATAGACAGACTTTTCTGCATTTAATTTCATATTCCATTTTCCACACCAGGATACTATATTTTGAAGGTTAGAATTAAGTGCAGCTTGGTCGTCACTGCAAGTTATTTTATTGAACACCACACAATCATCGGCGAACAACCTGATTTTAACGGGCTCTGTAATTGTGTCAGTGATGTCGTTAATGTAAATTAAAAATAACAAAGGTCCTAAAATGCTGCCCTGTGGGACTCCCGAAGTTACCGGAAGTTCACCCAAAAACTTATCATCGATAACAACAAACTGCTTACGGTTAGTCAGGTAGGCAGAAATCCAATTATTTAAATATGCTGGCAAGTTAATCATTTCGAGTTTTTTATAAGGTTACAGTGCGAAGCAAGGTCAAACGCTTTCCTAAAATCTAAAAAAACTACATCAATTCGCCCAGATTTGTCAAGGACAGACGCAAAATTATGAACGATAGAAGTCAGTTGGGTAACCGTGGAAAAGCCTTTACGAAAGCCATGCTGGTAGTTAGAGAGAATATTTCTATCAGAAAGGAATTTGTTAATCTCGTTTGCTATGATATGTTCAAGCAGCTTGCACGAAGAGAATGTTAGTGAAATCGAACGATAGTTAGTTAAAAGTGTTGCATCTCCTTTCTTAGGCACAGGTACGACACGTGCCCTCAACTAATCGCTAGGAAGAACTGCAGAAGATAACGATGCATGAAAAATGACAACTAGAAAATGGGACAACTTTTCTGCATATCTGCGGAGAAAAGCATTTGGTAAGGCATCCGGACCAGGTGATGACTTAGTTTTCAGATTGAGCAACATAGAAACTACCCCTGGTTGCGATACTATATCGGGTGGTACAATGTGAGGCATATGTTTTATTAACGGCGAATCGTAAGAACGGGAAAAAACACTGTGAAAAAATTTGTTAAAATGATCAGCAATGCTTTGCTTCTCGACGACTGGGGATCCCTCATGTACAATTTGGTCAACTGACCTTGTTTTTTCTTTTAAGTACCTCCAAAACTTTTCCGGGGCATTTCTCATAAAACCTGGCAGCGTATGCTGGAAGTACCTTTCTTTTGCGTTTTTCACTATTTCATTTAATTTAGGTTGAATATTTAGAATAGTATCACGAGAAGCGCCTTGTCGTCTTAAGCGTTTAATCTTTCTTTTTAGTTGTAGTGCTTTTCGCGTCATCCAGGGATTTTTCTTTGCTAGTTTCTTTGTTTTTTCAGGAATAAAATTAATAATACAGTACATGCACATGTTTATGAACTTTTTCCAAAGACTGATAACATCGTCGCCATGAAAACTGTTGAGACTAAAATCAAGGAAGTCCAACACACTCTCGTCTCTGGCGCGCGAGAAATCTTTAACAGTCACTCTTTTACATGGATTGGTGCTACAAGACTGTATTGGACAGAAAAAATACACCATGTGGTGATCAGATATACCTGGTTCAACCGATACAGAAAATTCACTGATTGTTTGACTGACAAAGACAAGGTCAAGTACCGTAGCTGACCTACCATGAACACGTGTCGGTTGATTGACAACTTGCCTCAAGTTGTGGTACAACATGTTATTACTTATGTAATTAGAATTTGTATTTAAGTCGGGACCAGGGTATTCATTCACCCATTCTATTTCAGGCAGGTTGAAATCTCCAACAAGAAAAATTTTGTCATGAGAAAATGAAGACATGTGTTCACAGAGGTCATGTAAGAACTGAGGGGATGAATCAGGAGGGCGGTACAAGCCAAACACCAACAATGAAATATTCCAGCATGTAATCTTTAAAGTAACGCATTCAATATTTTCAGGCTGACGTAAAAGCACGACTGGAATATCGTCTTTGATTAAAATAGTTAATCCTCCTCCTCTAGTATTCCTGTCACGTCGAAAAGCCCGATAAGCAGGGGGGAAAACAAACCGTATCGTCAATATCATCATGTAACCATGTCTCGGTTATCACCACTATGTGAGGGGCGTATCCCAAAATAATTGCCTCGAGTTGGTCACTTTTATTTACAATACTGCGCGCGTTGATATTAAGTAGTCGTAGTTCCTTGCTGACCTCATGGGCAAGTCAGTTCTGTTTAGAAGATCCGTTGGTTCGAATATTAATTCTTGCGTTTTGGGTGTCGTCCCAGATAAATGTTTCATCATTGACACGTAGCTTGTCATCCTTTAGACTGACTTTTTTTCCCTGCTCTTTTTCCAATTTTGCACTGGCCCACAGGAGCTTGCTCTTTCTTAATGTGGTGTGCGAGTAATCATTTTGCAAAGATATGACAGTCCCTTTGAGTTTGTAGGCATTCTTTAGAATTTGTTGTTTTTCGTTATAAACTTGAAAATAAATGAATACAGGACGTTTTTTACCGGGTCTACCAAGACGGTGAATTCTGCCGATTGATTTACACTGAACGTCAAGTTTCTTCGAAAATACATCGTCTAAAATTTTATATTTTAACATAGAATCGGTCTCATGTGCTTCTTCTGGTATGCCGAAAACCACCAAATTAGAACGCCTAGATTTGTCTTCTATATCAGTCAACTTCGCCTCCAAGGACTTGACTGTATTTCCTAGAATATCAATACGTGCCACTCGCTTTTCTAATTCCGAAAAACGAGCGACCCAGTCAGCCATGAGCTTTTCCATATTATTCTGCTGAGCTCTAATGGCTGCCACTTCATCAGCTAACTTATTTTGACCAGCTAAAAATTCACATAGCAAGGCCTCAGTTGAAGGACCGGGATTTGACTCCACGTCACCACAAATCAAAAGCAAGCACACACAAAAGACATCATTTGCACAGCTAAATAAGCGTTGTGGGCACGGTAGGACCAAAAGACCACGATTATCACTCTTAATTGAGCTGGAGTAATCACCAACCTGAACGAGACAGAAGAATGGCTTGTTAGACCACATACTCGTTCCTGGTCCACCGCGCCCACTGAAAGAGTAGTGTCGGTGCTGCCTTATAAGGTGCTCTGCGGCAGTCACATGGGGTGCCGACTGCGTCTGCGCACGGGTGTCAAGAAGCACGGATAGCGTACTGCTGGCAGTATCACGATGTGGCTCTTCTGATGACGCTGAACACTGATGAAGCTTGCCAAATTCGGATGGGTTGAGCTGCGGATTTGTTCCGGAAGGCACACGTTCCCGTCGATGTGTTAAGCCGGCGGATCCAAGAACAAGCACCTGAACGAGACAGAAGAATGGCTTGTTAGACCACATACTCGCTCCTGGTCCACCGCGCCCACGTTGAATGGACAAAAAAGAAATTCACACGCACCCTTGTGCATAAGACGACGCCACATAGTAGGAGATGCAAAGGGGTATAGTGATAAAGAATATGATCTAGGGGCACGACTTGCTTTGCTCCAGCGTAAGCTTTCACGCAGATGCCGCCAGATGGCACTACTGCTACTTTGGTGATGACTCAGCGGATAAAGATATTAGGTCTGAAGTATAAATTTCAATTATGCTGATAAAGACAATAGGTCCGAAGTCTAAGCAGGCTTTGACAGAGACAGTGAACAAAATAATAATCGATGGAGAAGTTCCCGACGGATGGAAACATAGCAGGATAAGCATGATCTATAAAGGAAAGGGGGACAAATCTGACATAAACAACCACCGTCCTATAACAGTGAAATGAGTGGTCTACAGGCTGGCGATGCAGATTATAAAAGAAAGACTGCAGGCATGGATAGAGGATGAGGGGGTGCTGGGAAACTGCAGAATGGGTTTAGGAAAAACAGGAGGTTGGAAGACAATCTGTTCTCACTCACGCAGTGCATCGAAATAGCAGAAAAGGAACACAGGTCCCTGTGGCTAGAATTTTCGGATATCAAGGGGGCGTACAGTAGCGTGGTTCAAGAGGAATTGTGGAGAATACTGGACATACTAGGCGTGGAAGATGTAGTCACTAATCTTTAAAGAATATCTATAAAGGTAACAAGGTAGTTATAAAGTGGGAAAAACAGGTATCGAAGTCTGCAGAGGTAAAACGGGGGCTTAGGCAGGGGTGTCCTCTGTCACCCTTATTATTCATTATGTACCTACAAGGATTACAGGCCAAATTAGAGAAAAGTGGCCTGGGTTTCAACCTCTCTTTCGTCAAACAAAAAAAAACTCATTGAACAGGCACTACCAGCATTGATGTAAACAGATAATATAGTGCTAATGGCCGACAACAAGGAAGATTTGCAGATATTGATGGACATCTGCGGTAATGAGGGAGATAGGTTAGATTTTAGATTCAGTAAGCAAAAATCAGCAGTCATGATTATCAATGACAACGAGGGTGGTGAGCTTAAAATACAGGAGGCAACGCTAGAGATAACAGGTAAATACAAATATCTGGGCGTATGGATAAGCAATGGGACCGAGTACCTGAGGGAACACGAAATATATGTGACGACTAAAGGTAACAGGAATGCAGCAGTGATGAAAAATAGGGCACTGTGGAATTACAATAGGTATGATGTTGCAAGAGGAATATGGAAAGGGGTCCTGGTTCCTGGGCTGACGTTGGGCAATGCGGTCTTGTGCATGAGATCAGAAGTTCAAGCAAGATTGGAAATTAAGAGACGGGGAATATGTAGACTTGTTTTAGGAGCTCACGGGAATACACCGAATCAGGGAGTACAAGGTGATATGGATTGGGCATCATTTGAAGGCAGGGAAGCTAGCAGCGAGATTAAATTTGAGAAGTGATTGAGAGAAATGGGGGAGGAGCGTTGGGCAAGGAAGGTGTTCAGCTACTTGTACATGAAGAATGTCGATACAAAATGGAGGAAGCGAACCAGAAAATTGACTGGTAAATACCTAGAAAACAGCAGCGGGCCAAACAAAAAAGTAGTATCGGTTAAAAAGAAGGTGAAGGAAGCTGAGACTGACGTGTGGAGAACTGGCATGATTAAGAAGTCCGCACTAGAGATCTATCGAACTTCTAAGCAGGAAATTGCCAAGGAAAGGATCTATGATAATACTCGGGGTAGCTCTCTACTGCTTGAGGCCAGGACGGGAGTATTGCGAACCAAGACATATTGAGCCAAATACGAAAGGGTAGACACGGTATGCAGTGCGTGTGGAGAGGAAGAAGAAACTGCCGAACAGTTGATAATGTTCTGTAAAGGGATTCACCCTATAGTTCAGGATGATGGCGCAGAGTTTTTCAAAGCACTGGGGTTTAGGGACAGGAAGGGCAAAATATACTTTAAGCGGGTAGAATTAACTAGAATGAGGATATCTGATTGGTGGCTAAAGTCAAGGCATGAGTTAAAATTAAACCCTTCAGTGCAAAGTACGAATCCTCAACCTCACTATTTACAGGAAAAAAAATAAATCTAATTTTTGGTTCATTAAGTGTTAAGGCTTGGTGGCATTAGCCACCGTCCGATCTAAACGGTACAGCCATATCCATCCATCCATTCTTCCATGATTAGTCCCGAGAACGAACACTAGCGTCGCTGCAGTCGCAGCGAAGTCACTTAAAATTCAGTTCGGACTGGCATTGTGCGTGGGCGTGTTTTTGAGCGCTCCCGACTGACTGCGCAGATAAGTGGATTTGCATGTTTTGAACTTGCCTTTATAATTATTATGCAGCAGTTAAAATCTTTGTAGCACCTAATACAATGCACGGCTTTTTCGGGGTCATTCACCAGATATTTACTAGTTTGGGCCTGTGTGTGTTTGTGTTTTTTGTGTTTTTTTTCTCCAGCCACCTCGTGGTGGAGGTGCACGTACATTGAACACGCAAATTTTTGTAGTAGAACTTAGACTTTCTCGCAGGGCAGGGATCGTGTTTTGTAATTATCGAGTGAGACAAGTCTTAAGGACAATTGGTGTCATAAAGACATAGTTAAAAATGCTGCAAAGTGTTCATTCAGTACGCGGGGTGAGTTTAAAAATGAACCTAAGTGCAGAAGCGAGTGGAGAGGAGGCTGATGCAAAGTTTAGGCAATGTGAGGTCCAGGAAAATTGGAGAAAACGATGGCTGTCCAGAGTGAACTCCTGTTGAGAATCAGCGAGCTGGAGACTGCGCTAGCGAAGAGAAGAAAAAAATGAAGACAATGGGAGAAAGGCTGAAGTCCGCCGATGAAGCACTAGCCAAGGTGAACAAAGGAGCGGCCGATGGAGAGAACGGTAGGGCACCGGCAACCAGAACGGCGGAGAAGGTACAGCAAGAAAGTATGGAAAAAACAGGTTCAGCCGGTTCAATTGTCGCAAGGCGCCGCTTCAGCGAACTAGTAGTGGGGCTGGGAGGGGCAAAGCAGCGGCCGTCACAGGTTCAAGTAACCGCCAGGTGCAACATGCTCCAGCTGAAAAGTCACAGCATGTGGTAATCGCTGGGGACTCGAATTTAATCAATGCACAGAAGCCATCAAGGAGAGGGTAAGAGGTTACAAGAGGGTTGCAGTAGGGTCGTTCCCAGGACGCAAGCTGGAAGCAGTTATGAGGCAAGCGAGCGCAAAACTCAAAACTACAGCTGATAGACGAAACCTCGTGATAAGTTCAGGTGGTTTAAATGATGTCCTAAATGAAGATACAGCAGGACTAGCTACCACACTGACGAAAGGCGTCGATGACATTCGCGCCACTTCTCCTCAGGTACGGGTAGCAATATGCACTACACCGGAGAAACCAGTGCGTGACGGCAACCTACAAAGAGCGGTTGCCAACGCAAACTGAGATACATGGCGGATGAGTCGAAAGAAAGGCTTTTAGGAGGTGGAAATATACAAAGAGGTGCATAGGTGGAGTAGTTTTCAACGAGACAGAATTCACTTCGATGAGCGGCTAGGTCATGAGGTGGGTTGGTGACTTGCAGGACGCGCAGTAGCTTTTTTGGGGGGGGGAGGGGGGGCGCACTCGGGCACTTCAGGGTGCAGGACAGCTAGTAACGAGGAAAACAACCGGGGAGGCCTTTGACAGGTGGTACGGATAGATACGATTCCAAAGTGGCACCAATATCTAAGATAGGTAGAGTTCGGGGCAGAAAGAGACCTAGCCACAAGCGCCGAGCCAATTCAGACATAGGGTATATCAACATGCAGTATGGCAGGAACAGGCTTAAGTAGGAAAAGATAGAAGGCCTAAAGAAGGAGAGGCCGATGGTAAACGGCTTGGTAGAAAGATATCTTAGAAACATGAAAAAACCTCCTAACAATCCGGACTACGCGCGGGAATATTGTAATAGAAATGAAGGCAGCAGAAAGGGGGGTGGTATCGGGGAATTCATTCATAAAAGTACAGACTGGCAAAGGGTCAAGCAGGAGTGCAAGGAACATTTATTGCTAAAAGGGAAAGTGGCAGGGCAAAGGACACTCCTTCGTTTGGTGTACTTGTGGATGGGAGCAAAGACCAGAGAGGAAAACCAGGCAATGATACAGTGTATAATAAAGGACATTGAGGAGTTAAGAGGAGACTGCGAGATAATTATACTGGGAGATATGAATGCGCAAACAGAAGATATAGATGGGTATACAGACCCAACAGGCAAAATGATCATGGATATGTGTGAAAGGCATAATTTGATCATTTGCAACATTACCGAGAATTGTGAAGGGCAAATAACATGGGAGGTAGGAAGGCTGCAGTCGACGATAGATTGCGCACTGATGTCACATAGGATGTATGATAAGCTCACTGGAATGCACATAGATGAAGGTGGCTGCAGAAGTCTGAATAGTGATCACAAACGTATCAAGCTAAGTTTTGGAAGAGCAAGGAAAGCGCGAAGGAGACAAGATGAGCGAATACAGGAAAATTTTCATTCGGAAAGGCAAATATAAATAGCTACTACACAAATTGAGAAAGTCATCACTGAGGATAATAAAACACAGTGGACATACGCGAATATAATTAGACTGTTTGAGCTACAGCTTGCTAAGGCACATGACAAGTCACCCCGGAAAAGAAGACACAAACCCAAAAATTGATGAGATGAGGAATTCAAGAGAGCCTTACCGAAACGCCAGGAAGCCTCTAGGGAACACAGACACGCTAAGCAGCGGGGCGAACCGACAGATGATGATGAAAGAATACGGGAAATCTTTCTAAGCTGTAGAAAGAAAGCATTCCTTCTGATCAATGAAAAGATTAGAAAAAAGGGAGCTCAGTGGCTGGCAGAAAAACATAAAAGAGGTAGAAAGGCAGCTGCGAAATTTCAGAACCATCTAAACTCCCTAAGAAAGGAGACGAGCCTAGAGCAAAGGTTTATAACTACAGCTGAAGGTGCAAGGCTAGAAGGTGATGAAGCTATAGAATATATAAGAACAAGGCTGACAGAAAAAGCTCAACAAAAAAGTTTTTATGCACCACATTAGACAAGGATGAATCAAGTGGCGCAATGGCTCCGGTTTCACAACGAGAATAGGAAAGGGCTGAGATAAGAGAGCCTTAGCGTTTCCGATGGAGGCGGAAGTGTTGTAGGCCCGTGTTCTCAGATTTGGGTCACGTTAAACAACCCCAGGTGGTCAAAATTTTCGGAGCGCACCACTACGGCGTCTCTCATAATTATTTGGTGGTTTAAGGACGTTAAACCCAACATACCATCATCGCTTTAAAAGAAAGAAAAATTTCCAAGGGTGTCGGCGTCTACGCTGCGAAAACTTGCATCGCGCTTCTGAAGTACAAATGCATAACAACTGTGACAGGTCTTATATCACTCTTGGCCCGTGTGTACCTTCTTGTTCTTTTCAAGCGTGCTTCTTTACGCTTCAGTGACGTGCTACATATACTGAGCTACTTACCGTTTATCACGTTGTAATCGAATTTCTCGCAATGGCTTTCACTATTTCACCCTTGTGGCGAAACTGTGAGGTTTTGTTTTTCGCTGTTTTCTTTCCAAGTATTAGGATCACACGGTTTTCAGGGTAGTCTACTATAAATGCGTATTGGCTGCTGTCCTTACGTTCATTTATTCACATATAAGACCAAGGGGTGCTGAGGTAACTGAACTTTTGGTATCAAGCCTCAGGTATTGATACTACTCATAGTTGTGTCGAACTGGGTTCGCATTAGTACAGGTGACGTGAGAAAAAAATTTTTAGGCTTTGGTGTCACCGGTCACATTCTGTGTCTTACCTAATGTGTACGCAGTCATAAAAAAGTATGTAATATTCCTCATTAAGGTAACTGGTGGTTATCAATGTACCCAACATTGTTAGAGATAATGAAATGCAACCCGAAGGTATTTCTTGCGCTTTCCGACTAATCACCACACTCTTGTGAAAATAACTTGACCAGTCCAGTTTACGATATGCTCGATTTCGGCTTTCAGTTCTCATGAAAAAGTCAGTTATCACTCGCAGTAACAAAAAGGACTGGCCGGAATTAAGCGCCAGCTTAAAATGGTTTCGATCTTATGCTTGCAGAAAAGAACAATATCTTGTCAATGAAAATGGAAAAGACAACAATTTTCAACCATATTGGCAGCACTCTTTTTCATTCACACTGAAATTTGCTACCAACTGAATGTTCAAATGTGGTTGACGAAGAATTTTGGCGATTGCATTTTTTACGAATGATGGGTGTTGCGAAGGGTCTTATATTTAGAAAATTCTGTGGTGCAGAAATGCGATGACATTGTACAAAGTTGTTGTTGCAAGCATTTGGCTTTGGTTCCTTTCGTCCTCATAAGACAGCGTTGCGTGGCATTATTGTGCGGTTAAAAAAGACCGAATAATTATAATGCAGCAATAGTATTGAAAATTCACAAAAGTGGTAGTCAAATGTTAGCCCTAGAGTGCTCACGGCATTAACAGCTTCGCTTTGCAGTTAGACTACTATTTCTCTTTTCTGCCATTCTGTGTGTTGTGCTTCGGAATTTAGAACATGAAGATGAAAGCACTGGCTGCATCAATCATGATTGTGCACAACCAAAGCGCAGAGACATATATCGTACAGGAGATTTTCATGAGCGGTCCTGGCGCCTAGCGTTCACGACATGACCCGTTGTTTTGCTATCGAGGAAGTACTACGATACGTCCTGGTCACCATGCCAGCCTATAATTAGGAACAGCCCTCCGGAATCAAGGGCATTTGCAGTAAGGTATACCTAACTACATAAGCTTATGTAGTTGGTATTTACGTAAAGCAAAGATTTAGATCTCTAAGACCTGTTTGTACCCAAGCTCGTAGGGATGAGTTGTTTGACATACAAGCACACGGTGATCAATAGTGCACTTGTTCAGTTCAGCTATGAGTTCCCAGGAAGCAACACATACCAGAACTTGCCCAAGCCTTGCACAATCCGGTAGTAAAAACAGTAAGAAATCTCTACCAACGCTAAACCACCCTTTCAGTAAAAAAAAATTTCTAGACGTTCTATTCTGCAAAGCTGTTGCCGTATAAAGGTAGCAGAGAGCTAGATTCACCTACTCGCTAGCGCAGAGTGAGGCAACCCGAAGCATTATAGAAACAAAAGTTGGCGTTCACATTGAACCTTATCCCTGGCTTTGCCGTCTTCTGGGACCGTAACTATGTTTTTTTTTAAATAACCTTTTTTCTCGTCATTCCCTGTGCTCTCTCTAGCGGTCTATACGCCGCCTACCTCAATATGGTACAGTAAGATAAGACGCTAGCATTGTGCTGACTGTGCATTAGCTGACTGTGCGCATTTTAGTATGCCCTATTGTTCGCACAACAAGCCTGCGGTTATCGAGCGAGTGTTTGTTGAAAGCTAGAACTGCAGTTTCGGCCAAGGTTAAATGCGGAATGCGGGAGCTATTACGAGAATGGCGCAATCTGTGCTCCCGCGGCAATCGGTGAACGTTTGGTGCTTTCTTTTACTACCTTCACGTCATTGATTGCCTTGTAGAAACAACGAATGCAATTGTGATTTCTCTACACAGTTATTTTACTTACGTAGTACAACTACATCTTCGAAATAACGGTTGCTTGTATTGAAGCTCAGACACATATTCGTGAAATCGAAGATCCCAGAACATATAACATTTAGAGGCACTCATTTTTGGCGCGTAAGATGAAAATGAAGACTTTTCAGCTTCGCTCAGTCACAATGAGCCAACTGCTTCAGAAGCGAAAGTGTTCTTCATTATTGCTTGCCATGACCACGAGCTTTCTATGGTTCTGCAATCGATTAATATATGGCGATTTCAGGTGCGAATTCCGCCATAGCCCTGTTTTGAAGACAAGAAAAAGCGAAACAAAAATTGGTGAAAAGCCGGATATCTTAAATCGAATAAAGTTCACTGAAAAAGGCTACAAATCAGTGTGTGTGCTCCCTCATTTACCAAAATATACACATGCTTTAAGCCCTGTTGTCTATTCCTATCCACAAAAACCAATGAAAGATTTGCTTTGGAGTTTTTCTTCGTTTTCACCAACCAGACACGATACTGTTTGTCAGATCGCACTAATATGTGGAAGGTCATAAGTGAGAGCGAGTGACCGCAGCATCATGTACATTTATAGGAGCGCAATGTTTCGCCCAAATATCACAACGCTGCGTCGCTGCATCTTGAATCGCATCAAAAAAGATGAGCTTATGCTCCTGTTATTGTCGGTGCAGTGATAGTGTCGTGGCATAAATTCTCGAGAACTAGGGAACTGACAGAAGCGATCCCCGAGATTCAACTCTGTGACAGCTGAGTAAATCATGCCCGGCTCTCTATAACTTAAAAGAGTTGATGTGCTCCACACGCATGGCATCAGGTAGTACGCCTCGTTTCTTTTCCCGGTCCTGTTGGACAATAGTGTCGATTCATACATTCCCGAGAACTAGAGAACTGACAGAGTTGATACCGATATTCCTTCAACTCTGTGACAGCTGAGTAAATCGTGCCCGGCTGTCTATAACTTAAAACGAGTTAATTTGCTCAGCATGCTTGCCATCATGTAATACGCCTCGTTTCTTTTTCCAGTACTGTCGGGCAATAGTGATACAAAAATTTTCAGTTATGTGAACGTGTTCTTCGCATAAATTTTTCACTTGCAAGTTAAAACTCGCCGATGTCTCTTCTGTTTTAAAACATTAGAGTTTTTGCTTCTTACTTTAACATGCTTCTTATCGATTGGCCTCACTTGCAGTACTGTTTAATAAACTTTTGTTTTGTGCTTTGTAGCCTCCTCAGCTGTACGTCCCTGGGATATCACACATTTTACTTTTTTTCTGTAGCTGTACAATACTTCCTTAAGCTTTATTGCCAACGCTAAAGCTTCTTTAGGGGGAACACTTTTCACAGCGAAAGCTGTATATGGCTAGCACAAGAAAGAAAAGAAATATTCCTTCGGCACAGGTGTCACCAGCAGTCTCTATTGGCTGCGTTAGGAGTTACGTCATTCGCCGCGTCGTATCCAAGAACACGTGTCGTTGGCTGCGTTATGAGTGACGTGCGTTATGAGTGACGTCGTCACAGTCTTGGTGCTGAGTGTGTGCGCATGAGTTTCTCTTGAAACGTTCCATGGGTATGTTAAGAAGTCTAGAACAGCGCCGAAAGAGGTAACATGAGAGAGTTCGCATTCGCCGTGCTGATGATGCAGTGCAGGCGCAAAAACAGGCCAGGGAGGCCCAGTGCTGGCTGGAAGTGCAAACCGAAAATCCGGCAGCCTTTCGATGTGCGCTAACTTGCGAACGGGAATGCAAGCGCCAGTGGCGAGCTGATCCTGCCAACCAAGCACGTCGTCGAGTTAGCTGACGATGTCAAACGCACGAAACGTCGTCACATTGTCATTGTGACGATTGCAGCAGCGCAAGTTCCTCCAGTGGCGCAGTGGATTCTGCCGGGACGTCTGTGACAGCCTTTGGTTCGAGAACAACAACTATGAATAAATCATTGCAAATTGAGCTTGACAACTGAACACACTCCTTCATGGCCGTGATCATAACAGGTCCATTATGCGAATTATGAAATGAACAATGTGGTAAACCTGAACCAAAAGGATGCGTAACCCAATTGAGAAGCACGCACACGCAACCAATAATTTTGAAAGGCTTCAGGGCTTTTTTAAGCTTTCGCTGGTTAACCATTTCTACGGAGTGCTTGGGTGGCGATTTTGTAGTTATTATTTACTAGTGAAGGCATTTCTTTTAACACCCTTTCACTTATCAAATAGCACAGCTAAACTTATTTCAATATATAAGGTTCTAGCATTCAACGTTGCCAAATTAAGGTTCCACTGGCACCATGTCAGGACCCAGAGATTCTTAGCATCCTCTGCTGCGTTGCGAATCAAACCGCTGCCGTAATCAGTTGCTTCACAGCGCCTTGGAACTGGCGGCCTAGGGTAATTGGCGTATTCATCTTGGAGGTGACGACATTAGGAAGTTCGCGGGTGTCAAGTGACAGCAGCGATACAAGAACTGAGTTTACTGGCGAAACACGGAGATGTTCTTGTTCTGCACTGGGTGTAGTCAGGATGACGATGACGATGATCATAATAAATAAAGGCATGTGTAGCCTCTTGAAATCAGCTTCGATATTTGTGTTCCCTTAGTAAGCGAGTATAAGCCCCTAAGGATCATCGCTACATGTAATTTATTCTCCCAGGTATACTGTCTTTTATCATTAACTATATATATTTTTTGCAACCACGGAATAGGAATTTCCTGAAGCCCGACGAAGCGCTTATATTTTTGATCTCCAATGAAGGTTTTTTGGTAAGTGTATATCTATACACCCTGCCAACAGCCACCACTGTGATAACAGTCGTGTTTACACGCCCTCAAGTCGCAGCAGTGTTTTCGTTGGAGACGAAAATGCTTGAGGTCAGTGCGTTCAGACTAAGGCGCACCTCCATTAAGTACCCGCAGGGTGTAGAAATCGCCGGAGCCCTCCATTACAGCGTCTGCCACAATATTATGGTGGTTTTAGGAATAATACACTCTCTCTCTCTCTTGCTCAATATATGTGTATATATATATATATATATATATATATATATATATATATATATGATTAAAAAAGAAATTCTGTGGGTCTGGTGCAAATATAAATAAAAATAAAGAAGCGCACTTACGAAAATTTGATAATTGTTTACTCAACGTTTCGGCCGTGGCACGGCCTTCGTCAGGATTAACAGAAATACGAGTATGTGGCAGCTTTTATGGGCACGCATGAACACGTCAGTACAAAACACGCGCGATCAGCATGTGAGTGTCACAAAAATTCTTTGAAACAGCCGTGACTACACTAAAAAACCATTAAAATTGTAATACAATAGGCAACATTGTGGGCATGTAAAAGGCATTTGTAACCTTCACCACTGACGACGAGGATCATGCATAAAAAATATAAATAAATATGTGATAACCTTTAGGAAGTATATAATACGTCAAGGATGCTTCTTTAAATATTTCACGAATTTTCGGACGTCAGGGCATCGTAGAAAGGCACGACACTTTGCCCACGCATTCGTTAATGCCGGAAAACAGACTGTTGAACCTGTGAATCAAGAACGATTCTCGAATTTTGCGATTATGTGCGATATAAAGCCCGATTGTAATAGTGTCAGCATAATCTTGTCAAACGAATGACCTGGTAGATGAAAATGCTTGGACAAGGGAAGATGTGGCAAACTGTTTACGTGTGATTTGTGGTTGTTCAAACGGATACGAAAAGGTGTCTCGGTTTGACCGATGTATTGCATGTGGCAGATTCAGCATTCAAGTAAGTAAATGATGTTGCTGCTATCGCAAATTAGGTTCCCTTTAATCCTAAGTGAAAAGTTTAAAAGTTTAATTCTAAGTGAAATGTCGTGCTTTTAGCAACAGTTGCAGTGGTCATGTGCGCACAAACTTTACATCGCGGTTATTACAGGGGTGATAACCAACGGGAGCAATGAATCTAGTCTTGGAAGAATTTACGATGTCGCGCAAGTTCCTTGATCTCCGATATACAACCCGCGGTGATTCAGTGAAGATGTCCTTAAGCCAATCGCTCCGTGTCAGTAAGTTGTAATGCTTTCTGAGTATATGCTTTCTGAGCATATACTGAGGAAGCAGTTTTTTGGCGGACGCAGGTTTGGGGAATTCTGCCACGGCTCAAAGCTTGGCTCGGTCAGAAAAAATGCCATCCTTGGACACGACGTACCCTAGGATGGTAAGCTGCCGTGCTGCAAAGTGGCACTTCTTCAGATTTAGTCACAAGCCG
This sequence comes from Rhipicephalus annulatus, assembly GCA_013436015.1. Classification (NCBI taxonomy): domain Eukaryota; kingdom Metazoa; phylum Arthropoda; class Arachnida; order Ixodida; family Ixodidae; genus Rhipicephalus; species Rhipicephalus annulatus. The sequence continues at coordinate 128,516 of WOVY01002368.1, forward strand.
GCATTTCTTACACTTGCTATAACTTCTTTCAGATGTTGGAGATGCGTGGAGAAATTTGGAGCGAAGACAACAACGTCATCAAGGTAACCCAAGCACCTGTGTCATTTCAAGTTGCGCAGAACGGTGTCCATCAAGCGCTCAAAGGTCGCAGGTGCATTTCACAGACCAAATGGCATGAAGATACTGAGGACATGTTGAATTCGTACAAGCCGTCGGGTGTGATGAAGGCAGCCTTCAGTCGAGCGTCATCAGTCATGGGTACTTGCCAGTACCCCGGGCGCAGATCCAGAGAAGAAAAAAACTTGGCTCCGTGAAGGCTGTCAATTGCGTCATCAATGTGCAGCAGTCGGGAGACATCCTTGCGAGCGATCTGATTGAGCCGTCTCTAGTCCACACAGAACCGCACAGAACCATCTTTCTTCGCAACAAGAACAACAGGAGACGCCTATGGACTGTCCAAGGGCCGATTGACGTCACGTCGGAGCATATCGTCAAGCTGCTCGTTAATTTCCTGACGTTCAGCAGGTGACACATGGTATGGACGTTGCCGTAATGGTGGATGGGCACCAGTGTCGATACTTATGCGTAACAGTGGACGCGCGACCGAGAGAACTTCGCCCGACATCGAAAAGAGAACGGTATTTTTGCAACAGATCCAGAAGTTGAAAAGGCTGTACTGACGTAAGGTTGTCATCAATGTAGGGGCCAAATACATCAGGAGATGATGAATCAGAAGCAGAACCAGCACTGATGGAACGCGAATCGGGACAGCGCGAGTCATCGGGTACCTCCAGGACTTGTGCGTCGTCGACTGGTTCCACTCTGCCAAGACATTCCCCTCGAACTAAGATAAGAGTGTACGGAGATGGGTTGGTCACAAAAATAGCGGCGTTTCCCTGGATGATTTGCACGATCGTGAAAGGTACTAGCAACCCTTTCCTTCTGGAAGCATGCTCGGATGGCGAAACGAGTGTCATCGTTTTGGAGAGATTGTTGCAGTAGACCGATACACCCATCGTCGAGCCTGGAGGCGCTACGGTATCGTCTTTCACTAGAATCTTGCTCAGGGTCGAGGGACTGTCTTCTTGCATCAAATGCGAGAAGGGTGAGAGTTCAATTTCGGTGGCGGCACAATTGATGACGGCGTCGTTGTGGGAGAGAAAATCTCATCCCAGCATGACGTCATGAGAGCATGCAGGAATGATAATGAATTGGTGATATACAGAACTCCGCACCTCCACCAATTTGTTATAACGTTTATTAACCGGCACACAGTGAGCATACAAAATGGCGAGAGTAACCGCCAAGCACGGACTCTCAGTGCAAGCGGCGTCCTTTTGGTGTAGACCCACTTAGAAAGCACGTGAGCGTTCAACCGTTCGGAGACTTCTCTACACTATATATATATATATATATATATATATATATATATATTGTCGCGGTACAACGCGAATAAAACCCAGATACACCTTGGGATGACGAAAGCAGCGTGTCCTCAACAGCTCAGTCACAAGATCGTCTTCTTCAGCCTCGAGAGAAGCTAGAGGCCCTGCGATGGGTACGTCGGAAAGCTGCCTTGGGGCACCTGTTGCGAGCTTGCGTTGGCCATTGGTTGAGCTGTGCGGTGCCTAGCATGTTCCGGCGAGTGAGTCAGCTCTGGCGCGAGGCCTCGCAACCGTCGACTGGAGCGATGCACCGGTGTTTCTACAGGTGAAAATGCGTTTGGACTCGATGAGCGGCTCCCAGCGGGCGTGTGGAGCATTAGACAGGGTTGCGGCCCCGCACCTCCACCAGTGTCGCGGTACAACGCGAATAAAACACAGATACACCTTGGGACGACGACAGCAGCGTGTCCTCAACAGCTCAGTCACAAGATCGTCTTCTTCAGCCTCGAGAGAAGCTAGAGGCCCACTACCTCGTGCCCGCTAAATGCCCCATTATCGTTATCGTCCACATGTAGACACGCGTCATTATATATATATATACATACATACATATATATATATATATATATATATATATATATAGCAGAGCTATCACAGCGGTTTGATTCGTGCTCACAGTTGGTAATTTTTTCATCCACTTTTCTTTCTTCTTATTTACATTCCATTGGTTTTAACAACCTCCCCTGTACATTCCTTGGCATTACTGTCTGTTATATCTCATTATTATTGTGTTAAAAACACAGAAAAACGAGCCCTTAGGTATACACTTCTTTCACTTATATATATATATATATATATATATTATATATATATATATATATATATATATATATACTTGCAATCCCAAATCTTACACTACCTTAACGGAGTGACTATATTTTTTTTCTTTTTTATTCATCTCCGGCAGGTAAGTTAAATAAACACACTCTACGACCACGGAATGAAGAATGGTCTGTAGGAAATCTGACCATCAAAAAAATAGTTATTGCACAAAAGGAAGAGTTTGTTATGCTTATATTCACCACGAACCAATTGACAAAATAAAAGGGGGTCATGTGTGGTTCACACTAACTTTAAGGTGTGCATTTGCTTTTTTTGCTTCACTAGTTCAAACTCCAATGGCTTTTTACGCTCAGAGTCGCTGTACTAGATTTCACAGAAACGTTTTCACCACCTGGCGTTCTTATATGCTAAATGATTCGGCGGGGTAGGTGAGCCACAGTCATCAAATTTCGAAAGCTTCTACCGGCCTCGGTCTACAGCACCCGAGCATCGCAGCCACTCAGCCATCGTCATGGTCGAGGACTCCTCCAATGGCTGTTCAAATCATGCGCGTTTATAGATCATAATTGCAAATGTCTCACATGGAGGAGCAGTGTTTTGTAAGTGCGTAATCAAGAATTTAGTTGCACGTTACATGAGACAAAATGATTCCTTAATGCAGCTTCTGTATGTCCTAGCGCGTGAACACAGTGAAACACTTAAGGATATTGAAAGTAAGAAAGCCTTAAGAATGCAGTTCGACGAAATATACAGAACGAGAAATAAGCACAAGACGTTTAAATTTGATGCAATGTTATAGAAGCTCCGTATGTTTCCTGTGTGGAAAAAAAAATAGAAAACGTAGCTCGCCGCCAGCGTGAATGGCTGCCGTAACTGTCGCTGCAGGTGTGCTCTCATGGATGCTGTTGTCGTTCGCTGTTTTTATAACACCCAATATAGATTTCTTGGAAAGGCTCACAATCCCGAACGCAACAGTGTTCATTGCCACACAGGGAGGCGTCATATATTTTCGAAACACCAATACGTTGTGATGTGATTGCTTCAGCTGGCAAAATTTACCTCACTAGAGTCTGAAAGAAAAAAGAGAAGCCATTGTTCATTATTTTACGGTGGTCTCCAAGTTTTGAAATGTGACACTTCTGAATACAGGTGAGGCTGCAGGCTGCATACGTTCAAAATGTGGTTATTGAGGATGACATCTTATCCGCGTTGAATGGCGTAAACTTTTTGGGTGTCCTACCGCGATATACAGCAGTATACATTGTTAAATTATTTGCAGCGCAACACCAGAACACACAGGACAAAGAAAGAGCAAAAGAGGAACAAAAAACGGCGCTCTCTTTTCTTACTCTTTTGCTGCTTCTCTGCAGGCCTGTGTTTTCTGGTGTTGTCCTTTAAATAAGTTCACGATGGATCCTGACAAACTGGCTCAACTAACCGCATTTCTACATAAGTATACCCTGAATGCGGGTGTGGCACCTAGTTAGTGCAGTGACTGAACTTGCAGTGCGCGAATTGAAGTCATAACGTTTACGAGCCTTGAGCACAATATGATATGGCTAGGGCAAGTAGAAGCCACGTAGATAGTGTCCAGGTAATTATTGTTTAACATTGCGATACATCACTAGTTCAGGAGAGTTCCGTTAAATAAGATCGTTGGTGCAGTGATATTAGCTTCAGATACATTTCATTTTGCTAGGCCAGTTCTTTCAGGTGTACAAGACAGGGCAGTAGTAGTACAAAGCGTGTATGTGCTTTAAATTTATCGTGATCACCAGAACTTTTGAAGGCAAATGACAGATTTCTAAGACCACTTGTTACCCATGCTTGGAATACCGCAGCTGAAGAACGTCCGTGAAAGAGAAGTGGTCGCTTAGGTGTGACAAGCATGTTCTTAACGACGACTGGTTTCACTCTGCTGACTCCCATCTGCTATACGACAAAGATGCCATCCCCACAGCATTTATAATGAAGGTAAATGCTTGACACCGTATGCAAATCAGCAATCTTCCGACATTGTATTGCCCGTATTCTACAGTAAAAGTGATGAAACACAGCAGTTATACGACAGGCGCATGTTGCCGGCAGCGCTGGTGTATCTCTGTGATGGGCGTTTGAAGCATCACGAGTATCATACCTTGGCATCATACTTCTCTTGACAAATTGCGTGCAGTCCAAAATCTTCTTCCGTTAACCTCCCTCCCTCTCCGCATCACATCTCTCTCTCTCCTAAAATACTTATGTAACGTGATCACGATTGGTGTGATTATGTCAAGCTTCAGCAGAACAAGCGTTCTCTAAAGACCTACAAAAGCGCATCTGTTTGAATAACACAGCACAGTGAGCCTAAGGTGCCCGTGCTTTCACTTTATATCGCCACTTGCGTCGACAGATGACCAGATCTTTTACTGACAATGTTTTCGCCCTCCCTGCTTAGACGAAGCTTAACAGGATGCCTTGGATAGCCTAGCGGCACCTTCTGGGGCTGCAGCTCTGTGAGGTATGATGGTCCACTAAGCGGTTTGCGTAACAGCAATATCCAGATCTTGTCGAGTCGATAGCAAAGGTGAATTGAGTTTTATGGACTTATATTGTCACGGGCAGCAGACAAAGGCAGCTGTTGCTTCCTTCTAGCTGAGATTCCAAATTTGGCCATAATTGTGGCCGTGAAGTAGATGCTAAATTTACAGCAAGAAAAAAGCAATTACTGCTAATGCCACACAGCGCGCTGGTCGCTCATAAAACTGGCTAGCGGCCGAGCAAGTCGGCTTTTATCCATAAATCATAGACATCAGCATAATCACTTACGACTGCATAAGTACGAGAACTAACTCTAGCTTCGCGTTCAGCACGTGATATCATCAGGAGATTCGAAGATTACTTATTTCCGGCTCATTCGGGTGTGCTTTGCACAAGCCAACACTTACACTGCAATATGGCTGTTAAACAAAAATTAGAAACAAACAGTGAGGTTTGACAAAATATCCGCAGAACGTGCCATTATCTACATTAAAAATATTTAGACCGGTGTCCATTGGGACATTGAATGGGCTTGGCCACACCACAGCTATGGCCACGGCTTCTTACCTGCAACGCCTTTTTGTCCTGCAGGCTTTCGTGTCGCTCTGCGGCCCCCGGTCCGACGGCGCGCGCTTCGGTGCCTTTGGTGACTTCCCGGAGGCGTCATGGTCCCCGGCATGGCTGAACGTTGACCACTACCCGGACCCACCCCTTCGGCCCGTGCAACTACGACTGCCACAATCGCCTTCTGCACCCCCGCGCGGAAAGTGCGTACCAATGCATCGACCGCCGCTACCGGACCAAGTGATTACAGGGATTGCTAATCTTCTGATAACATCATCCTTGCCCCCGGACTACATAAGCTCGAACTCGCCCAACGCAGCCTTCAATGGGCTTGGCAACACCACAGCTATGGCCACGGCTTCTTACCTGCAACGCCTTTTTGTCCTGCAGAAAAATAATCGATACTCTCTGTATGCACGTCGTACTCGTTACGCGGCCCCCCTGGTGTTGCCAAGCCCACAGTGTTGTTTCGGTGTCGTGCTTGATTGCGCGCATGCCATTAAGCAATTGCTAGCTTTGTCAGGCGACATTGAATTAAACCCTGGTCCTACCACTCGCTCTAACGTAGTCGACTCTAGCGAATCGCTACAGTCGAGTGACGTAATGACAGCACTTAAAAACATCCAATCTGGTCAAGCTTCCATGCTACAAGAACTTAAGGCAATCCAGCAGAAACTGTCTCAAAACGATGATTCGATCAGGGAGATGAACAATAGACTAACTAAAATAGAAAAAGACTGTGAATCAGTATTGGGCATAAAAAAGCAATTGGACAATATCAGTAAGCTTTCAAACCAGAATGCACAAGATGTCACTGCAATCATGACCAAATTGGATGACTTCGAAGACCGAGCACGTCGATCGAACCTTGTTCTTTTTGGTTTGAAAAATCGCGAGCGTGAAACTTGGGTCGAATCGGAAGCCTCTGTGCTCCAATTTTGTAGCAAAGAATTAGAAATCAATCTTGACGCAATGTATATAGAAAGGGCTCATCGTTTAGGTAAATATAATGCTAACAAAAACCGACCAGTCATCATTAAATTTGCACACTTTAAGATTAGGGAGAACGTACTGTCGAGTGGGCGCAAGATAAAAGGTTCGAACTATCGCATATCGGAGGACTATTCACATAACACACTTAAAGCCAGAAAACTTCTTGGTGAGTTTGGAAGGGCACAGCAGCAACCTTACAAACTCCGTCATGATAAGCTTATCATTGGCAACAAAATTTCATTTACGATCACAAGACTAACAAAGTCGTTCTGCGCCCGTTAAACACATAGGACCCAGCCGTACTATTCCAACCAGGAAATCATTCTCTTTTCTTTATACTAACATTAGAAGCATTATTTCGAAAGTTGATGGCTTACAAAATCTAATTAGCTCTTCGGAGTCAGACTTGTTCGTAATTACCGAAACTTGGCTTAACCCTTCAATAGCAGACTTAGAGCTGCTACAATATTTCCCGGACTTCAACATTTTTCCACGTGACTGCACTAACAAACGTGGAGGTGGAGTGCTGATAGGCAGTCATAAAAGTCTTCAATATACAGAAATTCGTGTGTCCTCATGCTTAGAAATCACGTTCATTATCTGCAATGCTTATTATTCCCCCACGATAATTGGAGTTTGTTACCGCCTCCCGGTCTTGACCCCCTTTTTGTACCAAATTTCCACGTGGCTATGCACTCTGTAACTAAAACTTTCCGTCATTATCCGATACGTCTCATCGGTGATTTTAATTTTCCAGCAATTTCGTGGAATAATCTGGCAAGCACAGCCGCCAAACACGGTCCTGAAAGCGATTTCGTCAACTCATGGCTAACATTTGGACTAACGCAACTCGTCACTGAACCCACACGTCAAAATTCTACCTCCTCCAACACTATAGATCTTATCCTCACTTCCGAGCCTGACAAGGTTTCCAAGATGACGTTCTTGTCTGGCTTAAGTGACCATTCAGTGATTCATGGTACCTACCTCTGCCATTTAACACGCTCGTCTAAAATAACAAAAATGATAACATTGTATAACAAAAAGAAACTATTCCGCCCTGAACAGTGAATTTGCAGAATTTGATACTTGCCTGCTAGCCGATTTTTCGCAGCGCTCTGTCTAGACTAATTGGTTGTTCTTCAAAAATAAAATCCATGAGCTGTTCATAAAATACGTGCCCATTATTACCGTCACCGAAAAAAAGACGTCCCCATGGTTCACAGCTACACTAAACGACTCAATATTAAAAAGAAAAGACTTTTTAGATCAGCAAAACGATCTAATAACATTTCTGCATGGAACAACTACTACGCTGCGGAAAAAGCATTCAGCACGCATGCTATGAAAGAAAAACGTTCTTTTTACTCACAGACATTGCCGGCCATGCTGACCAATAACTCGAAGAAATTTCGGAGCGTTATCAACCCTCAAAATTCCCAGCCACTGGCACTGTTTGATAATCATAACCTTCCGATCCCTGACGATGAAGCCACCGAACAACTTAATCATTTTTTCTCTTCCATGTTCACTATGGAACCTAACGGCAACTTACCTTCATTCCATCCTCATGATCACGACATGATGCCGGACATCACGTTTTCTCAACAGGGCATTGCTAAATTAATCGACTCATTAAAGCTTACATCTTCTTGTGGCGCCGATGGCATCAACGCTAAAATGTTAAAAAACACATAACCCATTGTCAGTCTAATATTATGCCATAGTTTTCAGCAATCACTGTCTTCAGGAGTGGTGCCGGAAGACTGGAAGGTGGGTAAGATTGTACCAGTCCCTAAAAAGGGCCCTCCATCCCAGCCTAGCAGCTATCGTCCCATCTCGCTCACTAGCATTTGCTCTAAACTAATGGAACATGTGATCTACTTTAACACCGTCAAGTTCTTAAACCGCCACAACTTATTTCATCATAGTCAACGTGGGTTTCGCTCAGGATTATCCTGCGACACTCAACTTGCTTCATTCTACAATGACATCAGTTCTAGCGTTGACCTAAATATACCCTCCAATGCCCTCTTTTTAGACTTTGAAAAAACATTTGACAAAGTTCCACATCAACGGCTACTCCTCAAGCTTTTTTGCTTAAACATTAATACATCGACGTTCAACTGGATTCGTAGTTTTCTGACATATCGGCAACAATTTGTGTACGCTAACAACCATTCATCTAACCATCTTCTCGTAATCTCTGGCGTCCCACAGGGCACAGTACTCGGACCCCTACTTTTCTTAATTTATATAAATGACCTCCCAGCTAGCATTTCATCAAATATTCGCCTGTTTGCAGATGATTGCGTCGTGTACCGTCCAATAAAAACCCTACCAATATTGCTATACTTCAAAACGACCTTAACCTTAGTGAATCCTGGTGTAACGACTGGCTAATGTCTTTAAACGTAAATAAGAGATCGTTAATATCATTTCACCGTAAGCAACATTACCAGCAAGCGACCTATGCCATTTCGGGCTCTACAATCTTAACAGCAGAATCCTATAAATACCTCGGCGTAACATTCTCAAGCAACCTCCCCTGGTCCCTTCACGTAACAACGTAGCATCCTCCGCTAATCGTGCGCTGCGTTTTCTTCGTAGGAATCTAAAACTTGCTCCCTCATCAGTGAAGTTGTTAGCTTACACGACATTTGTTCGCCCTAAATTGGAGTACGCATGCTCGGTTTGGGACCCTCATCAATCTAATCTATCTAACTTTCTCGAATCTGTACGAAATCGCGCAGCCCGGTTCATCTACTCCGTGTACTCTTATCATTCTAGCATTTCCGAACTTAAAACTCGTGGCCACCTCAACAACCTAGAATCACGTCGTCATATATCTCGGCTCTGTATTTTTCATAAATTATATCACGCTCCATTCAACGTTCCAGCCATCTTGCCTGCTCATCGATTATCCAGCCGTACAAACCATCCCCGAGCCGTTTATCCACCGCCAGCACAAACTACTGCCCACCTTCGCTCCTTTTTTGTTGCAACCGCCCGGGACTGGAACAACTTGTCTGCCTTCGCCATGCACCACTCCGACCTACATGTATTCAAGACCGTGAGTGAATCGTTAATAAGTTGCTAATTATGCCCATCCCTCATGTAATACCCCGACTGGGGCCTTTGAGGTATAATAAATAAATAAATAAATAAAATGCTGCTGTTTATGCTTCGCTTGACGTGACATTTATTCACGTTTGACGTGAATAAATGAAGGATGTGTTGCTGCTTAGAATATAAAGTGAACAGTGCCACAATTGCGCATGGTAAAGCAGTATCTCTCATGGAAAGAAAATTGAAAACTGTGAAGGTAATAGCGGTTCGCATATATAATGAGAACATACCTTCTACGGCAAGCACACAAGAAAAGTTCGTGTTCATTAGCAGTAAAGGAAGAAATACCCCGCAAAAGCCCCGAAAAAGAAAAAAAAATGACCAGGAAGAACATACGAAAAAAATTTCGTTTAGTGCGGGAATCCGTTTACAAAAATATACTAATTCGTGCATTTAATTTTTACTTTTACTCTGTTCTTTTTGCGCTGATGTTTTCTTTAAGTTATTTAAGAGCATCATGAATATGAATGAATAGAGTTTGCCCACGGATTTTTCCCAATGTGAGCCTACATGAGTACCACAGTAGGGTTGAGCGTCGAGTCAGCAGGCGTTCTTTGTTGACGGAACAGGTAAACACTAGAAGAGCTTAGTTATGCATGTAGTGAGCCTCTCATGAAATACTCACTATAAAAAGGCACGTGTCTGCAGGGGGACCGCTCGAATATCTAACGCCTCTGGACGTTCTGCATTCCACGACAATTTAGAGAAGAAACCCCTCTGCTACTGAAGGAGCTTGTGGTGCTGCATTTATTCACATTCTCTAGCCCATCGCAGTAGCGAGTACACAAGTGCATATGAGCTAAATAATGGCTCTAACCAGATCACATTTGAGAGTTAGGTAGAGGAGATTGTACAACAATCGGTCGGCTGGAGAGGGCTATAGTCGCACCGATAAAACCACAAAAAATGAGAGCTTCTGACAGCCTTCTGTGCAAAGAGTTTATTAATGCTTCGCGCACCTTCCTCCCGCCCACGTTAGCATTTGCCATCTAAAAAATACGAACAGTAAGTAAATTTGCAAGCAATGCGATGCAAGTTTCTCACTTCCGAATTTTCAGCAGGATTGTTTGTAGCGCAAATACAATACATGATGAAATAAAAGTTCGGATATACCGACGATTGAAAGTTGGCAACCTGTGTGTCTAAGATTCTCTTTATTTTGTGCCGTCTTGTACAAGTGCTGCGAATAAACCCACCAACTGTGAGGCGTTTGCACCACTTTTCTAGCCGTCAAGCAAGAGCCTTGCTAACGTCTCCTATTCCCAGCAAAGTATTCACTCAACTACGACTACGCATGTTTCCTCATTTCCAGCATTAAGCCTTATTACGGCGTGTGGAGTTGCCGGCAAACAGAAAGATTACCCAGAGGAGGTCTTTCCTTTAACTTACTTTTTATTTGTTGGTCGTTTACACAGACATCTCATTCTCCTCCTGGTTCTCGGGCCATCAAATAGCTTCATCTTCATGCATTGTTAACGACTGGCTTACACACTGTAACTAGGAATGCAATAAAAGTACGCAGTTTATGAGCCTTGCTAGAACACGTGAATTCACGATGACCTCCAGCATACGTGCTAAATAAATTAGGTAGAATTTAAGGCCATATAAGTGTAACCTTCTTTAGTTGACAACGTGCTTTATTAAAGTCAAAAATATATCCCGGAGTCAACGAGGCTTTCTGTATTGCAATTTTGTGAATGGGCTAATATTCATTATCCATAAAATTTATCACACACACACAACCCACTCAGGAATAGAACAGTGAGTCTTAGTTTCAGTTTTGACTTCTTGGAAACGTTGGTGGATGCATAGCTGAGACGAAGAGGAAATCGCGGCAGCATCGCCCTAGTGGCACCGAGTCGGAAATCATTAGAGAACTTGGCGACCTTTTTTGTTTCCTTTTATTTCTTCAATGTGTGTAACTTTGGGGGGCTGGGTTGCGATCGAATGTTGACGTCGTCGATTGGCACAGTGGGGGTGAAACCGCGTATGACATATCAGTGCGGGGTCATGCCTAAAAAGTCTTCTCCGTCATCTTTTTTTTCTGAAAGCAGTGATAGTGGCATTCAGTACAGAGCACTTTTAGAGGCAAGACGAGGGTAGAGGAAGAACAGCAACAGAAGAAAGTCAAGCAGGTTAAACAGACACATGCCTGGTTGACTACGTAGATGGGGCGAGGGGAGAATACAGGGAGGTAAAAAAGGGGGGAGGTAAAGGGTGGCCAGCGAAAAACGTAAACATGGTAAAAAAAGACTTTGATAAATAGAAATTAGAGAATGAATACAAACAAACAAAGATACAAGCAAAGAAATTGGGAAAAAGAACAAGATGAGAGGAAAGAAAGAGAAAAAGCGAGGACAAGCAAAGGACATCTAGCTTCACTCTTGCTTCGAGCCTGGCACACACTGTGCAATGCTGCCTTAATTTTTTTCTTCCCCACTTTCTTTTCCACATTTTATCTGGTTTTATTTCTTTCTTTTGTCTTTTTATTTTTGTAGCTTTCTATTTCTTGGTGTCTTATTTTTTTCTTCCTTCTTTTTAACTAACTCCCCCTCACTCTTTCTTATTATAAATATATCTCTGATATATATTTATTTATTTCTCTGCCTCTTTCTTCGATTTCCTCTTCTTTCTGTCTACTTTCATCTTATTTGTATTTGATAAATATTGATTTTAATATATTGCTGCAGTAGCCGAAGTCAAATTACACAAGCTATCCCACCTGTGTCTTGCAACGAAGTTCTTGTTAACTGAGGTGATGCTTCCACCTTGATATATGCCACCACCCAGACAAGGTGATTCTTCGAAGCACACTGGAAGAATTACGCAACTCTATCTAAATAGGCCTTTTTTTATAGTTTTGACATCATTCTGCTTCTTGATGCTAAAGTTTTGAGGTCCAAATGCTCATTTACATTTCAACGGTGAACTAAACATTGTAACTTCAGCATGGTGTTATTAACGCGTGATTATGGCTCCCGTCTTTTACAACGAAAGTATTTCATGCTAGAGTCCCTTACGGCTACACTGACGTATTTATGCCAGAGATAAGATGCTCTAAAACATGCACTAACAGATGACAAATTCAAGACAACTTTTGCCACCAGGAGTGGAACGCATGACATGTCGCTAAGCCGCGCGTGACGCTGAACAACTGGGTCACAAACCATACGTTATTCGTTTTACTTGTGGTGAGCAATTTACATACCCCCTTGGCTGTCAGTGCACGATACGATTTTCCCAGCTCGGCGACTTCAGCATCGCTGAGCTACGAGCTCTTTGGGCTGCGAAGTGGCTCATGGCTAGTGTGATGGATGTCAAATAGCGGTGTAGCCAACACGCAATGTCTTAAACTCATGGGTGTGAAAGCATCTCAACTTGTTCGTGAGTGGTCACAAAACGCCGACGTTCTTCTGAACGAATGTTATAGTGCCAGAACAAAATGACGACTGAGAGACCAGTATAAGACGACCACAAATATCGAAGTTAGTTTGTTGCGCTGAGCTCGAAAACACAAAGGAGACAGTAAACCTTGTGAGAAAAAATATGTGACAAAATGAGCAACGAAAGAGTAAGGAAAAAAACACTGTCAATGAAAAACCTGTAAGAAACGATACAGAAAGCTAAAAGAAGTATAACTAGTTGCGCGCTCTGGTACTTTCAAGTATCCCTAATTCCTTCTGAGAGAGAGACATGGAAGACTTACTAATGCATGGGACACCTGTTCGCATGCGAGGCCTCGACGATAACTTAGGTGCGCTCATTCCTGTGCTTATACAGCATCACTGTGTCTTCGAAAAGCGGCACACAGTTGCCCTCAGCGCAGTGCTGTGCAAGAAAACTACCTTTCCCGTTTCTAATATTGTTAGCGTGTTTTCTCAGTCGGTCGTTCAGACACCTTCCAGTTGTTCCGATATAACAAGCACCAAAGGAGAGGAGGAGTACTGTAGACAACTCTCCGAGAACATGCCACATACCTGGTCCTATGTTGAACTTTACATTTAGTTGATGCTCTTTCAGGGGGTTTGTTAATTTAGTGAGAATGGATAATTTGAACGGTGCAGAGAACAGTACGGGAACACCCGCACGTTTTCCAATTTTATTGAGCCTGTGAGGTATCTGTTGGTGGTACGGAACAACAGCTATCCTTTAACGCTGTGTGCCCGTGTTGCCCGGAGCCTGTCCTTGCCTCTTCGCTGCCTTGCTTGCCGCAAAATAGATGCAGAGAGAAACGCTATAAAAACGCTTCAGGAAATCCCGCAGCCATAGGCCGGGACACTTCAGCTTCGAAGCTCGCAGCAATGTTGTTAAAGCACGACCTGTTCAAGGCATTCTCAAGGCAGAACTGGGCTATCCATCACTTTAGTAGCTTGCTGTAAGCGGAAGAAACAAGAAGCAACGGTTCTGCACACGTCATTCATAACACCAAAAAATATGCCATTTCCAAAAAAAAATCTAAAATCCAAAAAGCGTAACATGTCAGGCTCGGGCAATTCATGTTTCAGCACAAGAGGCTTCAGACAATTTTCAAACACGCCTATCATCTGACCCAATATCGAGTGGAACATAGTATAACATTACACTATAGAACAACCAAGAAATCATCCACGTATCTGGATACTTTGAAGACATGCGTGCTTTCTAACTGCGTACCTGTTAAACTGCGAAGTAGCCTTTGTCTACCTCTCCCCATGCTGTCTTTGTTCCTTGGTCAAACAAAAACTTATAAGCTTGATGCTCTCCTTCGCAAAGGCACACTTCTTAAGGCGGAGAGTTGGCCTGTCTTCATTAACGCCTATAAAACTTGATTCAGTCATGGCAATATTTTGGGCCGATCCGCGACTGGGATTAAAATATCGTTGAGGTAGCACATTGCTATCTTTTATTTGAGCGTTCTTTACGCTTGGTTCATTAGGCGTTGAAACACAGCTGGTGCATTCGTTATTCCGAAATTCATTCGTTCAACTCTCCCCGTTTTCTCCAGGGTGGCCAACTCTATGTTGCACTTGACTTCCTCCTCTAGCGATACTTTTATTAACAATGGGCAAAAAGTTGGGTGACCCTTTAGTTTAACCTTTAATAGTTGAATGCAATAGCAAAATCCGGCCCCTAGTGCGCCCTTCAACCGCTAAGTGCATGCTTATTAAGTTTTGTTACACACACACACACACACACACACACAGAGAGAGAGAGAGAGAGAGTATATTGTACCAGCGTGCGCGCGAGAATGGTACACATAACGTTTTGATCTAAAGCAAGAGTCGCATGGCCTTGAAGATACACGATGCGCGCTCGCCATCTCGGACGCCACAAAGAGTCTCAAATGCTTTACAGATGTCCGCACAACATCTAGCATTTGCTGTTTTTTTTATCAACGCCTCTAGAAAGGCATATGTTTTCTGCTAGATGGACATGGTGGTCCATTTTTCGAGCTCTTTATATGTTCCTGTGTGTTTTTAGCGGCGATGGCTGGACTATCCTGGCCTTTTTCGGCGTGTTTTGATGGCCTCCTAAATGCACCTACAAATCGCCAAATGACCTGGTTTTCGTCATGACACCTGTCGAACGAATTGCGTTAAGAAGACTCCTTTCACTACATATGACATTCATGTATATTGTTTTTCCCGATGCAGCTTCAAGTACCATCGTCGCTTTGTGGTAGGACACCTGCTTGCCATGCGAACTGACCGGGTTCAATCCTCAATAGGACCGACAACTTTATTCTTTGTTTTATTTTCTTATTACTCGATTGTTCACTCACGAACAATTTTTTCTCTCACAATTATTGGTGCCGACAGCGACGGCAGACTATCTGCGACAAGAGCTCTCTAACACTATCGCGTTAATATAGAGAATATGGAGAGTCGACCCAGAAAGACTTTGAAACTGATCGTCAATATTTGGCAACTATTGACCAGTGCCCCGATTTCATGCAGATTGCCAGAAACATCAGGTCTCAACTGTGCATCGCACCCATTCCTCGCAATATACACCCAGCGCGCAACATCAGTCGACGTAGGGCCAGGGGTAGAGCTCTGCTCGAGCACGTCTGTAGCAACCTCACTGATGCAGGTTTTTTGGATGCTGCGCCATATGTCTAAAAAAGGCATTTGCTGTTTCCGTCGTCGACTCTAAATTCCAGGCTCACTTGCTCAGCCACGGTACGCACATCGAAGCCCATGATAACCGAACAGGTTGCAATTGCGCTGGCTGTGCTAGATAGTCGCAGAGAGTCAATATACAGCGACTCCAAGGCGGCTATCAAAGCCTACGAAACCGGGATGGTAGCCCCTCAGGCCCTCCACATTCTCCAAAGCGTCAAGAGTATCACGCCCCATTCTCTAACTTGGTTTCCCGCTCACCTGGAGTCGATTGAGGGCTCTACCTCTAACCGAACGAGGGCGCACACGTGGCCAGTGCGAGGACTCACTGACCGCACTGCCTCTACAGTCCCTCTGCCTCGCTGGGAACCCTTACTTACGTTCAACGAAATAACAAAGCATTTCTATCTGTAAAGAAGGGTATTCCCTCTCCCACACCGGCCTTGTACAGGGCGCAGACAGTCACCCTAAGACTATTGCAAGCCAGTGCGTATCCTAACCCTCTGGTTCTTCTTGCCATCTAGCCGGATTGCCCCGCTTGTGGACTGTTAGCCACATTTTATCATGTGTTGTGGGAATGTGACGGCATCGGCCCCGCCCTCAGCGAGGACAGGTGGGCTGCGCTCTTACGCAGCCCCGAACTTGAGGATCAAACCCTGGCCGTCCAGAGTGCCCGTGAACGGGCCGCTATGCTCGGCTTGATGGTGCCAACGTGGGACTTGCCGGGTGGCGCGGGGTCTCCCTTGCGTCTTCTCAGGACAAAATTAGAGTTTTAATCAATCAATCAATTATTATTTGGCAACGGGTATTTGTTCGTCAATGTTCGCGCATGAAGTATTTTATAGCCTACAACAAGCCGTTTTTCGCCATTATTCTTGTCTACGAAAAACACTGGACTGGCATATTCTGAGGTTGTTTCGGTAACTACTCCATGGCTCTTTTACTTGTTTACTATCTTGCGTATAGTTTCACGTCCTTCGGCATTGGTCTTGTAATGTCTTGTTTCAAAGGGCTTGGTTCCGAGAACTTCAACAAACACTATTTCGAGCACAGTTCTGATGATATTCCAATGGAGTCATAGCAAAGGATCCCTCTATTCGTTTTTCCACCAGCTCTCAGCGTTGAGCTACAGCGAGACTTTCAACTTTCAACATTTACTTTCGAGTTATCAATAGGTCACACTTTCTTCACTTCTTCGTGAGGGCTATTCTCAGTATTGGTACAATAAAAGCCCAGCTAAACAAAAGTGAAAAAATACACTTTATAAACAAAGATTCCTAAAGTCAGACATTCTGTGTCATGTGATAGTCTTCGGCCACTCTGTGCGTTGTGTGCGAGATTTACAGCTTATTCCACGCAGCCAGTGATCGAGTACAACAGCAACATACTGCGACTTTCTCTTGAGCCTTTCTGTTGCGAAGGAACCTGAGAGATGTTTTTGAAGACTACAACTTGAGCCAAGCTATAAAACACGTGCGCTGGAAAAAGCGAAGGCTCAAGCATCAATGAACTGCAGAGAAATTCAAGCGCGCGTGGTGAAATACGGCGAAGCTTTGCAACACGAAAGTTTTTTCTCTATATGGGCGTAGGAACAAAATGAACGGGCCCACATAAGTATAAGAACGCCTTGCTGTTTCCTCAAGGCACGTTGTCTTTTCTTTCCCCTTTCGTTTTGTTGTTTTGTGAGAATCTGCCTCAAACATATTACGCTTCCTGGATGACATTCACTGAAAGACATGCGGTATTTCCGGACACCTCTTAGTGGGCGAAATAAATTCCACCAGATCACATTACACAATGCTCTTATTGATAAATAGCTCAGAAACTAAGCGCAGACGCTATCGGCAAAATACTGAACAAAAAACGAAATATTGATCCTTGGCTTTTTGTGCACGCTCTCTATAATGCATGGTTCTTATTTTTTCCTTCATAACGCTTTTCGCGCATCGTCAGATTTTCTGTATTTCATGGGTGTGACTGGTGCCAAGCAGCAGCATTCTTTGAATGGACGCTGAAACTCTCGACGATATTTCACAAACACACGGAGTTCATAAAGCAGGTTCTAATTAACATGTGCACAGCAGTGTTTGCTTTCTGTGGCAACTGCGTAATTTATCATATAGGACTGTGGAAGTGTGGATCGCCGTCGATAACCGCAGCACAGTTGAAAGCGCTTTTAACTTACTGCTTCCACTTTACCTGGCATTGTTTCGGCGACCAATCTAAACAGATATGTGCCACCCACGATGCTGAGCCTCCTGCTATAACTCCGTGTTGACGTGAGCTGTGTAGGAAGGTTTACCTCACTGCGTCTTTGATCGGGCACCACGTCTTACCCTAGCTTCGTCGGTGCTGTATAATTCGCCGTTAGCGGGTTGTAAAGCTGCGGCATTATGTGAGGTGTGTAAGATAAATGGTGCGTGGAGGTGCTTCAGCTCACTGCTGTAGCCAGTGAGGTCGGCCCAATGAATGCATGGTTGGCCTATTGCGGTGTAACTCATATGCGAAATTCAGAATTTAGATAAGATAGGTAGCTACCAAACTATATTCGCAGTTAATATTTGCTAGATGATATGCGCTTGTTCACGGGAATCGATCACACAGGCTATTTATGCAGAAAATGTTTTTGTCACTATGCTTTAACAAAATTATGGCTCATCAAGTTGGTAGACCTTGCCCGTGGTAACCAAATTGCGAAACAGTCAATAAATGTTTTGCCAACTTATCAATTTACCTTAATACATGCTTTAGAGCTTGCCTGACACAAAATGAAGTATAAGAATCAATTTAAAAAGGAAGTACTCAAATCAGTAGTGGACGGATTCAACACACACACACACACACACCACACACACGCACACATACGCACACACACACACACACACACACACACACACACACGCACGCACGCACGCACGCACGTATAGTAACAATGGAAGAAAACAAAGCTGCATTTCGTTACCCTGACTCTATAAATGAAACGTTATACAAAGAAACTGTACTAAATCAGAATGTACCCCATGCATACCGGTACGGGACTTTCAGCAATTGTTTTGTATACGTAATAAACTGTACAGAAACTTCCCGCGAGCTATTCGTGGAAGTCAGCCCAGAATCTCATTTACAATCTTTTCGGTTATGCACCGCGGCATTTTTTCTTGGTAGTCTCTACGGTTGACGACCTAACACAGTTTGTTCATCAAGAATTGCTCCCGTCTCATTCACACGACAACCTTGTTTTCAATAGAGCAACTGCCGACTTGTGCACAGACAGGCTGACTTGAGTAACGCCTGAGTTCCACGCTAATTTCAGGACTCCGGGATACCCGTCTTCCCTAGAGAGATTACCTAACCTATTCATTGAATCTTTCCGCGTTTCATTGCAATGCACACACTGCCTTGTGATTTCATTAAATCATTCACTCATTCATTGCCTCAATAACTGGTCCTCCTGAAAGTTGTCCTCATTGCGTTCATTTGATATTTTTGTACACTGCTGGTTCCAGTAGACAGCTTAATTTGCTTACAAGTACCTTCCACAATCCACGTGGCCTAATGAGAGCGATATTTCGTATAATATATAGGAAGAACAGTTTACGAAATAGCTTCTTTAACTTCCCACCGTCATCAGAATGGAAGCAGCCCTAGATGTAATAAACGTTGGAGTGCTTAGAGAGGGTCTGTTAAACAACAGTGTTTTTTCGCAGAGAAATCATGAAGATAGTTTGCAAAAGCCACCTGCATGCAAGTTGAAGTTGAGCTTCAATTGCGCTCAAAATATGATGCCTAAGTGTTCTGTGTTTCCTCTTATGTTCAATTTAAAACCTTGTTGATTTAACGCCACTTCTAGCGATACCACTTCAGCGAATAATTACATGCTATTTGCAGCTCGTGTTTTCCAGCAGTGGCTGTGCCCCCGGACGTTGAGCGAAGCGACTAATTGGTATTATAAGCTTCCACGCCCTTTTTAGGAGCTAGACCACAACAGTTTCTCAAATGAAGACATAATGTTAGAATGGTCTTTATTGTATAATTGCTATAAAAACGACTGCAATAACAGCTAAAGTCATACGGATTGTACTACAGACGTCGTGCACAGGTATAAAATAAACAAAAAAGTCACCCTATCACCATAAGGGCACCTGAACCGAAGTGGTAGCAACAAATTTGAATATCAAACGAAGAAGGGCAAGATAGGTCGAAACTTGTGCATTGGGAGGAAACTGTAAGTAATTAAAAAATAAAAAATGAATTTAAACCAACTCATCGGTACAAGTGGTACTAAAATAAAAACAAACAATCAGTGGGCGACGATCT
The DNA here is from genome assembly GCA_013436015.1 of Rhipicephalus annulatus. Taxonomy (NCBI): domain Eukaryota; kingdom Metazoa; phylum Arthropoda; class Arachnida; order Ixodida; family Ixodidae; genus Rhipicephalus; species Rhipicephalus annulatus. Next base: position 148,368 of record WOVY01002368.1, read on the forward strand.
GGGTAGTGTATGGGTGAGTAACCATAAACTGTCTGAGAACTAACCCATAAAATGTAACTTAAGTGATATAGTGTCAAAATGTCGATGACAGAGCTAGTTTTATTGGTTTAGAATGGGTACATTTAAGGCAGGAAGTAGTGTAATGGGTTTGTGCTTGTAGGTACTGTGCCTTGTTTTTTAAAAATTATGATTGGAGTTTGTGTCTATAACTATTTTATATTCTGATACACGGACTTGCTTATAGGATAGCAATGGTTGTTTATATACTATTACTGCAGACAATGAAAGTTGGCAAGATAGGTTCTAAGGTCTCTAATGTGGATGTTGAAGTCGCCGACTAGTAAAAAGGGTTTGAGGTTTTAGGCACTACAGACTGTCCCACCACAATTGCGATTGATGCTCGTCTATTGGAAAACCTGTTTTTGTGTCTCACGATCAGTCATCTGCCCGTTACAACATGGGTGCACAAGCTTTGGACCTAATGTGCTGCGCCACTAAAACCCACTACTTACAGCTATGACTTGAATACAGGTCCTTTAAGTGTATGATAGGTACTCTTCTAGAGCACCACTCGAGTACATCTTCGCGCAGCACACGGTGCGGACTTTGGAAGCAACACACGTGGCACAACATTGGGGTCAAGGCATTCAATATTGTGTATGCGAATAATAAGCTATAAAACGTTTCACGCATTGAGTGCTCAAGATATATTGAACTGCAATCAGAGAAGTTGTTTGTCGCCTAGTTCAGCTCCTTGCCAAGAAGTGGGTAATTCACTGAAATATTTGCCTTTGAGTAACGTACTGCGCTTTGTGTGAGGAGCATTGAACTGATGAACATGGGAAAGAGTGCGTTTTAATATTTACAAAAATATACAATCGAATCCTCGCCCGCAATTGTACGCACCCGACACCGCACCGACAAAGTAGACGAAAGATTCCTTACAAATATGCCTTATTTGTTTTACAGATTCTGTCTCGCTCGGTGCTCTCTGTTTCGGAGTGGCGCGGCGCCGCCGTCTGCGAGCAATGAAGATAAGTACTGTGGCCTGGTAATTGCAAACATTGCAGCATCAATGCAAGAAACGGCTCCAGGATGACAGCTCCTAGCAGGCCCCAATAATGACCCAAGATTAGATTGATTGATTGATATGTGGGGTCTAACGTCCCGAAACCGCGATATGATTATGAGGGACGCTGTAGTGAAGGGCTCCGAAAATTTCGACCACCTGGGGTTCTATAACGTGCACCAAAATCTGAATATACAGGCTTGAAACATTTCCGCCTCCACGGGAAATGAAGCCACCGCAGCCGGGATTCGAACCCGCGACCTGCGGGCTAGCAGCCGAGTACCTTAGCCACTAGACCATCACGGCGGGACTACCCAAGATTAGACTCATGAGGGCAACTACAGAGAGAAAGTTCAGCGCAAGCAGAAACTAAGGGATTCATTAAAAAATCTGAAAAATACGAGGAGATTCACTCGCCTCTACGGGGACACACTGAGAGGATTGCAAACACGACGCTTCACAACAATGCAAGTGCTTCACAAGGTGTAAACAACACAGTATACTGTCTGCAACTGTGAATACTGCCAAGTGCCAGCAATAACGGATCTTATTGTCTGAGCACGAATTAAACCGAGGTTTTTTTGATAAAAGCACAAAATGCCCAGCCACGCCTACAGCAAAAATTGGGGGCTCCTCAAGCTTCGCCTACGATAGTTGAAGACGATAGCGAAATCTGGCCCCTAGTGCGCCCTTCAACCGCTGAGTTCATATATATAAATATTCTTTGTCACACACACACACACACACACACACACACACACACACACACACACACACACACACACACACACACACACACACACACACACACACACACACACACACACACACAGTAGATTGTATCAGCGTGCGTGTGCGAGTGGTACATACAGGTTTTAAAGGCGATAGTGTTTCTTGAAAACCTTCGACGAAAGAAGTTTTGTTTGTCTGTCCATTTGTCTGTTTATCTACCATTATTAATACCGGGTACTTTAAACGGCACCAGCCGATACCCCGAACCCCCGACCTCATCCGCAGCGCCAACCAATTTCGCTCAAAATTCAGCGTTCCTACTTGCGCTATTGTCAATTAAAAGTAACTATTGCGCATATCTGAGGCACCATAACACGTATATATTCTGTAGTGCGTCTTTTACTAGAAAAAGCATACATGAGTATTTTAAGGAACGTAGCGTTCATTCCGCTGCACTGACCATGCAACGCTAGCACAAAAAAGCAAGTGTTTTCAGTGCTTTGATAACATCACACGGTGGTGTCACCTACCCATCCCCTCGCGTTCTACACCTTATCACCTCTGAGACGGGCACGCATGGCCGTCTCAAAGCCGCATGCTTTGTTTTCCAAAATAAATGCCAGAAAGTGCTCATGTCTCACGTGTGACGTGACTTGAAGCGCTCGTTCGCCTCCGCTGCACGCTGGCGGCACTCCAACGCAGCGCCTCCAGAATGCCATTCACCGATTTTCTTGCACAGATCATCAAATAAACGTTCTGTTCACCCTCTACAGACGCAAGACTATCATCTTTCAACGACGTTTGCAGATTAACATCAAGATACGGAGCCAATTTTTAATGGAAAGCCAGAGTCACATAGCCTTCAAGATCTACGCCACGCCTTGCCATCTAGGAGGACACGGCCTGGATTGGCACGTTCTACCGCGCACGGCCGGCTAGATCGGTGTGCTCGGCGGTCGCGCGCGCCAATCCAGGCAGCCGTGAGGAGGGCATAAAAAGTCTCACAATGCCTCACAGATGGCAGCACATTATCTAGCGTTTGCTGTTTGCTTGGTCAACGCCTCTGGAAAAACATGATATGTTTCCCGCTAGATGGACATAATTGTCCATTAGTTCCTGTCTGTATTTAGCGGCGATTGCTGCACTATTCCGGTCTTTTCCCACGTTGTTTGATGGCGTCTCCAATGCGCCTACAATACGCAGAATGAGCTTGCTTACGTAGTGACACCTGTCGAAAGAAATGCGTCAAGAAGACCCCTTCCACTACATGGCTTTATGTACTGCTTTTTTCCAATGCACCTGTAAGTAATATCGTAGATTTGTGGTAGGACATCTGCTTGTCACGCGAATGGCCCGGTCTCGATGCTCAGTTGGTCCAAAATTTTTTTCTTTATTTTTTTTTCTTCTTTCTCAATTTTTCGCTCACGGACGATTTCACGCTCACAACCAATGGTCCAACGGTGCTGACACCGATGGTGGAATTTCTGCGGCACAAGCTCTCTAACGCTATCGCATTAAAACACAGAGAAGACTGTCCACTGAATACTCAAAGATCCACTCATCATAGTCATACTAAAAATGGGGTGCGATGCCATCCACACGAAGTGGGAAGCATTGCACCCTGCGCCTGCCTGGGTGTGATTCCTTGCGCCCTGCCCAGAAATAACAAACTCACAAGTTCGAGATGAACTCTCTCCATGATATAGAGGTGAATCTCCTTTTATTCTCACCTTGTCCTGCGTGTGGCGTAACCGAAAGAAAAAAACAAAAAAAAGGAAGGCAGTATTTCTCAAACAGTGCAATAGACGGCGCTGTCTCATAGAAATCCATCCGAACTGCAGTTGAGCGAGCATATTTACAGACTGCGCTGTTACGCTATTCTGCGATTAGCTGCTGCGAGGATTGTCACTGGGTGCGCCAGGAAGGAGTGTCTCCCTCAGTCTCCTGGATAATCGTCGTACGTGGCGGATTTTGGTGGGGCATGAACGAAGCACAGCGGCTGGCGCGTCGAAGACACTTGCGCTCGGTTTTCTTGGCGCGCGTCTCGTCCGTGTTACCCGCGTGTCGTCTCCATTCTCGAACGTAATCAGATGCTTGCACGGATGGATGGACACATGGACGGATTGATGGACGGATGCAAGGATGAACAGAAAGACAGACCGAAAGACGAACGGACCGACAGACATATGAACAGATGGACGAATGAACGCACAGACAAACGTACAGACAGACAGACAAATAGACGCAAGGACGGACACACGGGCCAACACACTGATGGATACACAAACAGATGGAAGCACGGATGAACGTATTGACAGAAGCACAGGTGGACGCACGGACGCTTCACCCCAGTCACCATAATTCGCTCCGTGAATGTGCTGTGACTTATTCCCTTTTCTATTTTTCACATGAAAGTGTTACAACGACCTGTTTCATCGTTAGCTATACAACAATGAGTCTCCATCGTTGTATTGCAAACTTCAAACATGATCCTCCCTCTCTGCTCTGAAGGAAGAAACAACAGCCCTATATCGCCGGCCAAATATTCTATATAGAAAAGCACCTCTTAAGGAATTCATAATATTAGGTAGGCTCACTCGCAAACTATTATTTTTTTGGTCTCTCAAACTGTAGCAGGAGTACCCAGTGGTAACAACTGCTGAAGTCATATTCTCCTGATGGCGCCATTCAAAATGATAAGAATGACGTTTGAAGTTAGCTACACAACGATGAGTCTCCATTGCTTAGACGGAAACTGGCAAAATACAGAGAAGTTCTATAAGGCGTGCTTTCATTCGTGAGAACATAGACTAATTTCGAATTTTTTTCTCTGTGGAGGTGCGATGTGAGCAAAATGTTGAATGAGTATTTAAGAAGAACACACGAGCCTAAGGGTTAATTTGCGAACTGTATGCTGTTTTATGGCCTGCAATACCATGAAAAAAAAAGAACTGATGGTATCTTTGACTGCAGGTCTTGTCCACATAACTACATACCTCAGGAAAGAGCGGATCTAGGAAAACTTCTTTATTTTTTTTTGCTTTTCTCTTTATTTGCTGGTGTGCCTTTTATCTTTCTTTTTCACTTTTTAAAAAAAATCTCCTCATCTTAACACGTTTCTGTTCATTTCGGTTTTTCTTGCTCTTTTCTCATTTTTCTCCCGCTCTATTTCTCCCTTTCTTCCTTTTTCTGACAATTTTCATGCGTGCTTTTGCCTTCATTACGCCAGATGACAGCTGGCCGGGAACCTTATTAGTACTCCTCACTTTTTAGTACTTCGAACCTACTACTACTCCACACCTATTGCCAAGATCAACGCATTCAAATGACAACAGGGACACCAATTCTTTTTCGTGCTAGAGCACATTTTATAATACGGATGGCTGTGCCACCCGTGGTACAAAACGTGCGCTAGTATACGTAGTATAAAACGTAGTATAAAACATGCCGTTAAAATTTGCGTGCGTTACGCCAATCGGCGGCGACAAAATGCGACAGTATATGACATTTTATTACAGGCTTACACGAACTTTGTATTTAAAAACTGTCCGTATCGTGACATGCTTTGACAAACTTGTCATTTTACTTCCCTTCTATTCATCTTAAAAGTGCTACGCCTGTTCTCTCTGAATTACCTACGCCTTTCATAGTAGTAGGCGAAACACTGTACCATCACTTACTCGGCAGTTTGAATGTTTTCACCATAAACGCATCGGTTAAGTTATCAGAGGGATTAAGGTTTTCAACGCACCATCAGGGGCAACGCTGGCAACACATACAATTTTGAACACAAAAAACACTGTAAGAGTAATGGTTCATATTTATCATAACAGTGCTGCTGCGTCAATCGCACTCCAGAGATCGTCTTGAAAATTGCCGAATTATCATCAAGCACAACTGAAGCATGGCTCACTGTTCCACTAAATAAACCAAACCAACATACGTACTGCACTCTGATTTTCCTGTTCTTTTATTACACTGAACACTGCAAACTTTGTGCATCTATTCACCGGATGCTTCCCTTGAAATATGTGAGTTTTATACCACTAATCATCCTAGCTTCCCCGAGAAGGTACAATAGAAATGACGCCAGCAACGACGACAACATCTGGTAGATTACGTACAGAAACCATGGCAATATCGCGGACAACAAAGCGGGTTACTCATAACTAGAATCGTGTGGTTGGGATTCCTGCATCTTCTTTAAACAGCAGTCTAAACTATCACGTGTTAATATAACAATGACACCAAACACAGTGTTGTAATACTTTTGTTGAGCGCATCAGCCAAACGTGTGGAACGCATCGCAAAACACGTCAAGGTAGTATGAAAACATTCATTAGAAAATATTCGCAACTGTTATAGTTGCATCAAATAAGCAAACTACATGATGTGCCTTCTATAAAGTTATGTTCAACTCACTAAACCTTTTGAACTGGCTACATGAAGGGCATCACTGGAACTCTAAGAAACACATCAAATAAGGCTACTTCATAATTTCAAGCTCCAGCCATAAGCATGTGATTCCAGTCCGCAATTTGTAGATATGCATTCATTTATCACTCCCGCTTCACATTACGACACGCCAGTTTTTGCAGATTTTCACGAAAATGTGTGTCATTCGTTATTCGCAGTAATTACATTCTGTGTAGTTTTATAAGATAGCCTACCACTATACTGTGTATAACTCGTGCACTGATTATTTAGCCCTCATATTATTCCTGAGCTTATTTACAATTAAGAAGCAGAGGCACTTCATCTTGCTTATTTCAGCGATAGCGTTTTGAAAAGCTAAAACACTCGTGAAGCAACGCGTGACACATAAGAAAAAACTAGGAGAAAAAAATGTTTGCAATGTTGTAAATTGAGACAAACAGTGCAACACTCCGTCAACTTCGATCACTTAGTATTGATGTCCATTACTAAATATGAAGTAGAAAAATGAACGAATATGAGAATGCTGGAAGGCTAACCAAGATTGCGCCATCCTAAAGACAGAACACAGGCGAAAGACATTATTCATAATCTACATGCGGCTGTTTGGCAAACTTTTGCAGGCACTAATTTCGTAATACCTTCAAAGTTTGTCCGAGTCTTCAAAAAAAAAAAACTCAGAAGCTGTTCGCAAAGAAAGCTCTGCTAGCAAAATGGAGAGCAGTTGTCATCAATGCATGTAATAAATAAAAGAAAGCAAAAAAACAGTGACGTTGATAAAAGAGACTTAAAAATATTTGACGCACATTTCGATAGACAAGCACGAAACTGCGGATGTTAACACAACAGGATGGGCTCTATAATTTGTAAAATGAATAATAGAGGCCAAAGTCAGTAATGAAAAAAAACGTTGTCACAGCGATCTCTGAAGACAGTTCCCTTGAAAATACCTTGATTCAGCTCGCGGTTCTGAAAAAAAATTGTTCTATTTCTTCCCGCACCCACTCATAATATTGCTAGTGCGGATCCTGCCAAATAAATTAGCGGCCATATTTGAAGTGTTTATACCAACAATAAAAGTTTCTTGTGAGAAAATCAAAAGATGATGGCATTCTCAGGAACAGTACAGTGGACGTGCCTCGAATGATAGCGATCCAAGTAAGAAGACCTTTATTGTGCCCTTTGGTTGTCGATCGCAATGTACAAATACAACCGTGTTATTTGCCGACAAGAGAGTTCTCGCTATACGAAACAACTTCGTCTAGATTTTCCGGCAAGCCAGCGTCGAGTACAAAGCACTGTTTGTAATTCTAGGAGAGTAACTGCGGATCCAGCACACTGAAGCGAGTACAGGTCTGTCTGAAAACTGGATTACAGACCCCGATGACGTCCTCGTAAGGCTTCTCACTGTGATCGCAGAGCCTGTTTCGTAAAACAACTTCGTTCGGTCCCGCAAAACTATGTTAGATTAAATTGGGTTATGAGTAAACTGCAAACTCAATAGTATCTTTATTACAACATAAACTTCCTTCTAAGCCTGAATCCTTTGTCTCTATATGTGTATTGATTGTGTTGCGTTATGCCGGTGTTGTGTAAAAACTGAAGCAATGTTTTGTGAAGCGTGTTGTGATATGTGCAGCAGTCATAACCCGTTGTGTTCCGGTAGCAAAAGCCAGCTTAGTGGAGTTTAGGGTAGCGTTCTGGCTGTAGCTCATGTCATGTCTATATCGGATGGCGTGCGTCTGCTTGCAGCGCTGGAATTAAACAGTACGAACATGTAGCCCCCGCCTCTGAATGCGGCCAGTTTTACGTGGAGATAACAGCTAGTGTAAAGGCCACCTTTATGAGCGAGGCCTCCTTCGACGAGGGGTGATCCTAAAAAGGTCTGAGGTGTTTGCAGTTTCAGAAGTTGTCCCCTGCAGCTTTTCTCATAACCACATTGTGATTTCGGCTTGTACTATAAAATAAATTTTATATTTGAGGTAGCGGAAAAAAGGTACTTATGGCATAAGGTAAGGGGTCTAAATTATTATGTGCATTAAAAACTGTCACACCATTTTCAGTCCGGTGCAGTGTTTCTGCATGCATGCAGAGTTTTTTTATGTTTCTTAGTTTCTTGGTTGTTTTTTATTGCCAGTGTGGCAGAATGCCGATTGTTTAAGTTCCATGGTATTTTTCAAATAATTTGCATTCCGCCAGTTAAGTGTGGTCACCTGCTGGTGTGCGATGAAGGTAGAGGCCTACGCAACTCTACAAGACACCGTAGTGACCACGGGTGTTGCTTCCAGAAGGTGATACAGCTCCCACAGTGGCACTGACAGCGTAGACACAGTCAGAAATGAAGAATAAGTGGGCGACATTTTCGAGCTTATGAGAAGCTGCAAGTCAAAGAGACAATTTCTGAGCACGTCACCTAATTTGAGTAAGTCCACCATGCGATCTCCTTGCAATACCCAGTCAATTAACATACTCTTTATAGCAGTTACTCGACGTCGCCATCGTCAGCAACGTTGCCGGCAACGTCTCGAAAGCGCCACGCGCCCTGCCGCTGTAGTGCCTGCCCGCAAACGCTGGGCGTCGCCAACCGATCTAGAGGTGGCTTCGAAGAACGATCCGGAACCTCTCGAAGAAGCTCCTGCTCAGAGTGCGCTGCTGTGTGCATCAGTGACAATAGCGATCCTCTCGCTGTACCTCGTCCCCAACCTGCGGAAGGAACAGGTTCAACACTGGCTGGAGAAGACGCTGACTGATTGTGGTGAGATGTGTCGACACGTGCCTCTCATATATTCACGAGAGACTTCAACGTCCATGGTGGAGGAGCCTAATGGCTCATTGATTACATGTTTCACTGAACTGTGTGTTGGCGGAACGCAAACTACACACTACGATAAGGGGAACTTGCGTCGATCTGGTCTTTGCCAACTTCGTCGTGAAATGTCTGCAGGAGCATCTCAGCGTGCGCTTCACCGATCACAAAGACCGTGGTGGTCAAAATGTTATGCGCGCCAGCTCCGGTGCAGCGACCGTGTACAATGGCAAGACCTTCTCCAATCATCACTTTAAATAAATCTTCCAGCGCTCAGTGGAGCACCCGCGTTAGCGCCGTTCAACCATGACACCACCCACGCACAACAGTGCTACCTCGCACTACATCAGGGTTTGCTTTAGAAAGATGCCATTATTATCAATATTAAACCAGCAATGTGTTTTTACGTTAAGTACCCAAAATTGTCATTTTACATTACGAGCCACCTCCACCAATTAACGAATTAGTTGGCTCAACATTGTTTGTTACTCAAACGATGTCGTCAGTGATCTTGACATGCCAGGGGCTTCCAGAGTAGTAATTGTCAAGACTTCGAACAAATAACACATGCCATTGATGTTGACAATATTGCACCGAATTCTTCAAACGCCCTGTGTAACGATACGCCCAAACTCTAAATTTAAGAGCAATGGTTTGAAAAGCTCGTACGTCCACGGTAAGTGGAAGCCAGTGCCCTCAGTCTTAGAAGCTTTGCCAATGTTATGTGGTCATTTATGTTTTTCTCTTTATATTGAAATCATATCACACGAAAAAGGTTTCACTTCGCTTCACTCATTGCCATTTAGACAACGGCTCCTTTGAACTTTAAGAGCGCCGTAAATCCAATATACACAATGACGCTCGGCAAGGAGCCTGTTAAGGTGACGCCTTTACACTTTTCAAGTTGGCTCTACTTCCAAGAAAACATTTTTGTCGTTGCACTTAAAAATATAAAACTTTTAAACAGATTATTTTGTCATTTGGTGTACCTGGCACTGATGCTCGTTGTTCGAAAGCTCTCGTAAAAGGAATGACTTTGATCGAGAAGTTAAAGTGGCTTCCAATGAAGTTCATTTTTACATGATCACTTGACTCAGCTGAGGGGTTGAACTCAGCTGAGGGGTTGAAACAAAACACTTCAGTGAAAAAAAGTTTTGTAGTTTTCGCGATCATCCGATTTAACTCGTACTGTATAGATAAGGAAGGAAACCAGAACATCCTCGCTTTTCCATAAAGCTTCCTTAGCCTTTCTATACTTCACCGAAAAATACTTGGTTTGGTGAAGATATGACTTGCTTATACCTTCTTGCGAATATTTGAAATGCCAAAAACTCTGCATGAATAAAAAATTTGCACTCCTTTAAAGAAAGGTGAGGCTAGTTCTACAAAAGGACTTGTTACTTTACCTCAGTATATGTATTTAACGTGATAAAAAGTGATTATCTCAATAAAAGTTTACTTGTAGTGAACCTTTCGCCACCATTGACGAGTATAACAAAATGACCAATGACCACTATACTGATCAAGGATATAATGGTCACGCGTGGAACCAATCATGCATACATTTATTGTAGTGTTTTTCGGTGGGAGTTAGCCCCACTTGTTCATTGTTTTTCAGTATATCTGACCCCTGTTCTTCTTCATTTAGCTCGCGTTTCTTGGCGTGGCCAACACTGCCTGCCTCAGGTTTAGTGTAGCACAAGCATTATTTTTTGTAAGCAATGGTTTTTTCGTGATTCAGCAGCAAGTTTTTTCAGATTAGAGTCGTGACAGGTCATGCTGCCTCTCATATGTAAAAATCACGTCATCTACAAGCATGACACTCTCAGTTTTATAGCAATTTGCTGCTACTGTTAGCGCTCAACAGGGTTGTCCCTCGTTCACGTACTGCGTGTTTGTCTATCACGCACGCACAGCGTATGTTATTAAATCTCTGAGGCTCTGTGCGCTAAGCTTACTCCCGTGGCCTTTCGGAACTGATGTAGTGCTTCGAAGAGAAGTGTTTATGCTGAAAGCGTCAGCCATCTCCTAAATAATATGGAAATTTTCATCATGCCCTCTTTCATGAAAAGAGCCTGGAGGTCATTGTTTTTCATGGCCCATTTGGGGCACCCCCTGCACTTGCAGTTCGTGCGCTCCTTGCTTTGCGCACAATACCATCACAAACAAGGAGTGACAAAACACATTCATGCTGCCTTACTTTATTGTTGTTCTGTTGTTTACGAGCCAAATATTCTGAAAACTTGTGGCCAACAAGGTCGCACTTCTACCCTCGCCTTTCCAACGTATCCGAGATCCCACTCTCATAAACAGGCGGTCACATGGGCAGATAAGCTTTTACCGGTGTGCCACATCGCCTATAGCATGGTTCATGGCAATAATTCAAACGGGTTGCTTCCAATGTGATTCCCAGAATCACAACAGAGGAAGGGCCCACGCGTGTCAGCTGCTTGTTATTTACGTCTTTGAACAATGCATCCGTACCTTGCATTCCAGGCAGCGAATAGGTGTGAACTGATACGTCCATAATATGCTCTTTGTTGTTTCTGTTCGCATTTCGCTGGGAACACGGCTTCGCATTGCTACGTACCTGTGGTGTGTCGCTGCATTTAACTCGGTCATGAATGAACCCAGAAGGGCGTGCGAAAATAGGAATCTCGACGCGGTGTTTTGTGTGTCTGCCCTTTTTACGATACGGCTGCTGGCTTTGGTGCCACGGCAGAGCCGTATTTTGGCTCAGTGTGAGAGACTCTGCATCGCGTCTTTACTGTACTCTCAAAGAGAGGTTTTGTATCGATGCCATTTGCGTTGCTAATGCGTTTTCACGCCCTTCCCGTTTGGCAGATGGTCTGAATGGCACGCCGATCGTTCCTCTGACGTATATACAAATGCGAAGAGCATAAAAAGTTGAACGCATACACAAGAAGTGAATCACGACTAGCGGGCGAAGCTCCGTGGGGTTTACTCACTCGCCCACACGCTCATGCAAATGTGCGACAACGCCTGTGTACACTGATAATGAATGATGTGTGGGCTTAACGTCCGAAAACCACCTTATGATTATGAAAGACGCGAACTCCTGTTTACAGTATATGAAATGTATCATTCTTCATATTTCGTGTGTTTTATTGTGTTCCGTATTTAATTTTGCCTTAGTTATTACAGTTTTGTGGTCCGTGAATTGTAGGACCAATGATTCTTCGGTGTGATATAGCATGAAGTTGGCAAATACACGTTATCTATGCATGCCCCGCAGTGGTGGTCTAGTAGCTAAGGTACTCGGCTGCTGACCCGCAGGTCACGGGATTAAATTCCGGCTCCGGCAGCTGCATTTCCGATGGAGGCAGAAATATTGTAGGCCCATGTGATCAGATTTGCGTGCACGTTAAATAACCCAAGTAGGGCGCAATTGCCGGAGCCCTCCACAATGGAGTTTCTTATACTCATATGATGGTTTTGGAACGTTAAACTCCATATTTAAATCACGTTTTTTATGTACATTTATTTGGGTGTTTGTAGAGGGGTGAGTCCTCTAGGTTCTTCAACCATGCGTGAATGCTTTTTTTTTCACTAGGCCGGACTTGTACAAGAACTTGTTTATCAGCTATTGCTTTGTGTGCAGGCTGGATGTTTTCTGTGCTGTTTTCTGCGTCAGCGTTGCCTTTCGCAAATGAGAGGACGTTCATGATTGTTGCCTTCAAGGCAGAAAAAGAATGTGTTGTCTGTAACGCGTTTTTCCACATAATTTTCTGATTGATTGATTGAATAATTGATTGATTGATTGATTGATTGATTGATTGATATGTGGAGGTTGACGTTCCAAAATCGGCATATGAATATGAGAGACGCCGTAGTGAAGGGTTTAGAAAATTTCGACCACTTGGGGTTCTTTACCGTTCTTCATAGTGTTTTGTCACAGCACAAAGGGCAAATAATGACTGATAAATGTGTAAAGGCACTTCGCCTCTTCGCAGAATAAAGGGTACTTCGCTTATCCGTAGAATTAAGTAAGAGAAAAAGATATACTGGGTGCTTCCCTAGTGCATGAAATTACGGATGGTATAGAGTTTCCTGAATATACAGAAGAGGGAGTTCTGGTGCTAATGTCTATGGAAGCTGGATTGCATGGTGGTTAAGTGATGTTGGGAATATTTGATAGTACAGGGATTTGTCTAGTCTTCATACTTCAGGCTCCGTGCGTGTGTTCCTGTTTCTAGAAGCAGTTTTTTTTTTCAGGAAACGAAAATCAGCAAATGCTGAGTGGTTGCGCTTTACCACCTTATTCTTTTAGGCTTAACATTTCAAATACATTCACGAGGCTGAAAAGGGTTTGTTTTTTTCTTCGCAACAAAGTCAAAACGCAGCAATAAATGAAGGCACATGTGCGATTCGCCATTCGCAAGTACGAACGCAAAGACAACTTGTGTACTATACGCATAATTTTCATGATCGCTATACAATCACAGCGCCAGAGTTCTCTCTAGTTAATTTTAGCCAACTTTATGACAGTGGGTGAGTAGTGAGTATTTTGCCGTGACGGACGTACGGTGGGCGTAATTGGGTACCGTTCATGTGCTTTACTGGCCAACGGTCAACAAATAGAATACAATGGCGAAGCTTAGACACTAGGGTGCTTCGCTGCTAATAAACAACTTAGAATCGCGCAGTTATGGTCTAGAAACAACCTAAATAGACAGAAAGAGATAAACAAAAACTAAAATTAAAGGCGGGTAGGTTAAACAAGCTGTTCCTGCTTGGCTAGCCTACGCGTGTGGTGGGATGAAAGGGAACAAGAATAAAATAGTAGAAACTGTTAGAACACACATATCTCGTACTTGCCCTGGCGTCAACGTCTGGGAAATTCCTATAAAAAGTTTGCGAAACGAATTCCCAATCGACCCACAAGAAATTGCATATTCGGCACTAAAGAGTGATGATAGTTTACTGTGTGACTTATTCATGCTTATGGGTTACAAAGATTACGAAGCTTCAGTACGGCGGGCCATCATTACAGATCAGGTGTCCAGCCAGAATTCACGTTCATTCGCGAGTGCATTTCACGGTATACTTAGCTACTTAACACATATTAACATCACCCTGATTTCCCTTTTCAAGTTATTGCTGCACTATGCTATATTTGTCGATCTATTTACTCATTTATTTACAAATACTTCTGTTTGAGAATATAAAGCAGGAGTAGATACATGAGTTAGTACAATAAACAATAAATGAAGCAATGCCTAATAAAGGTAATAATATATGTGGTTCGGCAATTCATACCCAAACTGTTCAATCAGCATTGTCCGTAAAGCACTTATCTAGGCTCTTCCCAATATTCACCATGCTTGAAGAGACAGAATGCTGATAATTATTCACAAACAGCTGAGAAATAACATCGCTAAATAGGTGTGATAAGTGCATCGCACGACATGCGAAATGACCGAAAAAAAAAACTGGTGCTTTTCTGCAACTGTGGCCATGTAGAACCTCATGCAGCAAAGAGATGCACTCAGGCAAGAGTAGATAGGCCAAGAGTTCTAACGATAAAGCACATGCATGAGATGAAAGAGAAAAATTGCGATAATATTGGTGAAAACAAACCGTATTGTTTCCTTCCGTACGGTCCCAAGCTTACTTATGCAAGTGCTGTGTAGAGTGACCATACAACTGAGGCGTGCTCTAACGGTCTTACGAGGAATTGATAAGCTATAAATTTAGTTCCTGGTAGAGTAATTGCGATAATAATGGTGAAAACGAACCGTATTGCTTCCTTCCGTACGGTCCCAAGCTTACTTATGCAAGTGCAGTGTAGAGTGACCATACAACTGAGGCGTACTCTAACGGTCTTACGAGGAATTGATAAGCTATAAATTTAGTTCCTGGTAGAGTAATTGAGGGTTCGTTTAGAGTATCCCTATTTCTAGAATGCCCAAGTGGAAACTATTTCGCGTGAAGGTGTGACATTTAGGCTTTCAGTAGACGTAACTCATAGATACTTGAAAGTGTTCACGTATTCGAAGTAGTGTCCAATGTAACCATGCCTAAAAGCTGGCGGTTGCTTTTTATTGGTAAATGCTTCTTGCACAGAACATTGTTAAATGATATTAATTCTTCATGTAGTGTTCCCACCACAAAACACGAAGCCACATCACTAAAGCCCTCTTGACCGCCCAATACAGAGCATAATATTTTGAAGCGACCACATCCCTTGCTGCAACTCGATCCACTGAAGAGCAGTACATAATGCAATGCTTTTAGGGTCTCCGTTGGGCCTACTGATATCGTCTTTGTACCATGCCACGTGCTGTTATGCCACTGATTTGCAGTCCAGAATATATCTTAGTCTCGTAGTCATCACCACAAACAGGGCTATGCTATAATTTACCCTCCACATTTTCTTTCACCTCAGCCTCATGTCGCTTTTTGCTATTCCTTTTCTATAATGGCTGTGATATGATCTAACCTCTTCGTCACACCCCCGCAGGGGCGCCTGCGCAAGTAGGCGTTTGGTGTGTAGCGACACCACTGGACCCGAGCTAACGGGGGAGTTTCGGCTCCCTCCCACGCCTAGCCGTGCGTGGCTTTGCCGTGTCCGGGGAAAAGGGGATCCTGGGGGTTGAGCCGACGCTGGGTGATTGGACCTTTAAGTCACCCCGGCAGAGGCAACACACCTCTTTGGCCCCGGCTTCACGTAGACGGCACCCCTGGGCTGACCCACCCAGGGGAAATCGGCAGTCGCCTTTTCCTGTCTCCCCCTCACATCTTCGTCTTTTCTCTTACTTTAAATCTTTCCTGTCCTCTACTCTCTTCCGTTGACTTCCGTGTTTCCTGGCGGCAAGGGTTAACCCTGTGTGGCTATCCTACCTTGGATACACCATATTCGGTTATAGTGGTGGTGTACAGCTGGCGTCTGCAGGGCCTGTGCTTCCAGACTCAGCAGCGTCCCCTTGTGGGACTCCAATGGTGGGTGGCTGGCACCGCTGCCGAAAAGAAACCTTTTCTTATGGCTAGTTCCTTCCCCCCACTCCCTGATCGCCCTCAGAAAAGAGGGCGCACCGATGAAGTCTTCCAGTTTTATGGTCACCAGAGAGTATCC
The DNA here is from genome assembly GCA_013436015.1 of Rhipicephalus annulatus. Taxonomy (NCBI): domain Eukaryota; kingdom Metazoa; phylum Arthropoda; class Arachnida; order Ixodida; family Ixodidae; genus Rhipicephalus; species Rhipicephalus annulatus. The sequence continues at coordinate 164,505 of WOVY01002368.1, forward strand.
TTTCCTCGATTTCACGTTGTCCACGCTGACACACCCGGCAAACCAGTGAGAACAATTTCACCTTTTCTTGTTTCGAAGTCTTTGACAGAAATCTTTGGCCCAAGTTATAAAGCATCGAGAATGGCAAGTGGTGACCTCCTGTTGGAGCTCCGCGACCAGAAACAATATGAAAAATTGTCTAATCTAGTGAAATTTGGAGATACCAAATTAATAGTAACCCCACATCGAACCATGAACACCACCCGTGGCGTTGTCTCAGATGATGACCTGTTAGGGCTGACGGAGGCTGAACTCTTGGAGGGTTTTAGCGAACAGAATGTCATCAACGTGAAACGAATTAGGATGAGGCGTGATGGCAAAGAAATCCAGACTAAGCACCTGATACTTACTTTTAATTCAAGTGTACTGCCCGACTCCGTTGAGGCTGGGTACATCAAGCTCCGAGTGAGGCCATATATACCGAACCCTCTCCGATGTTTTAAATGCCAGCGATTCGGCCACAGTTCTCAGAACTGCCGAGGCCGCCTAACTTGTGCGAAATGCAGTGCTGACGAACACACATCAGATGCCTGTGAAAACTCTCCTCACTGTGCGAATTGTAACGGGGAACATGCCGCATACTCACGGTCATGCCCAAGCTGGAAGAAAGAAAAGGAAATTGTCACGATTAAGGTAACATAAAACATTTCATTTAGGGAGGCACGAAGGCAGGTGTCCTACCTGCCAGAAACCAGCTTTGCCGAAGTGGCGCGTCAGGGAGCAGCGCCACGACGGCCCCCGGCGCCTGTCTGGCACACACGTAGTGCGCCGGCGGTGACGCCTTCTGCCCCCTCGGCGGTTGCAGCCAGTGCTGCTCCGCCATTGAAGAAGGACCCACCAGCCTCCGGGCTGGGGGCCGCGAAGGCCTTGTCTTTAGAGGCGAGGCCCTCAAAACAAATGCAGCGCTCGCAAGAGCGCGTGTCCAGCGCCTCGCAAGAGGCAGTGGACACAACACCGAGCGTGAGGGCGCAGCCAGCGCCTAGGGATCGGCGCGACTCTGTCGACCGATCCAAAAAAGAAAAATCTCCGTGTCACGGCCCCTGGAAAGGGTCCGTGAGCTTACTTTCCATCCTTGAGCACAGAACACAAAATACACCTAAAATGGACACACAAATACTACAGTGGAATGCCAGAGGCCTATTTAAAAACCTAGATTATATTAAAGACTTGCTTAATGACTATCAGCCAAAAGTGTTCTGTGTTCAAGAAACTCATTTAAAGTCGACTCATGTGAATTTCTTGAATCAATATGTGGTTTTTCGTAAAGATCGAAATGGTGGCAATTTCTCTTCTGGAGGTGTGGCCATCATTACACAAAGAAGCGTAGCATGCCAGCACATTGTGCTACAAAGCTCTCTTGAGGTTGTGGCTGTTCGCGCTATTCTGTTCAACCGTCTTATATCTATCTGCTCGATCTACATAGCCCCTGACGAACCATTCAATAAAACAGAGTTCGAAAAGCTTATTGATCAGCTTCCAGAACCATATGTGTTAACTGGAAGATTTTAATGCTCACAGTTTGCTATGGGGTGATACCAAATGTGATGCGAGAGGTCGTGCAATAGAAAACTTTCTTCTCGCATCCGAGCCTGCCTGCTCAATAAGGCAGAGCCAACATACTTCAGTACCACACACAATACATATTCATGCATAGATTTAGCCATTGGGTCACCGTCACTCCTACCTTACTTAGATTGGAAAGTTATTAATAATCTATATGGAAGTGACCATTTTCCAACTCTTTTAGCAACAAAACAACGGGATGACCGGCCGTCTTATCCCAAAAAGTGGAACTTTCATGTTGCAAACTGGGTGAAATTCAGAGAGCTATGTACACTACACCTCGAAGAGGTAGACCATTTAGAAGTAGAAGAGATGGCCAACTATATTTCGGAATATGTTCTAACTTGTGCAAAAAAGTGCATACCGCAGGTCCAGGAATGATAAGGTTAACGCAAAGCCATGGTGGAATCGGGAGTGTGAAATGGCTAAAAAACGGCAAAACAAAGCATGGAGGGTTTTTTCTCGCTACCCAACAGCAGAAAACTTGATAACCTTTAAACGTTGCAAAGCGAATGGCAGGCGTGTTTGCCGTATAGCCAAACGGGAAAGCTGGACACGCTATATATCCTCAATAAACTCCTACACAGACGCCAGCAAGGATTATAATAGGGTGCATAAACTCAAAGGACAAGGCCCAAATCCCTTCCCTTTGGTGAATGACTGCGGTGATACAATAGAAGATCAGGCAAACGCTCTTGGCGTACACTTCGAGAAAATGTCAAGCTCAGAAAACTATACCACTAATTTCTTACGCCACAAAAGCATAGCTGAAAGTGTACCTCTGTGCCGGAACAAGCCTCGATCAGACGGATACAATAAACCACTAACAGTATATGAACTGAAGCTCGCCCTTGGTTCCTGTGCGAGTTCTGCTCCTGGTTCTGATACAATTACTTATGAAATGATCAGAAATTTCCCTGATGAAACCCTAAACTGCCTTTTAGCTCTGTACAACAAGATTTTCAGTACCGGCAAAATACCCTCTGCTTGGAAAGAGGCAATAGTACTACCAATCTTTAAACAGGGCAAAGATCCCTCTTCGATAAATAGTTACAGGCCTATCGCCCTCACAAGCTGCCTACTCAAAGTGTTTGAAAAAATGATTAACCGCCGCTTGGTCTATTACTTGCAGTACAGTACAATGGCATATTGGACCCGTGCCAGTCTGGTTTCCGTACAGCTAGATCCACAACCGACAATCTTGTCCTCCTCGAGTCGTATATACGTGACGCGTTTGTACACAATCAATACTGTCTGTCTGTTTTTTTCGATCTTGAGAAGGCATATGACCCTGCATGGCAATATGGAATCTTGCAAGATCTACTGTCCTTCAGAATATGTGGCAGGTTGTTTACCATCTTAAAAGATTACCTGTCTGAAAGGAAGTTCCGTGTAAGAATAGGTACTGTGTTATCGCGCACATTTCTTCAAGAAAATGGAGTGCCGCAGGGAGGAGTATTAGGCTGCACACTATTTATAGTTAAAATGAACTCTCTTCGCTCTGTTATTCCACCTGCGATATCGTACTCTCTATACGTGGACGACATTCAAATTAGTTTCAAATCGTGTAACTTGACTGTATGCGAACGCCTGATACAGTTAGGTGTTAACTGACTTGCAAAATGGGCTGACGAGAATGGTTTTAAGTTTAACACTGACAAGACTACTAGTGTGCTGTTCTCGAGACGACGAGGTGTGCATCCTGACCCCTGCATACTAATGAATAGACAAAACATAGTCATCACGAAAGAACAGAAATTCCTCGGTGTAATTTTCGATTCCAAACTCACCTTCATCCAGCACATAAAACAGCTGAAGTTAAAATGTCTCAAGACCATGAACCTTTTAAAGATTTTATCGCATCAGTCGTGGGGGACAGACAGGCACTGTCTCATATCTCTGTTTCGAAGCCTGGTTCTGTCACGCATAGACTATGGATGCATAGTATATCAGTCAGCTTCAAGGACAGCACTGAAAATGTTGGACCCTGTATACCACCTAGGTATCCGTCTGGCACTTGGTGCCTTTCGTACCAGCCCTATTCAAAGCCTTTATGCAGAGTCAGATCAGTGGCCACTAGACTATCAGCGCACGTATCTAAGAGTCAACTATGCAGTTAAGATCATGTCTCTGAAGCAGCACCCATGTAAAACACTTATGAACGATGTGTCTACTACCCAGTTATACCTAAACCGTCCTTCTATCGCCTCACCGTTTCCATTGGCAATAAGACCTGCAGTAGAAAAACTTGCAATTTTCTTCAATGACTTGGCGGAAAGTGACCATGTCGAACACATCCCTCCCTGGCAGCAATGTCTAGTCACTTGTGACTGGTCTTTCAAAGACATCATAAAAGAAAATTGTCCAAGTGCACTTATTCAGCAACATTTCTTGGCCCTTGAACACAAATATCGTTCAACCGCGTTCTTCTCCGATGGCTCAAAATCTCAAACATCTGTATCTTGTGCAGCCTATGTACAAAAGTTCTCGTACACCAGAATCATGCATACACATACCAGCATTTTCACAGCGGAAGCCTATGGTATCCTGCTTATTATACAACACATTAAACAACACAAGATACAAAAGTCTATAGTGTACACAGATTCTTTAAGTGTTGTCAGGGCCCTGTCTTGTGGCAAGTACAGCAAGAACCCTACTTTCAACAAGCTCCTTAACAAAATCTATGCAGCCTACAACTTAAAACTTTCTATTGTTATTTGCTGGGTTCCAGGTCATTCTGGAATTGCGGGCAATGAAATAGTGGACAAGAATGCACGAGAAGCCGCTGGTCGGCAAACCATAGATATAACCTCTGTTCCGGGTGTAGATCTAAAACCTGTTGTACGTAGAGGTCTACGCAACCACTGGCAAGCTGAATGGGACAGAGAAGTCGACAACAAACTCCACCTTGTAAAACCCCAGCTGAGGAAAGTTATCCCCCAAAAACTCAACAGGTTCGCTGAAGTCACTCTAACACGGCTCAGAATAGGCCACACTTATGCCACACATAAGCACCTTTTGACAGGCACTGATCCACCTACATGTATACACTGTGGAGAGAGTCTAACTGTTGTGCATGTTCTCATACAATGTCCTGTGCTTCACCAAGCACGACTGACCCATTTCAGGGAGCTCTATCGACATCATATCCCACTTCATCTAGCGCTGTTTTTATCACTTGATGCAGTGGTCGACCTTAAGAGACTTCTTCATTATCTTGCAAAAGTGAAATTTTTTACAATGATATCATTCCATCCTAGGCACCAGCTGCGCCTCAAGTGTGAGGTACTGCCTGGTGCATAAAAAGTATGTCTTAGCCTTCGCAGTTCTTGCTCAGGCAAGGACTTCAGCTGCGAGGGTCTTGGGCCTTGCAGACTAATTTATCAGCACAGATTTCAGCCAACAAAATGAAGGTTTTAGCAAAGTGACATTCCTTTTTAAACAAAGTGACATTCTTTTAAATATACTGCATTTTAAATGGTTCGTAGATATTTGTTTTAATATTTAATCATGTTTTAATTCCTTGTTTTAATTTTTGAACCAATAACCGAATTGAAACAACACTTGTACTGGCGCTCTTTGGCCTTAGATGCCCTTGCGCCAATTAAACTTAACGTAATAATAACCTCTTCGTCACCTTTACATCACTCTAGAGAAGTACGCGTGAGAAGTCATGCTTACTTCCCTTTGAAATGAATAATTGCATTGACTTTGAAATGACTATACACTGTAACACTATTCTCTGCCTTCCGTTTTTTTTTGTTCTCTAGTCATCAACCCTCGGTTACATTTCCCACCCAATGGCACTACTAAACTATGTACACTTCTACGGTAAGCTCTACCCCCTTCTCTTCCCTCCTCACCTCAGCCCGATACCCTCATTTTCCCTTTTCCAAGTCCTTTTTATAGTAAAAAGCCTCCAATACGGAGACAGAAATAAGGATGCCAATTTGCATATAGAGGATTGCTACTTTGTGATATTGGCAAGAAATATGGCTTAATGTCAAATAACATGCGCAATTGCCACTATCGCACATGGTACACTTCCGGCCACTTAAAGCAAAGCAATTGTATGCATGTGCTTGAACTAGTCTAGTCAATGCTAATTCAGTATTTATATCGAACTTGAAGTGAGTCACCAGAGGGGAACTCATGCTTGGGTGAACTGGAAGGAACGCAAGGACAGCCTGGGCTAAAGACACAAAATTTGAACCCACCGCTGCTATTACAACTTCTTTCTTGCTCTCTTCTGTTTTCAGTTTTGAAAAAGCGCTAGAAACAACCTCCAAGTCTGACAGCTCTGCACATGTACTGAAGGTAACGTGGCTCTTGTTCATTTCCCGCATGTCCAATCTGTACTCCGCAGCACTGCAAGCATACGTGGTGTCACACCGCCGCCGACGCATAAGAGATTTGGAGGCAGCCCAGTTCTTGTGCGCTGGTAATGCAGAGCGCAAAACTTCGTTGCATTGATCCAAAAGATAAGCGCGGGTCCACATATTAAGTTCGTGCAACTGAAATATCCCCTTTTCGGAAGTCCATTTTTCTGAACATTTTTTGTGTTTATTGCATAAGAGACATGTTGGGTTTTGTCAAAAGTTGCTTATTATGAAGTATTCATTCAAACGACGTTTGTAGAAGCGAGAGTTCGTTGTACTTCGTTGCTTCTTAAGGTTATGTAGAATTATAAAACGTGAGTTGACGTAATGTCAGCTGATAAAATACGACGCATGAGAAAGGTCAGACCCATATTTCATTCACTATCAAAAATTGTTACAAATTACTGCGACAGCAGTTGCATCTAGATAAATTATGCTTAATTGAGGCTCTTCATAATTATTTCGCTCTCAAACCTATAAATCATTGATAATAAATAAGGCCAAACTTACCATTCAACAATTATGTTCGCTTCAGGCCACGCCTACAGATGATTTTGGGCTGTGGTGTGCGCTTTTGATCTCACGTAATCTTGTGCAGCATTTTAAGCGAAAAATCTGCGCATGTGGAAGCTCGCTCTAATATTTCGTGTGGTATATCCGGTCCAATTTACCGGCTCCATTACGGTTAGAGGCAACAGCTTCATCAAATGAAACGCGGGCTCATAAATTGAGAACAGCGGGGTGTTTACGCTTTCTTATGTCCTGTTGTCTTGTACTCGCAGAAACTTGGTATTTTCATTTTAACAAAAAGTATAATGAACGTATTTCTTGCAATATACAGTGAAATAAAGAGATACCGTATCAATAAATTGAGGAATTTCCGTATGGATGGCTGCAGCAGCTTGCTTGAAATGAGTTTTTCCAAAGACACGGACTGAGAGAATAATAATCACAAGTATTGCTGAGAAAATGTTTCTTTAGCTGAAACACGCCATTCCTTATCTTCAAGAAAATGCGGTGTCGGCGGCGTCGCTTGCAAAAGCGGCGTTCTTGCTTAAGCCAAATTTGAGAAGAATTCAAATGCTAGCGATTTGAAGATGTGTGTGTTCCTGCGCGTGTGTGTGTAACTCTCATCCTACAGCTCAGAGGCGGCTCTCAATTATGAGAAGATTGGACATTGCGTATCGCACCAGTTAGCAGATAGTAATTGTACTTAATTGGTATCAGAAATAAAGCGTGACAAGAAGCCATATCGAAGGTTTATGCCCAAAAATATAAGTATAGTTTGTCGAGCCAGTACAATAAAGTATATGTACGACAGAAAGTTGGTGGAACTACCTGTGTATAGTTTCTGAACAGTTTTGTCAAAATGCAAGTGTCTATAGTTCTCAGGCGTACGTATACTGCACCGCACTGTTGGTGCATGTACGCAGAGCCTTTATAGAAAATGTAAAAAGTGGTACGTTTTCGACACTAAAAAATTTCGAAGAACATCATTTGAACCGCCTGTTGGAATACTTGTTAGTGCGTGGAAGGAGCAAAGTTTTCACTAGGCATTTTCGCACCCCTTTGCTGGCACTTAACAAGGGCTCCTTCTCTCAAGCTTCTGTTGCCATTGACGAAACATGTGGTTCCGTCTTTACCGTCTTCTCTCCGGTAGCGCTCGTCGTCTTGGGTGGACCATGGTCGGTCAAAGAATATAGAATGTCCGAGGGTAAATGACTCCTGCCCACGTGCGCATGATAACTTTCGAGATGGCTGCAGTGACCAGTGGCTCTCGTGGCCACTCCCCAACACACATGGGTCTTGCTACACAGCTAACGAACGTGCTCTCTTTCATCTTGATAGGTCAGTGTGTGTACACTCACAAATAGTTGTGTCTCATCTCAGTTTACGCTATATATTTGTAGTGGAGGTGCTGTGTAATGATTTTACATAACAATATGATTCCAACGAATTGACATTCATCAGCGCAGGGTATACTGGTCAGTGTTAAGGACACTTTTCTACAAACCGTAAGAGCCAGCGATAAAAGAAATAAGAAAAAACGTGGGGGTCCTTATCGACAAGAACACTTCAATGTTTTCTAATATTTCATTCATATGTTGGTTTCCTTTTAAAGTGATAGCTCCCGAGTTATCACGACAACTCTGGTGTCATTGTTGGCACCATTCCATGTGTGCAAAAAGTTGGCGCTTTGGTGCGCGACACTTTCAGGTAGGTATTAATCTATCTTACAGTCTCTTGGTCCAAATGAAAATTAAGATCAGGCCTTCTGCATCTACGCAAGTGCTCTATACCATGAAGCCACACCAGCATTTGAAAAGTGGAAGAATAACCTGTTTTGGAAGGAGACCCCGTATACAATGCATGTTTTATTAGATGGCAGGTGTGGGCTATCGCAACAGGCACCAAGACGAAACAATATTCTTAATACTACGCGGGCTCTAGACTTACTAATATCTCAACATCACTGTTAAAGGTGGTGTAATAAAATCCTTCAAAGATTTCGACTGCCTAGTGCTCTTTAACACACACTAGCAATAAAGAGTACACAGGCCTGAAGCATTTAGCGTCTATTAAAACGTGACTGCCACCAATGGAATCGGTACCATGAGCTCACGCTAAGCGTATCGAACGCTATGACCACGGCTTCATGAAGGCAGACAGGCCCCGAAAGACAAACTGACCAATGAAGTGGTGGTCTTAAATTGCCCACTGATTGCAGTGTATGATTTCCTACTGATTACAAAGTATGAAGCAGTGCTGGTAAGTGTGTCACCTTGTGAACCTGTATTTGAAACCTTGCCAATTCGTAGAAAAGAAAAAAAAGCAATTGTAACATAGGGCCTCTTCGCAACTGTAATTGCAGTAGGTAACCTAGAATAGTTAGAAAGAGCCAGTAACGCGCGAACAAATGCTCGTCGTGGCAGTATGGTAGGAGGCGATGCGAAGCTGAGGCGTTCTCCTAGTTTACAGGAGCGAAGCGCTTGGGGGTCGTGCGTCCATGATGAAGTAATAGTAGTGCGTCGTAGTAGTTGGTAGCCACTTCCGCGGCTGCACTACTGCTAGTAGTGGTAGTAGTAGTAGTAGTATTATAAGTAGTAGTAGTAGTGGTAGTATTATTATTGATAGTAGTAAACATTCATTTAAAAAACAGAGGTTGCCAGGGAAACCAGCTTCTAGTGGGTCAGCTTCCCTACAGTACTAATTGGAGTCCCTAGTCAGGGACCCCATTGGTCGTGGCCGCAAACCTGGCAGGCTGGACCAAAGCTTTTTGAGCCGAAAGGTCCCGGCAACCGAGCAGGGCCGCCTCCCAGTCCTATTTAGTTGTATTTGGGTTCGACGGTAAAAAAGGATGGAGCTGGCTTGCCCATACCATGTGGTAGGTGTCAGCTACCTCCACGCAGTACTGAAAGAGGCCGGAAAAAGAAGAGTCAAAGTGCTTAGGCACTGCCGGGCACAGTAACGTATTGGTAAATACTGAAGAAGAATTTTCTCGTCCGCCTTCCTGAGCCCTTTTCAGGGCGGAGGAAAATGGTGGTGGGAGTCAGGTAATTGGGAGTCAAGTAATCACCAATTTTTTATGAAATAAAAAATTGGTGATTATCTCTCTATACCTTAGAAGAGGAACGTTCTTGTTTAGAACATAAGGGTGATCGGTGCTTTAAGAAGTGGCCCAGGGAATGAGTGCGTGGGCGGCGGCGTGCGCTGCCTCATGTGCCTGGCAAGCGCTGATGGCCAGGAGTCCAGATTAGTGAGCATAGAGAGGGGTAGCCTACCCGTAAACAAGATTTAAGAATTTCGGCAGCTAGGGGTGAGATCCATCTCAGTTGAAAATTTCGGTGAGCTCTTTTGGTGTCTGGTATTATAAATGTATCATTAAAAAACATAATGCTACCCATGCCACGTCTTAAGCACGGGTAGCATTGGTTGCGCGGACGCACACACCATCCACTGCCTGTCTTGGTGGACTACGGCAGCCGTGTGCCAACCCCCAGGAAAAAGGCCGGCAATGTCCTTGCAAAATACGTCTTGTTTAGAGCCATATTGTCGCCGAAGAAGAAGAGCCCGTGTGTCTCGACGGCCAGCGTGCGACTCAAAGGACATATTGGGAAGTGGGGGGGGAAGGGCCGATTTGGGGAAGGGTCGAACATGAATCACGTATTTTTATTGTTTGGGCACTTGTACCCACTCCTCCGTGTGGAATTCAGGCCGAATATGTCGGCAATCTAGGAGTCGTCTGCCTGACGGGTTCTGTGCCAGGCTCGTGTATTGATTTGTTAGGTGAGCCTGCCGGAGCTCCTGGTAGGTGTTTACCATTACTTAGGCAAAATGTTTTGCAGCTGCACTAGAGAAGCGGCACGCACGCACTCAATTGAATTGAGGAGGAAAACCACAACCTTTATCATAAATAAAATGATAGTTGTTTCTGATGAAATAACCTACTGCGACGAGTATCGGTGACTTATTCTCTACTAAACATTGCTTTCAATTTTATGCTTACTAAAAAAAACTAGTTACACACTTTGGGCACTATCTGACCAGAAAAAGTTGCTATGTTAAGCTCGCTGGGCGTAACCTTCATGGTTTTAGCAAGGCTTAGCGAGGGGTGGACCGAAATGCCATGAAGTAGTGGTGGTGAAAGATGGGAACTAGACACAAACGCACGGACGGGCCGATGGACGTACGGGCGGCCACAGAGACGCACGCATGGATGGATGGAAGCAAGAAAAATTGAACGGAGCGATGCTTCGCCCCAGTATTCATGATTCACTCCGTGGATATGCTGCCATTTTTTTGTCAACTTTAGTATCTCCCCAGTTGAGCTACTCTTTCTCTGCCACAAATATAATAACCGTCGTAATTTTTATACCTCTGTCATGGCAAATTCGCGGGCGTTTTTGTATTCTGTAATTTTGAAGCACTGGCCAAATTTTGTAAAACAGTAGTAACCAGCCGAAGGCAAGTAAACGCTATGTGGGCTCCCGCTTGTTTAACTGGGGTGGTGCTTTTGGCAATCTGGCTACTGTCCTCAGGTAGTAGAAGCCGAAAGGTTACTCTTGCCTCCGTTTTTTTGTCCGCTATTGTAGCCTCGACTGACCACTGGCTTTTAAAACTTTCACTTTTAATAAATTTATAAAACAACCTACCTCTTTGAGCATCTTCCTTAACGAAATTGAGTCACATAGATTAGGCGGACAAAGGTGGTCAAAATTTCCGGAGCCCTCCACTACGGCGTCTCTCATAATCATACGGTGGTTTTGGGACGTTAAACCCCACAAATCAATCAATCAGATTAGGCGGGCAAGTACATTCTTGCTCCATCATGGTCAGCGTGTTAACAAGTTAGCCTTAGGTGCATCAATGATCAGCAGACTGCTGGCTGAGGGAGGACTTGCACTTGCAGTTGGTGGCACATCAGAGCAGTTAAGAAACAAAGAATACACGTTTGACTTTTCGGTGTTTTTCTGTGAATAAAAATAAAAATAGCTATACAAGCGCCAAAACAAAAGTTCACTGAAACTAGGCAGAAGCAATGTCACCAAAATAATTATGTCGTAAAGTAGACGATTCCGCCGAAAGATAACCACAAAAGGCAATCCTGGTCAAGCTAACGAAATGACCGTAAAAGAATGATGACATAGCGGATAGACAAAGAGGTAGAAAGATAGATAAATAGATAGATAGATAGATAGATTGATTGATAGATAGATAGATAGATAGATAGATAGATAGCAGGATCAAATAGGGGAGATTCGGAATATAACGTGTCATAATGATCAGAGATGCCGTAGTACAGGGTTCCGGAATATTGGACCACCTGCGCTTTTTAACGTTCACCTAAGTATGAGCAGATAGATGGATGAATAGATGGATGGTTTAAAAAACGATAGGTTCAAAGTATCTTCAGTTTGCGAACAAATGCTTGCCCTTTGATACTTGCTGATAAGTGTGCCCTGAATAAATCTTCCTGCATGCATGGGGATACATTTCCTCATTGCTTACGTTCTTGCTCTGTCGACCAAGTCAAAAACATTTCTTTCGCAGTGAAGTGGTAAGAATAACTGAACCGATGAGATAGTTCAAATAAATGTTGTTTTCCGCAATTGACCACCATTATCGTATGCGTGCTTTTAGGCTGGAAAATAAAAACCAGCAATAAAATGGGTAAATAGAGCACCCGCATCTTGACCCCAATTCGTTCAATATCGGTTCCTTGGTGGCGCCTGTTTGGTCTGGGTCAAGAACTTCTTTGTGTGCCCCATCGGCCTTCCTAGCAGGGCACCACATCGGAAAGGTACGTATAAATGCGGTATAGTAGTAAAGGGTCGATACGAAGATTGAAAGAATCCTGACAACTTCCACAACACAGTTCTACTTGCATGTACTGAACGACGTCTAAGTTCCTTGTTTGGTTGTAGTGGCCTGCAGAAGTCGGTTATTGCAAATACCTTGCAAGGCTCTACCGAGATATTATTAAACCTCGAAAGCAATACAAACAGAAGTTCCGGAGGCAGCCAATATGATAAGAAGTGAAAGTTCTCTATATATTGAATTCCACAGCCAACGCTTCATTCGTTATACAAGAACTTCGTTTGCCCTTAAAGATGGGGCCTCAACGACGCAGGTTAATCTGACGTTTAGTATTATATTTAAATATGCTCGTTGCAGCTCCAATAGTATGCTGTTTGATGGAACGACGCTTCTCCTTTATCTTATCCTTCAGAGGAATGTTTGCTCGTAATGCGATTTGCACAAAAAATAATTTAACCACGGACGGTATAGATATAGAAACGTATGTGCTCGGAGTATATTGGAGACTTAAGTGTATTCCATGTTTGACCGGCATCGAAGCCTCATGCAGACAAAGACATGCAAAAAGCACGAAGTTTCACTGCACTTTTCAGTGTTTTCACTGTTATGTGTTGTCAAATCGACTCGAGCACCCCAAACGGTTGCAGAAACATTTGTGATGCATACTTAAGTTCTGTCTTCAGTCAATGCTGTGAGGGGTGAATATGTAATGAACTAGCTAACGAATAGGCCTCACCACCATCACTAAAACTGGTGAGAGATAATTAGAACAACCACCCATGTAGTAAAGTTTTGGGTCGTTACTGAGAAACTCCATAAACAATAGCTTTTGGTAATAATCATCATAATAAACTGGCAGGTGTCATTTTTGCCCTCCTACTACTCGCCTTCTCATTTATCTCCTGCTCACAACCAAAAGGCGTGCGCCGCTTTCTCCGGCACGAGACTACATAACACTGATAGGTGAGGTGACGAGTGCAGAAAGAAAGAGAACAAATGAAAGAGAAAAGGGAACAGAAAGAGAGACGTAGATAGAATGGCTCGGGGAAACATCTTTCCTGATGAGGCATAATTCGAATTTACCTAGCCAAGGTCAGAATGCCACCGCACTAATTCCTTGCCGGGTCAGGCACGCTGGCAGAGCAGAACACAGCATTGCTAGGAATAATAATAGAACGGGTATGAGCACAGGGAGGAGAAAGGTGGAAGACATGAACTGGTGCAGCCTACCGACGCTATTATTACCGGATCATGGACCTCGCTCTGCTGATAAACACTCTTTTACTTTAACCGTAATAGTTTTGTGGTGGAGGTGCTGTGTAACCGCCCAAGGCGACGGAGCCACTGCCGCTAGGTCCTCGCCGAAGCCGACGCCTCGCGCGACTGCCTTCAACACAACCGAAGCTCGCGATTTCGAACAACGGTGACTTACAGTCATCTTTTATTCCTCCGGCGTGGACACCCGGTGCTTGGATGCGTCAGTTGAATCCGCGCCCCTTCTCAAGGAAACCCGGTGAGAACGTGAAAGAATGGCTCACACACTACAAGTGTGTGAGAAAGTGCAACGACTGGGATGCTACGGCTCAGCTAGAGTATGTTGCTCTCATCCTGATAGACACTGCTGTTGTGTGGTTCCAAAACCACGAAGAGTCGCTAACAACTTGGTATTACTTCACTGTCCACATCACAGAGTGCTTCGGAAATTCCACGGCGAAAAGAAAGCGAGAATAGCAGGCACTACTTCAGCGGGCTCAAGTGCCAGGTGAGACTTGTACCACGTAGAAAGAGGTAATTCTGAAGTTGTGTAAGACGGCGAATCCTCGTATGTCCAAAGGAGACAAAATAGGGCATCTTATGAAAAGTATTGCCGAGGACGCGTATAACTAATTGATTGGCAAGCAGAGTTTCCATTCGGTGGCTAACGTGATGAAGCATTGCCGCACGTTTGAGACCTTGAAGCTACGCTGTATGACGTTAATGTTCGGCAGGTTGGCAAATGTTGCGATGGTTGCAGGCATTGAGGACAGCTTCAGGGTCCATTTGGGCCTTGTGATCAAAGTGAGGCAAATTGTCCGTGAAAAACTCGAGCGACACTTATCAGTGAACGCCGTGAAGGCCGAACAGTTCGGTTGCGTTTGTATTCAACCTCACAAACCTGCACCGGTGGTTTCTTCGCTGTCAGCCATGCCAGGCGTTGCAGATAGTTGAACCGATTATCTGTAACAGCACCACCATACCTTTACTGACGACGTAATGCACGACCAACGCGCTTATCGGAGTACGATCATGAATCGGCACTTGGAAGGTCGTGTCTACTACTCGCAGCATCCCAGGGTTGCTTATCTTGAAGACTAGAAAGTCAGTTTCCCTTCACCTCTCTGCTGAAGCTGCAGTGCCATAGGACACATCTCTTGTTTTTGTTGCCGTCGCCGCCAGACCAAGTATGCCCACCACCGACTTGGCCTAACATTGAAGGCGTCAACGATGAACAATGGCTGGCAGAACATCAGGCAACAATTGCTATAGGCTCTCCACCCAGGAATTCCTTCCACCACTTCAACAGGACGAGTGACTCGCCAAGATCAGACCGTAGCCTGGCGCCACCAATCAGTCGCTTACGCTGTTCACCATCACCACGGCAACGTTCCACAACACCGCCTCCATAGGGAAACTAGCCAGCGCGGCCGATGGAGGTAAGAACGCCGGCTGGTCTCCGTCTCTGCAAACTGCTTCTTTTCCTGATATGATGTCCCAAAACAAAGTGTGTGTGTGTGTGTTAATTGACAGTTTGCCTGCAACTGCGTTAGTGGATTTTGGTGCTATATACGGTTTCCGTCATGAGTGGCACATTCAAATAAAGCTTGGTTGTTAGGTTATGTTCCCGTGGATGGGTGGGGTGAGTTTTTGTGGTGTCAGCGGAGAGTACCTCGTTCGTATAGGTGTTTGTGTTGCAAGTGTTTTGTTTGCTGCTGAACGTCTCGTCACAGAATTTACGGTATTACCGCGGTGCACTCATGATGTGATTATCAGGATCGACTTCTTCAAAATTGTGGTGCTTCCGTTAATTGTTGCACATGCGAAATTATGGCGAACAATGCGCTTCTGTATACGCTTGCTGTACAATCTCTACCGAGAAAAAACTGTTTCGTCGTTTCAAACGATTCTCTTTTAGCGCCGTGGTCTCTATCACGTGTTTCTCTTAATGTTGCTGTGGCCGACCTTTCACCATTTAACGCGCAAACTCAACCACTGTACGATGTACGAGTGCTCTTCTCTCATGACAGTTGTGAATGGCGCCTCAAGATTATGATCTTTCAAATGTTCTGTGCCTGCCGTTCTTCCGCGTTATATGAAGCTTGCAGAGTTCGACGAAATTACGTACGCACATTCACCGTTTTAAGTGAAGAGCAGTAGTCTAAAAAAGATGACGCACCGAGAAGCAGTTCCGAAGATCAGATCTTAAGAATGATCAGCAACTTGCTACCCATCCATGAACGCAACGCTCTTGCGCGAGTCCTTATGACACTTCTTTCAGTGCTCGATTTCACACAAGGGGACACAAAGATTTCACTACTGCGTTCTCGTGATGATCATACAATTTACACCGGATCTGCACGCTCCGTTCGTCAAAAACTTTACCGCGTGTCATCTACAGATCTCAGCCTAACTCAACTTGTCTTGGAGCTCACCAGGGTTACAAAAGATACCTCTAGTATACTTAACCTTATACGAATTAGCCGCCCCGGCAGTCCATCATCACTACCTTTACTCCGCGAAGTATGTGATCATAAAGTAATACATGCTGTCTTCACCTTCGAACCTATACGAAAACTACAGTCGGACAAATGTATACGCCTATATCGCAAAGGAAATTGCGAAGCCATTAACAATGAGCTAGGCGACTTCTTTTCAACCTTCGAGGTATTAGTCCCAACGCGCACACTTCAGGAGAACTGGACGCTATTCTGAGACAAAATCAACGAACTCGTAACCAAATATATTCCAAGGCTAACAATACACACGAATCAAAATAAGCCAAGGTTCACAAGAGCTCTCAAGACTCTTGAAAACAAAAAGAAGCGTCGCTTTCGTTTAGCCACACTTCTTGGAAGCACCGAGGCATGGTCAAACTACTACATGGCGGAAGACAGCTACTTGACTGCTGTCCGCACTGCTAAAAAACATTTTTTAACATTGACCTGCCCCAGCTACTTACTCATAATCCTCGGCAGTTCTGGCGCATTTTAAATCTTCAGGACACCCAGTCTATCAGTTTAACGAATACAGACGACGCAACAGCGTCGGATGCCGAGTGTGCCGATATTTTCAATGCAGCATTTTTTCTATTTACGAAAGAAACTATCACCCCAGTCGTTCTGATGCCTACTAACACAACATTGCCTATGCCACCCTTTATCTTTTCTACTGATGGTATACTGTCAATTATTCAAAAAAATCAAACTGTGTATTTTTTTAGGTGTAGATGAAATTAACTCCAAGATTCTAATGAAAACTAAGCACGTATCTTCAGCATGTCTTACCCTATTGTTTTTGAGTTATTGTCTACAATTTTCTTACCATGTGATTGGAAAGTCGGAAAGGTCGTTCCAGTCTTCAAAGCAGGTAACAAAGACTCCCCTTTAAACTACCGCCCTATTTCTTTAACTATAGTGTCCCTTGCGAAATCATGGAACAGGCCATAGATTCACACATCATGGCTTTTTTTGGATTCAGTTAATTTCTTTCATCCTTCTCAACATGGCTTTCATAAGAGACTTTCTTGTGAAACACAACTAGCAGTTTTCCTCCATGATCTCCGTGCTAATCTTGATAACAACGTTCAAACAGATGTCATCTCTCTAGACTACTCAAAAACTTTGGACACTGTACCTCATAATCGCTCAGTAATGAAATTATCTGTGTTGAACTTAGATGCTCAGGTAATAAAATGAATAAAAGAATTCTTAACAAACCGTTCCTAGTTTGATCTTGTAAAAAACCACTCCTAAGCCCCTTTCCGTTACTTCCCGCGTTCCCCAAGGCTCGTTCTTAGAAGCACTTCTTTTCCTAGATATATTAAAGATCTACCGCAGCATGTGTCCTGTCCTATTCGTATGTTCGCTGACGATTGAGTAATTTATCATGCTGTAACTAACATATCAGACCACAAATTTTTGCAGAATGACGTTGATAACGTACACAGCTGGTGCAATCGATGGCAAATGGCTCTGAACGCCTAATTTGTAAATTTGTTTCAGTTTCCCGAAGGCGCAATTCATTCCTTTCTACTTACACGATCGCAAACATCCCCGTTGAATCAGTTACAACGTATAAGCATTTTAGTGTAACTCTATCCTACGACCTTCCCTGGAGTCCGCATGCGACTAACGACATTTCACCAGCAAACAAGACGTTAGGATTTTCGAAACGTCTGCTCCGTCACGCACCGCAACAAGTCAAACTTCTAACGTACAAATCATTTATTAGACCACAACTAAAATACGCTGCTTCCATCTGGAACCCTCACCAAGCATATATCATCAGTGCACTTGAATCAGTACTGAATCATGCCACAAGTTTCATTCATTCTTCATATTCATACGGCGTCAGCATTTCTCTCTTAAAAGCAGAATCAAACTTATCATCCCTCACTTTTCGTCGTCGTGTTGGCACGCTTTCTCTTTTTCACAAATTCTTTTACAGCTCGCTAAACCGCCCACCTTACATCTCGCCATCATCATCACGCACGTATCATTGCACTGGCCTTCAACTGCAAGTAACCCGCCCTCGAACACGCACCGTCATATTTCAAGCCTGATTTTTTTCCTCAGGCTGTCAGAGACTAGAACGACCTCCCTCATCATGCTGCTGCCGTACCAAGTGATTCCGAACTTCTGGACACGTTGCAAACCTGTATCACATCATAACACCTGCATTCATTGTTTCGATATGTAAACCACCCCTTATGTAATTAATACCCCAAACGGGGTCTTCAAGGTAATAAAATGAAATGAAATGAAAGAAAAAAGAGTGTTAGCTAAACAGGTCACTGAGTTTACGGAAGGGTGTTGTCCAAGAGTCGTCTAGTCCTTGGCCAGCGCCTGTGATCTTAGTAAGAAAGAAGAATGGATCATACGGCGGTTTTGCGTTAACTATAAAAAATTAAACGTACGAACCAAAACGGCCGTCTATCCGCTTCCTAGAATTGATGACGTCAATGATTTCCTGCATTTCGCTGCCTACTTTGCTTTACTGGATTTGCGATCAGGTTATTGGCTTGTGCCCGTGCACCCAAACGCAATGGGAAAACGGCCTTCGTGGCACCTGACGGCCTTTGTGAATTTAATGTTAAGTCGTTCGGTCTTTCTAATGCACCTGCAACGTTTGAAAAATTTATGGACACAATACTTCAAGGACTGAAATGGGGAATTTGTTTGTACAACCTTGATAATGCCGTGATCATCGGTAGCAAACTGAACGAGCATAACGGACGTCTCAGTCTAGTTTTGAATTGCATACAAAAGGTCGGCTTGATCCTAAACTTTAATAAATATCCTTTTGGTGAAATGGAGACACTATTACTTCGACATCTCGTTGACAAAAATGAAGGTCAGACCCGCGGAAGATCCACGACATTAGTTGTTTCGAACCTCAAAATAGGTGTGGGAATTGTTGAGCATCTTGGGCCTATGCTCTTATTTTCGTCGCTTTGTTCGGAGGTTCGCCAACGCGGTGCATCCTCTAACAATTTTTTTTCAAAAGGACGGCCCTTTCGACTGGACTTCAGCTTACGACGATGCTTTCCGCCAGCTATAGTTTTTACTAACGTCGGGGTCCATACTGCGTTACTTCGATGCGTCCTTGCCCACGGAAGTGCACGCTGATGCTAGTGGCATCAGTATCAGTGCTATACTTGAACAGCATCATCAAGGAACTCAGCACGTAGTGGCTTATGACAGCCGCTCTTTCAACAAATCTGAGCGCAAATATACCGTAACAGAACAAGAACGCTTGGCAGCTGTTTTTGCGGTACACAAATTTCGGCCTTATATCTATGGACGTCTGTTCACAATCGTTACCAACCGTCACGCTTTATACTGAAAGGTGAATCTTCGTGACCCGACTAGTCGACTGGTGCGTTGGACTCTTCGACTTCAGGATCGAGTATGACTTCGTCATATCGTTAAGCCTGGACGCCACCAGACAGATGCCGACTCTCTCCTGCCTTCCGTTGAAGAAGACTGAGTGTGAAGAAGACAGTCTTGACGTTTGGTTTGCCTCAATTTCTTCTATATTCCCAGACTTAATTACTTTCTAGAAACAACAAGAGGCTGATATTAGCTTGGAGTCATTATGTGTCGCAGCATCGCGTCCTCGAGCCCCCGGTCGCTTTTGTGTCCATGACGGCCTTCTAAATAACATAAAATATTTGGCTGAAGGCGCACAATTTCTCCTAGTTGTACCACAAAGCCTAAAATTTGACGTACTTAAAACCGTGCACGATGCTGTGACAGTTGGTCATCCAGGGTTCATCAGAACTTTGAATAGGACAACGGAGCACTTCTTCTTACCCAGAATGCGGGACACAGTCAAGCATTATGTCGCAAGTTGCGAACAATGTCAACGCTACAAGCGCCCTCTGAATCCTCAGCCAGGTCTTCTTCATCTAGTGCCACCTCCTAATCTACAATTTGATCAAGTTGAGGTCAATCTTCTGGGCCCATTCGCACGCTCGTTTAACAACATTTGATGGGTGATAGTATGCGTCGATCACATATAGAATGGCTCGGGAAACATTTTTTCCTGATGAGGTGGAATTCGAATTTACGTAGCCACGATCGGAATTCCGCGGCTATTTTTCTTTGCCTCTTGAGGCATGCTGGCAGAGCAGAGCACAGCACAGCCATGAATAATATCGTAGAGCAAGCTGGTGAGAAGCAAAAATGCGTGGACAAGTAGGGAGGCGTCTGCCTGCCTGCCTGCCTGCCTGCCTGCCTGTCTGTCTGTCTGTCTGTCTGTCTGTCTGTCTGTCTGTCTGTCTGTCTCTCTGTCTGTCTGCCTGCCTGCCTGCCTGCCTGCTTGCCTGCCCGCCTGCCTGCCTGCCTGCCTGCCTGTCTGTCTGTCTGTCTGTCTGGCAGGGGCCATAAGAATAAGAAGCTTCGACCCTGAAAAAATAGACATCAATGGCGACAACCGAGTACAGACGCCACAGTGGAACAGCAAGAAATATATATTACAGGAAACAGAGCAAAATATATGTGCTGAATAGTCTACAAAAAACGATGCACAATCAAACCGAGATAAAAATAAAAAAGAGAAAGAAAGGCAATGAAGAAAGTAATACAGGAAGACAAAAAGTTAGAAGAACAAGCTAACACAAAAAAGATAGAAGGCGAGAGACAAACAAGAGAAAGCTTTAAAATGACAAAAATGTAAGAAACAGAAAAAATGTACAAGGAGAGATATCGAATGCGCAGATCTTGAGAAAAGCGCAGACAAAGGAAGAAAGAGAAAGATGAAAAAAGAGAACAAAATAAATGGAAGAGGCAGAGGCATCCCTTTCGACACCAATTATTCCTATTTTCCCTCATACAGTATACAATACGGTGGCGCGATTTCGCACACTTAAAATCAGGCAAAATTTATCTGACCCTGCACTGACAGCTTCTCCAGAGTACAAACACTTGTTATTTCCCTGGCGCAGTGAACTGACTAATTCAAGGATGATGGAAGTAGTCATCACGAAATTTCGTTGCCGCGTTACCTCCCTCAATTTTTACTTGCATAGATCAGGCATATTGAATTCCCCTATGTGCATTTACTGTAATCAAGAGGAAACGATCAGTCATTTTTTATTACATTGTCGCCGTTTCAATTTATTCAGGCAAAGCATACTAACACCACCTCTTCAAAGACTGGGCTTGCAACTATCACAACCTGATCTGCTTTCATTTGGGGCCTCTACACTGGGTTTCAGCCACAGGGATGTTTTATTCGCCGTTCAAGAATACATCACTGCGACTAAACGATTCACTTGCTAAATTGCTGTCTCACTATTTTTCTTCTTTTTTTCTGCAAACTTGATACCGGTATTTCAAATCAAAATTAAGTTACAAAAAAAATTGTAGGCAATGCTGAAAGTTTAGGGCAAATTCACATTATAATCGGTTAATCCCCATCTTTGGGTACGAGCCATTTGCACAAAGAAAACAACAACAACAACAACAAGAGGCAGAGCGAAAGTATCACAGACTCACGGAGTGAATGATGATGAGTGGGGTGAAGCATCCATCAGGCCGTCCGTGCTTCCCTCCGTCTGTTCGTTCTTGCTTCCGTCCGTCCACGCAACCAGCCGTGCGTCTGGCCTTTCGTTTGTCCATCTGTCCGTGCGTCCGTACGTGAGTTAGTTCAGCCGTCTGTCCATCCAATCGTGCGCCTATGTGTGCACACGTCCTCGTGTCTGTCCAACCGTTTGTCCATCTGCTAGTCTGTCTGTCCAACTGTCCGGCCATGCGTCCATCTGAGCGTTCATCTCATGAACACAAGTAGCGCCAAGTCGCCTCCCCTGTGGCACATACCTGCTCTAGAAAAGGCATGTGCAACCTGTGGCTGCCTACTACTACTAGATACATCAGGGACGCTCGACCCACGCCCTAAGAAGCTTCACCCCTAAAGAAGAATAAATGATGAATAAATGGTGGGATGTAAAGCAACCTATACAGCAAAAGCAGAAAAAAAGACTAAAGCTTAGCCTTTTACAAAACAAACAGCAATATAGATGGTCGTGTGTTACAGAAAAAAGCCAAGAGTGCTTGCTCGGCAAACATTCTTGGTCCTTTTTAGTTTCAATTGCCGGGAAATTATTCAATACATCTGCGACTCAAACTTCCACTCATCACGCGGTATTATAGATGAGGACAAGAAATGACGGAAACCTGAAGACACGACCTCAGAACATTCGCAGCGTTGCAGACTCAACGCCGAAGCTACACACTTCGAATGAAACAAACCATTTCTGGTTAGTGAGGTTAGAGTGAATCGGTATGAATGAGTAGGTGGAAAGTAAAATAGGTCCCTAACTTATTTGCCATGACAGACGCAGTCGAATGCGTTTTTAAAATTAGAAGATAGCATGTATTTCGTCCGCCTTCTGACACGCTGTTGTGAAGTTGGGAAGAGGGGAGACAAGCTTGAAAAAGTGGTGACGAGCTTTTTCTTTTTTAAGTGGCTGGAACCAAAGTTTTGTTGCTAAATTCGACTGGGGGATTTCGGGATTATTCGTATGCCGCTAAGTGAAAACGAATAAAAATATACAGTACTCGGGCGGCTATAGAGCAGAGTTGCGTAAATCTGGGTAAAAGAAGCTAAACGCTAACTGTGGTTTTGTGAAGTACGCAGGAAACATGCGCCCCCACACTTCCGCACAAAAGAAATGGCGCGACTGTTTTTACTGAGAATTTTTATGCGGAGATAGAGGTCACTCGAAGAAATAAACTCCAGTGATTCCGTATTACAGCATATCTACGGCCGCTTTCGGGACAATGCTGCCCTCAAAGTGTCGTTGGTTTTGCCGTCCTAACGAGACTACAAAAATTATGTAAAGGGCTTACTTATAATAATTTTTGAAGAAAAAACAATACATTGCCAATACCCCTATTACGGCCTTTTATGCTCGTAATGAGTGTTGCTTATAACACCCAATTCTCCTGCGTTAATGTTATCACTGCAGAATAGAACAAAGCCTTTTAGGTTAGCTGTGCAGATATCTCTTATCTGACAATCTGCTAAGAAGCGACCAGGAGGACGATTCAATCAGATATTTGTTTGGGCACGCTGGGGAGCATTTTCTGACTATTTTAATTGATTTCAAGACGACTCGGAGTGAGAGCATGAACGTTCCAATGAAGAGGCACTCTTATGACCGCCATCGGTAGGCGCCATGCTGTCGCTCAGAAGCGTAGCCGGGCAGCGTTCCCACGCCTGGAACCCCAGTTTTCTTGGAACCAGCGTCGAGAGCTGACGGGGGAGCGGCGCTCTTTTGATGCTCAAACAAGTAGCCGACTGGTCGGCTGCCTATGCCCGCCAGGCATTGTTCCTGCTAGCCGGAGGATGAGACGTCATGTCGCCACGACGCCGTAAGCCGTTCCAGAGAGGACAACAAAGACAGCGTCTTCTTTGGAAGAAACCGCGGCCGCGGCCACAAATTGCCCTGCTAATTGAGCGGACAAATCGGCGGACCGTTTGATGTCTGCTGTCAGGAGCGTGGAACCCCTCGACCAGTGACACAGACGACGAGGAAGAGCCCCTCTGGTGCCACTTTGCAGTGCAGTGATCACGACTCAATATTGGATGCTCACGTGGGCCGTGCATGCTCGTACCCGTCGCCTGTTGTGTGTGTGTGATTGGTGTTCCACTAAAGAAGGAGGAGCCCGACAGGGCTTATAAGGACGCCGCAGAGTGCGGGACGTCGCTCTGAACCATGTAACGGTTTAACCACCACTCTCGTGGTTTGTGAACTCTTAACCTCACGCTGTAAATATTTGTAAATAGTGCCATAAACCTGTTTGTTTTTTTCGTATCCCACCTTGTAAGCGCTCGTTTCTTCAACCCGAAGCTACACCACGCTACCACAAGAGACCGGGTTTTGTTTTTGTATCCTCCAGCGACCTTCCTTCGACTCGCAACAACTGGTTGGCATAGGTGGGATACGACTCAGCACCCCGAGCCGCAACAACTGGTGATCAGCGGTGGGATACGAAGCTACAAGTGACAACAACAGTCGGCCCAAGGGAAGCAGCTGGCTCGAAACTTGGATCACGTATGGGTGAGTGCTTGGCTTTTCCTTTGAGTGAACCAGGTTCTAAAAGAGGGTTAAATTTTAGAACTGGTAGTTAACTTTGCCGAAAGACTCAGTTTCGCCGTTTCGGAAAGTTATTTTGGAAGTAGCGAGCACTCAGTACGATCATGGACTTACGGGAGCTGCAGAAGTCAGAATTGTTGCTGTTGTGTGAGGAATTGGGGATCGATACAAAGAATTTGGCACGAAAACCCATAATCATTCAAGCGATTAATGATTTGGGGGCTGATGATGAGGAACTAAGTGAAGATTGGGACCTCATCGTCGAAAGAAAACTAAGAGCAGCTCAGATGAAAGGAAAGAGTGGAGACGAAAGAGAAGGCCTCAAGAGAAAGTTTTTCAAACAAGACTATGAGTTGAGTATGAGGTTGGGACCCCAGCAAGGAGTACTTCTCGAAAATGAGGCAGAGCTCGAGATGTCTAGGTACATGCAGCCATATGAGGTATCATGGGATATGGGCGTGTATCTTAGACTCTTTGAACGAAAGTGTAGTCAGCTGAAGTGTGAGCGAGACACCTGGTCTCAGAAGCTACGCACGGTTCTGCCCTGCGAGGCAGTGAATGTTGTTGCGCGACTCAGTGAGCAGCACGCGAACAACTATGAAGTTATCAAAGCAGAGCTGATCAGAAGATTCGGAACTTCTGTTAGCAAAAAGAAAGAAAGACTCGCACCGAAGTCTGAAAGCGAGAGGCGTAGCAAAGCGCCGGAAGTTGAGGCGCCTCGTAAAAAGCGACAGAAACAGATTGCGCCGGAGAAGGGCCCGCGAATTCTCGAATGCATCAATGTAGAGCATGTAGAGAACGAGGCCTTGGCTGGTGCGGAGGTAGGGACGATGTCGTAAGACGCTCCTTGCGTTCATGAGGAAGGTACCAGCAGCCCTAATGGGCCAAGTAAGATGCTGGAAACGTCCTTTGTGCCTCAAGAGGACATTTCGACATCGTCAAATGTAGGCATGGTTAGCGCAGTGGCTGATGAGAGCAAGAACGCCACGCTTCAGCAGTGCAGCGATAGTACCGAGCTGGTTTGCAAACATCGCAGAAAAAGGAAGAAGCGGAGGCGTTCGTCACTGCGCAAGCCTAGGTCAGGCCCCACTCAGTCGCAAGAAAGACGAGCGGGTAGGCCATTAATCCGTTTCAAGGAACGTCAATGGTGGCGTTCAGGGAAGCACAAGCGGCGAGCCAGGTGTAGAGGGAGGAAACGAGGTACGCCACCCCAACACAGCGTGCGGTTCTGTTCGACAACTTCGGGAAAGCGGCCTTTGCCGAAGGGTCAGAGTCGAAAGGGCAGAGTGGCTAAATACCGCGTAGGGGAGAACACAAAAGAAAAATGGCACAGGCTTCCCCCCTGCTTCTGGCACCCCTTTAACATTACCGAAGAAAGCCGGCCGAAGTGCAGAATGAGGCCTGACGGCAGGACACAGCCTAACGTTCGTGTGTTTAGATGCCTCAGGCATGTAGGAAAACCGCCGGGACCATGACCCCATCGTGTGCGATTGCGAATCTAGTTGAGAAAAGGCGGTGGTCAATTTGAGTATTTTTGGTGCGTGCATGTTAATTGTGTATACTCAGTATTGCATTGGAGATGCAGATTTGAGCCACTTTAAATTTGGTAGGTTACGTGATGCGGTGGAAAATTTTCAGAAGAAAAACTGCCGGGCCAAAGGCTGAAAGTCAGCATCGAATTAGTTTAATCACGAGTGCGAAAATTTGCGTAAGGTAAAAACAGAGAAAATGTGTCATTTTTCTAGTTTTTTCAAAGGTTTAGTGTGACATCGTATGCCTTCACTGCCATGGGGATGTGGCGTGAATGAACATTTGAGGAAAATGTTAGCATAAACCTAATGATTTCATAAATTGATAAACTTTGGCGCGACACAGTGGAGTTGTCGTTGCGCGCATTAAGAATTGAAGGTCATTGGGGCACAATTTTAGCATAAAACTTGTGCATTATTGTGAGGTGCTTTTGATGAGTATCGCACCTGGGATTACTTTTGTGTTGTTCACTGTGTGTTACAACGTAACGTAAGAATAAGTCGTTAGACAAACTGCGAAGGATTAAGCGTTTTGATTTGTAGTGCAATGTTTCTTGCAACGCTGTAGGAATGAGAGTAGTAATTAAAAAGCTCAGTAGAGCTCAGTGTCTTTTTTTTCTCTCAGAAGCGTTTGCATAAGCTGGTAACTTTAACCAAATGAGCCTTTTAAAAAGCACTCCTTGTCTCCTATGTTTTGTTGGCTATATTTTGAATAGCGATTGGTCAAGTGATCATGTGAGCGAAACAGTAAGCTTTTACTAATTCTGAGCAAACTAAGAGTATTTTGGCTACAGTGTAGGCCGAAGATTCAGAAAAGCTAGATAGCTTAATGTCTCCGTTGTCGACAAGTAGTGGCAGCCGCAGACGGACGTTAGGACAATTGTAGGGCTCGCTGAATTCGAGTTTATTCAGCGTTCGCGTACTTGACCGATGCTTTCCGCGGGACAGAACTGATGAAAGTGGTCAGCGACGAAAAGAAGGAAGCTGCTTTCTTGAGCAAAGATGCAGTACTGATCATCGTACGGTTTTGAAAGTTCCCTATTACGACCGAGAATTAACGGTTCGGTGTTATGCGAGAGATCGAGGTCTAGGTGCCGTTCTGTATCAGGACGACAGTGGTACCGAGCAAAGATTTAAAGTACAGACAGACAAATGTCTCCTTACTTGGCTGCAAACCGTGACATAAAAGAACAGTCGCCTTGTGAGGCAGAGCTTGATTCTTCGAAAATATAATTTTGGCATTTGGTAAAGGGCAAATTGAAAGGAAACGTTGACGCGCTCAGCCGCTCTTTCTAAGCCATTCTGGGGTGTTCTTTATGTATCAAAATTGATATTTTAGTTTTTTTTGTCGTGCATCTTATTATGAGAAGGTTTAAGGTAGCACGTTTAGTTTCTCAGCACAAGTGAGTCCTGAGAGTTTAGAGTGTGAGCTTTTGTTAAAGCTAGTAATTAAAATTGGTTTGCCATCCCTATTTTGGCTTGGTTTGCTCGAAGGGGGCCGAGTGCTTGCTTGTACATGTGGTCGAGTATCAGAGATGCTGTCGAAGATTCGGCAATCACCCGGACCATGCCACTAGCGAAGGCCAGTTCCTGGCATTCAACTAAGGACCCTTTCGTCGTCCCTGCGAGCAGCAGTGTTGACTGCTGCCCTCCGTGACTCATCTGGCAAGGGGGAAGCTGTTATGACCGCCATCGGTAGGCGCCATGCTGTCGCTGAGAAGCGTAGCCGGGCAGCGTTCCCACGCCTGGAACCCCAGTTCTCTTGGAACCAGCGTCGAGAGCTGACGGGGGAGCGGCGCTCTTTTGATCCTCAAACAAGTAGCCGACTAGCCGGCTGCCTATGCCCACCAGGCATTGTCCCTGCTAGCCGGAGGATGAGACGTCGTGTTGCCACGACGCCGTAAGCCGTTCCAGAGAGGACAACAAAGACAGCGTCTTCTTTGAAAGAAACCGCGGCCGCGGCCACAAATTGCCCTGCTAATTGAGCGGACAAATCGGCGGACCGTTTGATGTCTGCTGTCAGGAGCGTGGAACCCCTCGACCAGCGACACAGACGACGAGGAAGAGCCCCTCTGGTGCCACTTTGCAGTGCAGTGATCACGACTCAATATTGGTAATCACGTGGGCCGTGCATGCTCGTACCCGTCGCCTGTTGTGTGTGTGTGATTGGTGTTCCACTCAAGAAGGAGGAGCCCGACAGGGCTTATAAGGACGCCGCAGAGTGCGGGACGTCGCTCTGAACCATGTAACGGTTTAACCACCACGCTCGTGGTTTGTGAACTCTTAACCTCATGCTGTAAATATTTGTAAATAGTGCCATAAACCTGTTTGTTTTTTTCGTATCCCCATCTTGTAAGCGCTCGTTTCCTCAACCCGAAGCTACACCACGCTACCACAAGAGACCGGGCTTTGTTTTCGTATCCTCCAGCGACCTTCCTTCGACTCGCAACAACTGGTTGGCAGAGGTGGGATACGACTCAGCACTTCGAGTCACAACAGCACCAAAATTGATTATAATAAACGATTGCGAACAGATGAGGCGTAACATTCAATCCAGCCAGACCATGCTCAGTCACTACCTTTCCTCAATAAACGGGACGTGTATTATTTTGAGCCGTTTTTATTCTGCGTGAAATCACTTCCGGCAGAATTTCATTTATTTTACTTCAAGAAAAAAAAAGAAAAGTCTATTGGTAGCATTGATGGTGGAGTTGCTTCGGCCATCTATCGATGCCCCTGCACACGATCACTCGTTTGGCGCTCTTAATGAAAGAAAATGGGGAAAATTGGCTTCCTAATTGGGGCTTCTCCTACAATAAGTTGCGTTTATTTAGCGAAATCTCAAACAGATGCATGTGAATGGGGTCGAAAAGTGAAGGGGGAGGGGAGGGTTGGTGTGGGCACCCGAATACCGAAATATTATCTGAAAGGGGATTGATTCTACCACTTACCCTAACATTGCCGCACTTAAGAACCCACATCCATTTGCTCAAGTTTGTGGAAACACATGACCCCCGTAGAAATACTGGAATAGCTTGAAAATATAAAATATGCCTTTTTGACTGACGGAGTACATGACGATTCTTCATGATGCTCTTCAAGGAATAGTTTTCGTGTTGGTCGTAGTACACAAATATTTATTTATTGCAGCCTGGCTAAGTCGCCTGGACGTTGAAATAGATGAATTGCCCTTTTAAGGAAGTCCAAATAGACCTTTGACGAACTTGTGACTGATTGTTTATACTAAGTTTGAAGAATTATAATGGCAAAAGATTCCTTCGCGTCCTACAAATACTTTTGGTATCTATCTATCTATCTATCTATCTATCCATCTATCTATCTATCTATCTATCTATCTATCTATCTATCTATCTATCTATCTATCTATCTATCTATCTAGCTGCCTACGTTTGGGTACTCTCGTGATCACATTCTCAACTTCGGGTAAACCAAAATTACTATGGGAAGGTTAGTTCGCTTCGCCCCGCCGCAGTGGTCTAGTGGCTAAAGTACTCGTCTGCTGACCTGCAGGTCGCGCGTTTGAATCCCGGCTGCGACGGCTGCATTTCCGATGGTGGCGGAAATGCTGTAGGTCCGTGTGCTCAGATTTGATTGCACGTTAAAGAACCCCAGGTGGTCAAAATTTCCGGAGCCCTCCACTACGGCATCTCTCATAATCATATGGAGGTTTTGGGACGTTAAACCCCACATATCAATCAATCAAGGTTCATTGGTTTGACGAATACGACTTCCTGGTCACAACACAAATAATGTCACAATACCGTCGCGTACATCGTCAAAAGCTTTGCGGCTGACAGTGGGACGTACTCATAGACTGTTTGTGGCCCTAGTATGCGTGAAATTGCCACAGGTGATTGACACTCTATATATACCCATGGGTTTATTAACGCAAGAGCGTTCAGAAACACCTGATCCCGGCTGCGTTAACTGAAAAAAATTATGGTGAGGCAGTGATAAAAGAACATAAAACAAAGTACCTCTGCCCGTGCCAACGTGGTATAACAGGCTTGCGTTAACTGACAAATGTAAAAATAAATGTCAGTGTCCAAGCAGCGATCTCTCCTCAGCATTGTCCGTAATAGACGAATACCCACCTACGAAGCCACGCCAGGCCTCGCAGCTAATTTTCAAATAGGCTGTATTATTTGCGAAGCGTCACTTTGGTATGCAGTGAAACGAGTATCCAATTTTATGAACATGACTTACGTACCATTTCGATAGAGTCGTACCGTCCGGTTTTTTAGGATCACATGTAGTAAAGCACAATGCACGGAAGGTGATTGAAAGTCATATCAACCAAGGACTGTGCGAATAAGCATCGGTAATTTTAATTGGTTAGCGGTAAAATATTCACTGCACCTCTTCGAAGCGTATGACGACGAATGGGTGAAGCAACAGGTGCTATGTTTCACAATATGTACGATGAGGTAGCCGACTAGTACGAACAGTTCGACGTACGGACAGATAGACAGTGCGGGTGATCTTGTATTTTGCTGTCGTATAGTTTATTGCACATAATGTGGTTGTTTTTCAATATGTTTTCGTTTTTAGAGGTGAAGCTCCTTATGGCGTGGCTTGTGTGTCTCCGTTATCGTTGTGCGTAACCTGGGGCACACCACCATACCAGTGACACATACCCGTCCTCGGAAACATAGCTGCATGTTCACCTGTTAAGAAAAACGTAGCATGGCGTTGACAGAAGAAATGTGGTACATGCTCTCATTTATTCTATTGTCACACTTACGACGCGGTCTTGGCCTGTATGCACGGAGACGAGGCGACTTGAAAAGAAATAAACTTTATTTGAGTGAACTTGTGCCCATATAAGAATTGCGTGAAAAAAACTGTCGGTGGCCTGGAAACGGCCTGCCCGGCTCAGCGTCGATGGAAGAAATACCCATGCTCTCTTCGCCGGTACGCATCAGATTATCACGTGGTCCCACTTCTTATCAAAGGCATGCCCAGTGCGCGAGTGACGGGACAACGTGTTTCCGACGCCACACTGTAGATAAGCTAAGGACGGTGCTGTTTATCACAGGCATGCCCAGCGTGCTAGCAACGAAACGACGCGTTACTGACGCCATACTGTAGATAAGCTGAGGATGGTGCTGCGCGACGAAGTGGGCACCAACATAAATGCACATGGCAGGGCTCCCCCACGAAAGAGCATCGTCCCGATGCTACAACGTAATGATTACAAATGAAACTGGGAGATTTCTTAACAATTGGTGTAGGAAAAAACATACACACCACAAAATATTGTCCATGAGTCCGCTAAAGCTGGAAAAACTTTTTCATGCGCACGACATGCACGACATCAGGGCACGCCCGGCATCGTTGATATTGCGTAACCCCATCCGGAACAACTTCATACGTGAGTAGCCCGAGACGCCGTGTGATCTTTTAAGGTCCAAAGTAGCGACAGAGAAGCTTTTCGCCGAGACCTCGACGGTGAATCGGTGTCCATACCATTACACGATCACCAGGTGTGAAATCCTGCCCGCGGCGTCGCAAGTTGTAGTGTCGGGCATCGGCTTGTTGCTGCTTCTTTATGAGTGTTCGGGCAAGCTGGCGGGCTTCCTCTGCACGTTGTAGAAATCCGGCAAAGTCTTCGTTGATATTCTCATCATCGACGTGTGGTAGCATGGCGTCCAGCGTAGTCGTAGCGTCTCGGCCATAAACAAGTTTGTAAGGCATCACATGAGTTGTCTCCTGCTGCGCCGTATTATACGCGAACGTAACGTAAGGTAGAACTTCGTCCCACGTCTTGTGTTCGACGTCCACGTACATAGCGAGCATATCGGCAAGTGTCATGTTGAAACGTTCCGTGAGGCCGTTTGTCTGGGGGTGGTAGGCTGTCGTACGGTGATGACAGGTGTGGCTGAAATGCAATATCTGTTGTGCGAGCTCTGCCGTGAACGCCGTTCCCCTGTCGGTAGTAAGGACCTCAGGTGCGCCATGACGGAGAACAATGTTCCTCACAAAGATACTTGTGACCTCAAGTGCATTTTCTGACGGTAACGCTTTTGTTTCGACGTAGCGCGTCCGAGAGTCCATAGCCACCACTACTCGTTTGTTCGCGTTGGTTGACGTCGGAAATGGACCAAGCAGGTCCCTACCGATTTGCTTAAAGTGCTTCACTGGGGGGTTAATTGGCTGCAGGATTCCAGCCGGCCTAACAGGTTGGGTCTTGCGCCGTTGACAGTCGCGGAAGGTTCTTACATAGTGAGCAACGTCGGTGTTGAGACGTGGGCAGTATTATTTTTCCGGGATTATTGATAAAGTACGAGCGGATCCAAGATGTCCGGTGGTCGGCTCGTCATGAGACGCCTGCAAAATTTCTTGCCACAGATTGTATGGTATGACTAAAAGGTATGTCGACCTATTTGGTGCAAAGTTCTTGCAGAGTACGCGATTGCGGAGGCACAGTGACGAGGCGACACGCCTGTACGCCCTGGGTGGTCTGGGATTCGGTCTGGCTCTCCAAAAAATAAATGACGCTGCGTAGGTCGGGATCTGTGCGTTGTTGGTCAGCGAAGTCACTGGCACTGATTAGCCCTAGAAAACCGTCGTCGTCATCGTCGTTAGGTGGAGCTGGTTCAATGGGTGCTCTTGACAAGCAGTTTACATCTGAATGTTTTCTTCCCGGCTTGTATACTACTATTACGTCAAACTCCTGCAATCATAAGCTCCAACGAGCTAAGCGACCGGACGGGTCCTTCAGGTTAGTGAGCCAGCACAAAGCATGGAGATGGCTAACTACTTTGAATGACCTGCCGTACTAGTATGGTCGAAACTTTGTGACTGCCCAGATGACAGCCAGACACACCTCTCGGTTGTCGAGTACTTTCATTTAGCCTTTGAATGAGACCTTCTTGCACACGCGATGACCTGTTCCTGCCCGTCCTTTGTTTGGACCAATGCTGCGCCAAGCCCTAAGCCACTTGCGTCTGTGTAAACCTCGATGTCGGCGTCCTCAACGAAATGACCAAGTAGTGGCGGCGACTGTAACCGCCACTGAAGTGGAAGGAGTCTTCTCGTGGCTCCTGCCACTCATACTTCACGTTGGATTTCGTGAGGCGAGTAAGGTGATCGGCGATTTGTGAGAAGTTCCGGATGAAACGCCTGTAATTGGCGCAAAGCCCCAGAAACCTCTGCACCGCCTTCTTGTCAGCTGGTGGCGGAAAGTTTCCGATAGCGGCTGTTTTCTGGGGGTCAGGGCGTACGCCATCATGATTAACTACATGGCCTAAAAACAGAAGTTCTTCGTAGGCGAAGCGGCACTTCTCAGACTTTAAAGTTAGACCCGACGATTTGATTGCGTCGAGTACTGCCTGTAGCCTTTGGAGGTTCTCTTCAAAGTTTGCTGCAAAAACAACGACGTCGTCGAGATAAACGAGGCAGGTTTCCCACTATATTTTTGCCAAAACTGTGTCCATAACCTGTTGAAATATGGCGGGTGCAGAACAAAGTCCGAATGGCATGACTTGAAATTCGAATAGGCTCTGGTGTAATGAATGCGGTTTTTTCCCGGTCTCTTTCATCGACTTGGATCTGTCAATATCCGCTCTTCAAGTCCATCAAGGAAAAGTACTTGACATTGCAGAGTCGATCAAGAGTGTCATCGATTCTCGGTAGTGGGTACACATCTTTTATCGTCATACTGTTGAGCCAGCGGTAATCAACGAAAAACCTCAGTGTACCATCTCTCTTCACGAGTACAATGGGTGAAGATCATGGGCTATTCCATGGCTTAATTATGTTTTCGCGAAGCATTTCCTCGACTTGTGTTCTGATTGCGTTGCGCTCTCGTGTTGAAACGCGATATGGACTCCAGCGGATGGGTTGGGCTGATTCGTAGATGATTATTGTCTGATTTTTGATGTCTTTGAGAAGCAATCGGCATAACCCAGATGAAGGCTGCGTAGCTTTTCTTGCTTGTGCTGTGGAAGGGCAGGATTGACGTCAAAGGTCGGGTCATCTTTCATCAGCGATGATACGTCGGCGGATGATAGTGACAGCGTACATGCGCTTCCTACTTCGTCAATCGGTTCTACAAATGCGATAGTCGTGCCTTTATTCATGTGCTTGTGCTCGGAACTGAAGTTTGTCCCGAGATTGTCTGCTCGGCCTTGATGCAATAGCACGAAGCCACGTGCGTCACATATTTGTTGATCGAAAAGCAACTGCGCATTCGTTTCGACGATTGTGCCTCCGGCTGATTTTTCTTACGTTTTGACGGATGCGAAAACGCTTGTACAAGGTGGGATTGTCACTTCATCGTCAAGGATTGCGAGGGGGGTACTTTTGTAGCCGGTGCATTACGTTGACGAGGATATTTCACTGGTAAGCGTGAAAGATCCCGTATTGAGGTCGATCACTCCACCATTTTCGGTGAGAAAATCCATCCCAAGGATGACATCACGTGAGCACTGTTGCAGAACGACAAAGTTCACTGAGTATGCATTACCATTGAAAATCACTCGCGAGGTGCAATTTCCCATTGGCAATACGAGATGCCCTCCTGCCGTGCGAATCTGTGGTCCGTCTCATGTAGTTTTGACTTTCCTCAGATGTGCTGCAAACGGTCCGCTTATCACTGAGTAATCGGCGCCAGTGCCAACGAGCGCGTTCACTTGACGTCCGTTGATTATTGTCTGTAAATCGGCACTTGGCGCGCGGCTTCGAGGATGGGTTGATTGATTAATTTGTGGGGTTTAACGTCCCAAAACCACCATTTGATTATGAGAGACGCCGTAGTGGAGGGCTCCAGAAATTTTGACCACCTGGGGTTCTTTAACGTGCACCCAAATCTGATTACACGGGCCTACAACATTTTCATTGGAAATGCAGCCGCCACAGCCGGGATTTGATCCCACGATCTGCGGGTCAGCAGCCGAGTACCTTAGCCACTGAACCACCGTGCCGGGGCTCGAGGTTCAGTAGTGATCGATTGCGCGGTGTGTCGCTTGGACCGGTCACGGCTGCGTCGAGTGCAAATTTCGAACTTGGGCGTTGTCGCGATGTCAAGTCGTAGTGACCCAGCGTCAGATCGTGGCGTCACGCTCTCTGGGTGTCGTGCCGCTGCAACGGTTCGTGGCGTTGGAGGGTCTTGCTTGGTTCGCTGAGAAGCGGCACCACTTCCGTACGTCCCTGTCGTTAGTTTTCTTGGTGAGGGCTTGAAGATCGCCCTCCTGTTTTGTAGAAACGCGCTAATTGTGGCGAGTGGTTGCGGCGTGATTGCGGTGAAGGCGACCTGGGGCAGGACTGCGCTTGTCCTTTCATTTTTTTCAGATATGCCTTGATTTCATGTGGCCGCTGGCCTGGAAGGGGGTGGGGGCCGTGTACACTGAAACCCCTTAGGCCCATTTGGCGGTAAGGGCATGTTCGGAGTACGTGGCTGGGCTCGCCACAGTGGAAGCATAACGGGCATCAGTTTGGCATCCGCCAAAGGTCAGCCTTATTCGCAGTGGCTTCTTGATAAGCCATAGGTTGGCTTCGCAGTGCGGTCGTGGTAACGGCGTGTAGGGCTTGGGTGGCGGTGATGGTGTGTAGGTATCCGTGCGCGTAACCAGAGGCATCTGGCTACGTACGGATGGCATCGGCATAAGTCATCCCTGTGTGCTGCAGCACTGGTTGAAAGACCGTCTGGGTCGGAAATGCTGTTCCGAGCGCCTGATGCAGCTCGTCGCAAATGACGCTTGTCAGAGGTGCGACATGTGGGCTAGCCGCAGGGAGATATTTCCGAAGTTCTTCGTGGATAATGGTCCGTATGGTAACAAGGAGACTATGAGCGTCTAGAGTATCGAAGTTCACGTTGCCAGAAAAACAGCTGGCAAGCTGCGGCTGTATTGTCTGGGTCGTAGACAAGTGTTCTTTCAATTGTTGCCGCCTGTCACAAATTCTGCAACTGTCTTCGGCGGGTTGCGAATAAGGCCGATGAACAACTGTTACTTCACGGCTCGCATCAGGTACTGGAGTTTCTTTTTCTCAGCCATATTGTCGTCAACGTGTCGAACAATTTTCTGTGTTTCCTCGACGAACACAGTTACTGGCTAATTAGGGTGCTGCTGATGGGTCTGGAGCATAACTTCAGCCTGTTCTTTTCGGTAGGCATACGAAAATATAGATGCCAGTCGTCTTTTAAAAATGTCCCAAGTTGTCAGGTAAGTCTCCTGGTTTCCATACCAAGTGCGGGTGGAGTCTTCGAGAGATAAAAAGACGTTGCGCAGCTTGCCTCCTCTCGACCACTATTTATACGATGCGACTTTCTTGTACCTCTCCAGCATTTCTTGCGAGTCCTCGCAGGCGGAGCCATGAAACTTCAGTGGTTCCTTCGGTTGTTGGAACGTAAACGTAGTGGGAGCAGTGGTGTTTGCTATCTTTGTTGAAAGATGAGCTGCCACGTGTAGTTCAAGGTCTCGCAACAGTCCGTACTCCGGAAGCAGTCCCAGGCGCCTTTGATCGGTTCGGATTTCTCTCAAGTTCTCTATCTTAACTGCTTCGGTGTGGTCGTCTTTGCGTAAGGGGCTAGTTTAACGGCTTGAAAGAGGTGTTCCAACCATAAGCACCTCCACCAAAAGTCGCACTGACGTGGCAGTCTTGGCCCGTAAGCACGAAGACGAGGCGACTTGAGAAGAAATAAATTTTATGGCAGCGAACTTGTGCCCATGAAAGAATTGCGGGAAAAAAACTGTCGGTGGCCTCGAAACGGCCTGCCTGGTTCAGCGTCAGCGGAAGGAATACCCATGCTCTCTTCGCCAGTATGCATCAGATTTTGACGTGGTCCCACTGCTTATCAAAGGCATGCCCAACGCGCGAACAACGGACGCCAGGCTGTAGATAAGCTGAGGAAGGTGCTGCGCAACGAAGTGGGTACCAACATAAATGCACGTGGCACTATGCATTGTCCACTCGATGACGGTACTTGTATATTATAAATATATGATAAAAAGCAAGATGGCGGTATTTGAAGGTTTCACCAGATGAACGGACGCATGCACGGATGGACAGAAAGACAAGCAGGAGGACAGACGGACAGACAGGCAGACGCACGGATGGACGGACGGATGAATGAATGCACGGACGCGCGCACAGACGGAGACACGAATGCATGCCAGAACGGATGCACGTACGGATGGACTGACGCACGGACGCACGGATGGACGCACGCACGAACGGGTGCAAGTACGGACGGATGGACACAAAGACGGAAGCAAGCATATATTCACGGGCGCTTGATCCCACTTATCATTATTCATTCCGTGGATATACTGGGAATTTCATTTTGGAGAGGTTATACTTCAGTTTGGCTTTTGTGGGGTGTGATGGACGCTAACTATGTCTGGTCAAAATAGCTTCGCCACTAAAAGGAGGTGACGGCAGTGTTCACCCTACGAATGCACATAAAAATTATGTTCCCAGCAAGAATCGACCCATAGCTTTTGTGCGGCCATTAAGTATTCTATCAGAGAACCACGCCGGGTCTCGGAACTGTTCTTCAGGTAGACCGTAATGCTCGTGAAAGGTCGATTGCGATTGCAGTGGTGGCTAGTGCATACATACTCCTATCATACAACTGTCACTTCGGGTTAACGACAATTGTGGTGAAGCGGCATCCTCTGAAGCTCCTTTATGTAGCAGTGTCTAGGATCGCCATTCTCGCTGGCACAAGCGCTACATATCATCATAAAGTTTGTGGTGTTCCTAATACTCTTGTCACTGTGGAAATCGCTACGCAACAGTGAATATGTGATTATTTGACATATGCCTGGCCGTAGAACATTTGTACATATTGTTAGCGTCATTTCGTAACCTTTCGCTCAATAACAAAAATGCAAGACAGTCACCTTCCCTCCGCATGCTTCGCGTAACATCAATTTCCAGGGTACGTGCGTTTTCTGATAATTTATGTAGTTTTATTACTGAAATAAACCGCAAAGTCATGGCATCATGCAGTTGAATGAAAATTTCTTCTGGTGATCAGCATGAATCAGTGTGCCAGTTTCGTATGAAGGTGTCAGGCTAGTGATCCCTTTGGTGGGGTTTTACTCAAAAAAGATGTCGAAGAGGTATTGAGTTTTACTTCGGCGGACACCAGCCACAATGTTTCTCAGAGATGCTATATTTAATTTAGATGCCAAGTGATGCACTTAAGGCTTGGGACGTTCCATTCCAAACAAAAATAAATCACATCGTTGCGATTGATGCACAATATGTGAGCCCAGGTTCATTGCTCGCGCAGGACATCTCATCAGAGTTCACACTCACTAGGATTGCATAAAATGGGCTTTGCCCGATGAACAGATGAACGCCTAGAGTGCAGTAGGGTCATGCGAAGACACTGGGACGTACGTGGTCGAGCCCCGTGGTTACAGAAAGGCTTACCTCTTCCTGACACCCGAGAGCTCTTGGTGCTCGTCTTTGCGCTTACGCCGGGTGGTTCAAGAACGTGTCCAAAATCTGTAAAAAAATTAGGCAAACTGCAATATTTGATCGCTTCTTTCAGAATTGCTTCTAGTGTAGCAGCAGGCTTCTTTAGATGGTAATCAAGAAAGTTAAATGATCATCTTTTAATCAGTGTGCGTAGGCGGTCATGTCAAAAGGGAGAATTAAACTGACAACTCCACAACAAGGTACTTATACGATCTTCTTCTGGCTTTCTGATATAGGACAAGGGACTTCTAGTTATTAGGTGCCGCATAAAAACTAAACCACACCCAACTGCAATGGCCATTGAGAGAGAGAGAGAGGAAACTTTATTAGAGCTTGGCCGGCAGCTTGGTCTTGGTGGCCTCAGATGGCGGCGCTGAGTCCCTGAACTCGGGCGGCATCTTCGGCCTGCCGCCCGAGTTCAATGGCCATTGAACTAAGTTAAATTTCATGGCGACATAGTATTGAGTCATTATGCAATAGTGAACACAAAATGTTTGTCGCAGCATATTAATCAGTATACTCAATAAACCCTTAAGCATTCTCAGTAGGCGGACTGTGGAAGAATGCATCGTTTATTATATAATTTGTGGCACAACCCAGACAAGGAAATAAAAGGAAAAGACAATACTGGCACGCTATTGTGTCTTCCTTTTTTTTCCTTCTATGAGTTGCATCAGAAATAGTATATTAGGTTATGAATTTTCAACTCGCCAAAAAAACGGCACTCTTAAGGATGCATCATTCTGTCCGTGGACGATGTCGGAGAGAAGCCAATTATTATAATGTAACGAGAATAACCAGCGGAGTCATACACACTTTGTTGTTGGGTCATTAACAAAATAACTTAGCTTTAAACCAAGTTATCATTTGCGATGTGTGGTCTGCTTTCACAGGTGACTTGAAGTTGTGCACTCTGGTTTTGCCGTCTTCAGATGCCTTGACTCTCTCTGATGTCTGCTTATCAAGAGAGGCAAGAAACAGTGTTCGCCTTGAGCGGCCACATAGATTCATGTTAACATTGACTATTAATGAAGAAGAATGGGTCATAATGTATTTAAAGACAATACTCTTCACAGAAATGCTTCAATGCAAAAACTTTTGTCTGTCTCTCTTTTTTTGTGCTTGTCTGTCAAATAATTCAGCCAGCCTGCAAAATTTTAAACCCTTGCGGAACACTCAGTCATCTTAATCTAGTTCCTGCATTCACACTTCCGAACACTATCAGGTGCAGAATTTACCCGTGAGTATTAGGCAGTGTGTTCATTTAGAAAATGCATGTGCATGCGATTCTAAAAACTGCAGTCTTTGTTACGCCGCGCTGACAATGCGACGCTTTAAATGAAAAGTGAGTGTTTCCTACGCTTCGCTAAAACAACCCAGTGCGGCAAGCAGTGGGCATGCGTTTTACACAAACAGTTCTTTCTTGGTGTTACTGCCAGATAACGTCAGTATCTGACTCAGCACCTCCAGGCACAAGTCAATTGCCAATCGATGACCGTTGGGGCGATGCAAGCAAGTACTTGGGCAAATTTTTCTTTGCTTCATCTTGGAAACTTGGTTAACAGCGCAAAAAGACAAGCACATGCACGAGGAACGAGGAAGTGAACAATTCAATGCCGTGTTGTTCGTTTCTTCCGTCCGTGTGTCCGTGTTTCTAGCCTTGCTCAGGTGAGCATGTTTCTAAAATGACTGCCAACCAACTGGCTTAACTAGCCGTCATTACTTGCTTCTTTTGCGTGCTAAAGTTTTATAAATATCGCATGAAACTCCTTGTTCTCAAACATTGCGATTTCAAAACATCATGTACAGCAGCCTTTCTTCATACGCGTAACATAAAGCCCTTACCAGGCACCACAAGGGTAGCGGTACAGTAAGTGAGGTGAGGGGGAGAGCTTACATCGGAAGAAATATGCAATACATATAGCAATAAGCAATAAACAGAAATGGTAACAATACAGAATAATACCACCATATTACTATAGCTCTAACCACCGGCATAAGCATGGCAAGTAACAATGAAACACTATCGTGCGCAAAATAATTCGCGAGTTTCATATATACAGATTCAAACTTTTTTATACAATAATAAGTGAAGTTTGTAACACTTCTACAAACGCGTCGTGGTTTTTCACAGACACAGCATCGTGTGGTAAATCGTTCTAAAAACGGAGTGCACACAACAGGGGTGAGTTATAAAAGATGTTAGTACGCGCATATGGAACTAACATTTTGAAGGAATGATCTTGAAGCTTCGTGGAAACAGAATGGAAGCCGTACGACCATATGACTGTCTTGAAGTCTATGTTCATTAAACATGCGAGTGTTTGTTGGCCAAAGATAACTTAAACGGAAACATTGCGAACAAATGAACACAGCGCCTCCCAGCATTTCTGTAATTGTGATGCAACTACAGACTAGAGAACATGGCGGAGTGCGTCGTCATTATCGGTAATAGTTCATGACCGCTTTCCTTGTTACAAGTTAGGCTTGTTTCAAAAGCTTCCACACTTAACAAATCATCTCCTATGCGTTTTCTTTCTTATACATTCACAAGCCACGCAATATATTGGCTCGAAATACTGAATTTTCTTTGAGTGGGTCTCGCAAGTAGTTGTCACTGCTAGGTACAACAGCAGACAGTTGAGCTCGTTAGTAGGCATTCATCATGAAAGTAGAGCTGGTGGGTGACAAGTATGGTAAAAATAAAATGAGACAGCAAGACGCTTTTTCTTTGTTTGTGTTCGATACCGTAGTAGGCATCCACTCTGGGAGATTGGCCAAGACTTCGTATCGCAACATTTCCAAGATAACTCGAGTAACGCCTATTAATAAAATCAAGTAACAAAAGCAGTGAATCTATATAAAAAATGAAAAATAAGAAAACATAATGCCAGGTTTATTCACAGCATATATATCAACAGAACTCTGCCGTTTCATTTGTGGCGTTTGGTCGTGTAAACACTGTATCCGTGTTTACACGGCCATGCTCTTTCAGTGCTAGTCATAAGTACCAAAGCTTGACAAACGCAATAGGTTGTTTACGCCTTGTGTACCTAAATGATTAAAAATGATCTTAATTGTATTCTTTCATATTACGGGCTGACCACCCAATTTTGTCATGATGTTCCTCATATATAGTGTACTCCATCTGAATATTGTATTCAGATGGAGTACACTATATTGTATTGATATTCAAGTAGTTTTTTTTAATCAACCGAAAAAAAATATGTAGCCACTTCGCATATGACTTTCGTCGAAATGTACCCACCATGACTCAGAAATAATATTCGACATATCCACACTACTTCCCCCTTTCGGCAAATAATCTCATTACTTCATTTCAATCTTTCGTTTTCCAGCTAAGTAACAAATGCCAGGAGAAAGGCAAGGCCTACACTCAAATTTCTAGAGCTATTCGTGTTACTCGAGTGGTAGGCATTCTTTTTATAGTGCCATGCAAACTTTCATTACGTATTATAAACTTCTCAGCGTGTACCATGTGACACCCAGAAATTTATGTACGTTAGTTTGACTAATCAAGACATCGTTGAATGAATGAATCAATCAATAAATGAAAAAAATCTTATACAGTGTCTAGCAGTGTTCTTCGGGCGAGGGGGGAATTGGTGATTAACTGCTTTCCTGTGACACCCTCTGTCAATGATGATGGCGGGGCTACTGCTGATGGCTCGATTCCTGGCACCCGTTGAACCCGGGAGGCATCTTCAGCTTGCCAGATAGTCCAAAGCTGGTTGGTAGCTTGTCGCTGGTGAGAGCTGGCTACCAGCGGCTGTGACGCCGAGGAAGCTGATCCACAGCAGCGACCGCAGCCGTGGCGAAGACTCTTCCTTGCCTTCCCGCAATGGTAGCACCAAAGATTGATCATTCAGTTCGCGTCGGCCGAATATTCGTCGGTAGATAAGCGGCGGCAGCGCCATTAACTCTCCTGGCACATTCCCAAAGCATTTGCCAGAGTGTGCTTCGTTTCCTGGCCGCAGTACAGGCGTCACTATGATAGAGGCTCGTATAAAAGAGGCCTAGGGTTGGGATAAGTATTTTTGTACTACAGTTACCTGAAAATTACCGCCTATCGTGTAATTTTTCGTGTGGTGGAGGCCATTTGCGCCTATGTGGTCTGTAATGTAGTGTACTGTCCCTGAATAGGGTCAGGTAATCCCCTCATGACCATTCTTCTTGCTGTTTCCTGTTGTTAATGATGTTGACGTCACCTTACTCATTGAAATGAAGGCGGTCACCCAATCTGCCATGGCTCGGTTAGTGAGAACTTTAGCTGTCGGGAAGACCACTTGGCTTTCTGCAAGCAGGAGTGTGAGCCGGGGTCCACAAAAGGAGGACCGTTGCATGTTTGATTTCGCAATTCGAGGATGATCACGTCAATAACTCCTCAAAGCTCGCTTCTGTTTCTGCTGTTCTGACGAGTTTCAAGTATGCGGGCCAACTTCCACGAGGTGCTGCCGCACGTGAAGCCAGGGATGCCAGCCTGTGAGCTGCTGATGAAGGCTGCGGCTTCTTTGCGCAAACTTTAGGGGCGAAGCTCCTTAAGGCGGCATCCGTTCGTCCCTCGTTGTCGTAGTCGTAATTGTAGTGTGTAACCAGTGTTACATTTTGACCTG
Organism: Rhipicephalus annulatus; assembly: GCA_013436015.1. NCBI lineage: Eukaryota > Metazoa > Arthropoda > Arachnida > Ixodida > Ixodidae > Rhipicephalus > Rhipicephalus annulatus. The sequence continues at coordinate 207,286 of WOVY01002368.1, forward strand.
CAAGGTGGTGCCAGCGGGAGATTTCTCCTGTGCTTTGTTTAGCAATAAAAAGTTCACCGCGTGCGCGTTAACTAAAAGCCGAATGCCCCTGTCTCGCATTCCCCATTAGCAGCCATTGGAATGTACTTTGAGCACTATCTGACAAGAAATGGTTGCTACGTTACACTCGCTGGGCGTAACCTCCTTAGTTTTAGAAAGGTTTAGCGAGCTTTGAGCCGCAGTGCCTTGAATACAATGAGCTATTATATATCATCAACTTGAGGTGGTTAAAGGTGGGAAGTAGATACGAAGCGCAAGCCGTAAGAGAGTAAAATGCGAATTCTTCTGTCTCTCATTTCCCATTAGCAGCCGTTGGCATGTACATTGAGCACTATCTGACAGGGAAAGGTTGCTACGTTATACTCGCTGGGCGTACCCTCCTTGGTTTCAGAAAGGTTTAGCGAGCATTGGGCCTCAGTGCTATGAATACAGTGAACTAGTATATATCATGAAGTCGAGGTGGTTAAAGGTGGGGAGTAGACCCGAAGCGCAAGAGGTAAGAAAGTGTGTTTGTGCGCCACCTCTCGTTTAGTCTTGGAATGTCCGCTGTATGGCGGTGCTTCAATATGGGGAATATATGGTGAAAATATGCAAGATGGTGGTACTTGGAGTGTTGAATAGGTGAACGAACGGACACACAGACAGATGCATGGACGGACGCGTGAACGGACGCCGGGGCGGATGCATGGACGAATGCAGGGACGGACGCACGAACAGACGCACGCACGGATGGGCGGATGGACGCGTGGACGGTCACACAGAGGGACGCATGGACGAACGGAAGCAAGAATGAAAGGACGGACGAATGCTTCGCCCCACTCACCAGCATTCACTCCGTGGATATGCTGCCATTTTCTTCATTAACTTTTTTCTGAAAAAAAAACAAATGTTTGAATCAATAAGAGAAAGAGTTTGAATTTTGTCATCATCATGAAATTGTCTTCAGTCCCTTGCTTTGGCTTATCCAAAGATGACGAAGAACATCATGAATAACAACTTGGGACTAGGGGTCTCGAGCTCGATGGGTGGGGCCCCAAATGCAGGATCCCGCCCTGCTGCAGCCGCCCTGCTGCGGCGACCTTCCTGCCGTGACTCAAGAGCCCAAGCTCGAGCTCTGGGTCATGCTGGCAAGCTGTGCCTCCCATTTCTTACAATTATCAGAGTGCCTGTGTTGACCTAAAAATTTGTATGAATTTGGTAGTGAATTTATGCATGTTTTCGGAATGGGGTAGAACGATGCCGAGCCGCCACATCACGAGCAGGCGTACCCCTAAAGAATTGAGTAATTTTGTTTATTCTCTGCAATTTCGGAAATACTCCTATTTGAATCCCTGAGTGGTCAATGGCGTCCTGCTGTTTTTATGATTCGTAGGTGGCGCTGTAATTTGTTTTTTGCCTCGCAAAATTTTATTGACAAAATTTCAACCTAGTGTTATTAAGTAAACGATGAGTTTTAAAAGGCATACCCTACAGGATAACAATTGTGTGGTGGTGACATCAAGTGATAGTAATTTGGCACTTGAGTCCTGCAGCCGCCGATATTGATGATCAATTTTCGTGTTTGTTGAGAAATTGCAAGTTTTCACCCTAATACAGAAAGGGGGCTGCAATCATTATTTCTGTCAATATTTGCGCACAGACCGGAAATTCTAAGACGCCTGGTAGCGAGTGTTTTCTTGGTCGATATTGTTGTATTATTTCAAGAAGTGAAAAAAATTAACAATCCCAACACTATAGTTATGGTAGGCGAATGACTGACTTAACAGACCCTGCCCCTCTTCGTGTCAGCAGCCGCTTAGCAGCCCACGTTCCTCTTTCCCGTTTCTAGTTTATGGTCGCAGTCATCCACTTAACTTCGAGTAAACTCACCGAGAATCAACTGGCGACGTCAAGACTGCTTACCTGTGGAGTGAAATGTTCTCAGTTCCCAAAGAGCAGGAGACGCTGAAAAAAACTTTCAAAGCCTCGAAGTTGTGTCTTGCACGTCAAGTTCAAAGACTCTGAATTACAGGTCTTCTTTAAAAGTCAGTTTCGAAAGACTATATTTTTCCCTTATGAGAATCGTTGCTGAAGTGCAAAGTTTTCCAAATGCTGACGTTAATACCGGACGCAACTAATGATCCGTGCGTACCATCAAGCCACCCACCACTTGGTGGCCCCACTGCCTCACTCCTCTTTCGGACTTCGTGTGTGGTTGCCAGCTCACTCTGCACTCTCGGCTACCTTACTTACGATGACACGTGCTCCCGCTTCTTTATTTCACTTCCACGTCAGCGAAGATTCGTTGCCGTTGGCCCTCGTTTACTTAATGTCGTCCCGTCTTTAGCGCTGGCGCTTAACTCGGTGCATATTGAAATACCTCTCCCGTGTTTTGGCTAAGGCAGACCGTCGCTCAAGCACGATAGCGAGGGAGCACACGCTTGACACGGACGCGCACCGTCTGCGCTAGCACATCTCTTTCACCGTCGTGCCGTGTAATTCATCTGTTCATAAAAACCAAGCAGCCTATGCTCGATGACCGAAGTCGACTCATTACTCTAGAGGCATACAATTCTAGAATTTGGATTTTTATTAGTCAAACAACTCCATACATAATAACGACACCACTCAGTAGGTAAAGACCGAACATAATCTGTTTATTGCATGCTTTAGTTAGGAGCAAAGAAAAAAAAGAACTTCTTGCAATAGTGTGATACCCCGTTTTATGGGCATTGTCCGGGTATCGTGAAGGGGGTAGGGGGGAGGGCCAAAGTAATTTATTCTTCATGCATGCTTGTTTATGTAGACACCTTCAAAATACCTCGCATGTGGGTATATATGGGGTGTTTTAAAAAGCTCACCAGTCTCAAAAATTAGAAAAAATAAAAAAATCTCCAAGTTGACGCGGTTCCTAAAAATCAGAACAAGCTATCCTGATGAACACCGCTGATGTTAGCAAAGGCGAAGGGACTCTCAAAAGATGAGGAGCATGCCCTGTGGTGCCTACATACAGACTACATACACCACTCTGTCTACAGTACAAAAAAATCACAACATACTCACGGAGTGAATGATGATGATTGGGGTGAATGGTCCATCCATCCATCCGTGTGTCTTACCGTCCATGCGTCCGTGCATTTTTTTCCCTGCAGTATGCTGTACCTATTGATAGCAAGTATTTCACGAAAGATTGTAACTAAAATTAGGAAGGAAGTACTGCTCTGACTACTTTGATCTTCCTAACCCGTGTAGCAAACAACACAAAGTGAGACTTAAAAAAACAAAAAGCCTTACAACCCAGCACGTTTGTTTTTTGGGAACCTAACAAGCTAAGCGAAAAACTAAAGTTACACCATCGTTCAGTGAAGTTATTGTTTTCTCGAATCATGAACCTACAAGTATCTTAGCGCTATTTCTTTACAACCTCACCACAAACAGACTTAGCTGACTTATATTTTTGAGTAGAGCAACTGCTTCGAAGAATACATTTATTTCCACTTGCTAGTACGTTGGCATCAACTACACTATCTTCAATAATTTTTCATTGGTTCAAGGTTCACTCTTTCTCTGATTTTCTGCCAGGCTTTATTGAGCAAAATGACTAAACAATAATGCAACTATGGCTAAGAATAATTCGCGTAAAGTATATTATAGGTTTCATAACTATACGAGCAGGCATGACAAATCGATCTTAGCGAATGGCGTTCGGTCCGGTCGAGTGAGCCGGGCTGTTGAATGAGAGTTGAAAGGCTAGCCGCAATTTGTAGTCCGAGTTTGCGGGGGCGTCGATGCAATCAGTAACTAGGAGAAATTGCTCGCGAACTGCAAAGGTTTGCTTGTGTAAAACGGTAATACTTTGTGTCCCCTCGTCCAAAACACACACACACAGGTTCAGCCACGGCCACGTCTGTGTAGAGCACGCGAGAAGCCGGTTTTCACCCCGCCGCGCGAAAGCTTGAGGCACTTTCGGGCTCTTAAGTGGCGTATCAGGAGGTTGCGCTGTCTTGTAGTCAAACTGGCTACGTCAGAGCCCAATACTGCCTAAAGGTTTAGTGTCGCAGAGCCGAAACCGACAGCTCGCGTGCTTTACACTGACGTGGCCGCGTCTGTACACACACACACCACCCTCCCCCTTATACACACACAGATAAGGGGAGCCCGGTAATACAGGGTACATAAACTTACGAATAGTCCTGGGACCAGGCAAAGTTGCCCATCATACAAAAGTGTGGAGCATAAAAAGACGTTTTTGACCCAGCTTGGGGCAGTCCGAAACACCGTTCAGAGGAGACGTAGCACCATTTCACAGCTCCTCTAAAGCAGCATTTGCCCCGTACCACGTTTAGCCAAAAACACACGTTCGCGTTCATTTCGTCTTGTTACAGCTCCTTCTACAACGGAGACCTTCGCACTGGGCTGTACCGTGCCTTTAAAAATACGCTTGTATCTTGAGGTCTTCTATGTTATTGCTCTAACTTCAAAATAAATTTGCAGTTTTGAAAAACTCTTCTTTTTTTGGCACTTCAGGCCAATTAATTGGGTTGATGTGCCCAGTGAGACGGGGTTCGTTAGAATGGAACGCGATGCGCGAGTCTTTCTTTTTGAACGATTTAACACACTGGGCACATCGACTGTACACAAGCAAGGCATAGAGTAACATATCTGGTAGCTTTGGAATATCGCACCGCAAGCTCTTGTGGTGCGGTCGCTACCACTGCGCATACGTCGTAACTCGAGCTGCCGGTCGCGCTTGCGGTCCGTCCACAGAAAATCCCAAATAGCGGGCGGCGCGTAAGGTATAGCTTCCGTGCGTTTGGGTTTGCAGGGGGGGGGGCTATTGTCCTTAGATTTTTCGTGGGGGAGGGGAAGCAAACGCCATTCTAAATCTCATGTGGTACCCACAATGCCTGCGAAAGCCATTCTAAAGCTTCGCATTACTATGTTACGCTATGAGCAAAGCATAAGCGCTGCAGAAACGGACGCAAGGCGTGACCAAAGCCACATGGCGTTGGATGATGCACCCCTGTGGCCGCCTGGCACCGTGCCGCGGCATAGACCGTTGGACGTGAGCATGAGACTCTAGAGCTCTCCTTATCCTTCATACCATTCCGATGGACCACAGTGTCAACCCCTCGATAATAAAGTTTTATTCATTTACTGCATCGTGCAATCTACCAAGCACGTCGCTTACACCGATGATCAGTTCTACTGCACCAAATTTTGCCAGAAACTGAGTGAGAGGTAAGTGGAAACCATTGCGAAGATCAAGACAGCTTTTGGTAGCGACGCTATGAGCCACACACAGATTGAAGAGTGGTACAATTGGTTTAATGACGGCCGCACATTGGTGGAGAGCCGACCACACTCCGGTTGGCCATCAACATGCTGAAATGTACAGGTCATTACCGAAGTGAATGCTGTGGTGATGCGGTACCACCATGTGATTACCCGGCAAACTGTGAAAAGGGTCGGCGTCAGTGATTAGTCTGCGCATTTCAAAATGACCGAAGATTCAACGATAAAGAGAGTTGCGGCAAAATTCATTCCATTAATTGAAGGAAACTCAAGCTTCGCATTTAAGAGTTGAACGCGATAGCGACAACCGCTAACTGCATACCTAATGATATGTTTTGTTACACACACACACGCACACGCACGCACACACGCACGCACACACGCACGCACACGCACGCACACACACAAACATGCGCGCGCGGAAGCGTGACGTATCTGTAGTAATGCAGTGACTGTGCAGTGGGCCACTTCCCTCTGGTAAAACGCTGCTCTGCTGTAGTCGAGACACGTTCACAATGTCTCACATATGGCACACAGGACACACATGCACATACACGTGCGCGCGCGAATGGTACATGCAGGTTTTTGAGCTAAAGCAAGACTTACATGGCCTCCAATATACACGCCGTGCGCTCGCCATAACGAAGGACATAAATAGCCTCACAATGCCTCACAGATGGCAGCACATTATCTAGCGTTTGCTGCTTGCTTGATCAACGCCTCTGAAAAGGCATGATATGTTTTCTGCTAAATGGGCATAGTTGTCCATTTTGAAAGCAGTTTTAAAGTTTCAGTGTGTTTTTAACAGCGATAGCTGCCCTATACCGGCTTTTTTCGAAGTAGTTTGATGGCCTCCAGATGCGCTTGCTAATCGGCAAATGGGTTCGTTTTCTTCATGACACCTGTCAAAAGATACGTTAAGGAGATTCCTTCCACTACATGGCATTTGTGTCGTATTTTTTTCCGAAGCCGCTGCAAGTAACACCACGACTTTGTGGTAAGACACCTGCTTGTCACATGAACGGCTGAGGTTCAATCCTAAACGGGACGGAACATTTTAGTCTTAAGTTTATTTGCTTCTTTCTCAATTTCTCGCTCATGCACAATTTTTTGCTCACAACCAACGGTGCCGACGCCTACGGCGGAGTTTTAGCGACACGAGCTGTGTAACGCTATTGCGTTAAACCTGATCATAGTGAACCGAAGGCAACTTGATGTTGAAGTCCGACAAGACATACTGGATTTCACAAGCAATGACCCTAACGTTATGAACACCATTATCACTTGTGACGACTCTCAGGGTACTGGTACGACCCAGAAACCAAATCTCAGTCTTCATGGGGGAAGCATTTCACGTCACCAAGACCAAAGAAAGATCACCGAGACCAAGGAAGGCACAAGAACGTCTTAGTGATGCTGAGTACTTTCTTTGAATCCCACGGTGTGTTACTACGTGAGTACGCGCCTCATGGTCAATTGCCAAAAAGTATATTGGGGTGTCTTCCGTCGATTATCTGATGCTTGTCGGCGCAAGAGACGTGAGCTCTTGTCAGCAGAAAACTGGCGCGTTCATCACGACAATGCTCCTGCACATACCTCGCACTCAGTTCAGACTTTCTTGGCGAAAAGTCCGACTCCTGTAGTTCATCAGGCCTCTTACTCGCGTGTTAGGCACCCTGCGACTCCTGGTTGTTTCGCAAACTCAAGAAAACATTGCAAAAAAGAACGAATTCAGACAAGTGAGGACATTACGGCTGCGACGACAGCTGAGCTAAACTCCATTCACAACGAGGCCTTCTCAGAAAGCTTCTAACAATGGCACCACTGAGACAACTGTGTGGAGTCCGAAAGGGACTACTTCCAGGGCGTTCAGGTTTCAAACGCTCCAATTGTGTCAGCTATGTTTCTTCCACCAATGGTCGCATACCTTTCTGGCAGACCTCTTGTAATCATAGACGCAATTTAGACGTCGCTATGGACATGCGATGCAGAGGCCGGGTAAAACTTTGTTTCTCAATCGATATTACGTTTTTAGGCAGAGCAGCTGACGCGGATTTTAGTCGTATAGGAATAGCACGTGTTATTTTTGTTAATTGATGCATGCCAAGAAGAAATAGCCACGAAAGGGAACAATCTTTCTTTGTTTTATGACGCTACTGTTGTGCTTCACGCGAACGCCGTCTTCCATGATTGCCCCCAATAAAGGGTAAAGGCAGAAATGCTCAGAAAAGGTAAATGATAGGCATATAATATTTCAAATTTACTTTTTCTCAAAAGTTTCGCGCTATACGTGATATTGGTTGCACCTTGCTTTATTGCGGGAACATGACAGTGTATACTTAAGTAAATTGTGTCACAGAAGCAAAAAAGATGTGGCACTGAAAGAGCTTCAGCATGCTGTGTTATATTTCGCCCTTATATACTCGAGGAAGCGTCTGGGTCAAAAAAAGCAAGAAAGCATATAGGTATGCACACAAAGCGTTAGCGGCAGTGCACAAGTGATAGATTATTGGTTAACTCAACTTCAAGTAACTATTTAACTATTGTGACAAAGTTTTCTGGCAAGTGTGCTGGTGTTTCTCATGTGATATTGAAGTTTTCTAAAAGTAACGTTCAGTGCCTTAGCACGCGTTTTTAAACGTTCTTGTCTACATTTGCTTGTTTTAGCATTTTTAATATAGGAGTACCACAGTGTCGGATAAATTTGACATATAGAAGCTTTATTTTTTTAACTATCTTTCAAAAATTAAAAATATAAAATGTATATAGTGAGCAGAAAGGAAGGGCGGTGAGCCATATGAAATGTTTGAAAATGTATCTTCTGTATGAAAAAAGTGATAATCATGACACGTCTCCACACTGGCATAGGACGTTCTGGCCCCTGCCCCTTAGAAAGACGCTTCACAACCATATCACGCAGCAATGGCGTAAGAGAAACTAAAGCTTTAGAATATAGCACCCTTTATGGCAGAGCAAAGTGTGTGCTTGATTTATATAAACATGGGCACAAATAAGCACTGCCTTCATCTTTCGTTACTGGCATAAGTGCGGTAGCAGTGTTGTCGAGTGCTTCAAGACAACGTAGTGCTGCTTTCCGCAGAAAGTGATACAATGAATGGCACAATCGAGATCGTTCCACTCAACACAATTCACTCCATCCGGTGCTTTTATTGCTGGTTGAATAGAAGGCACACGCCTAAGTTGAGAACAAAAAGGCGCCCTTACAACTAAGAGATATATGGTGGTAGTTTGCGGTTTCAGCAAGCATTCTTTTTGAGTACAGAGGCTTTCAAGAAAAAAGAGATTCAGATAAAGTGTATGAACGTCGGAAAGAGAAATCTCGCCATCCATTAAAGAAAATGCAAAGCATGATGTCTTCTTTAAAAAATTTTTTGCGGGACTTTGAATAGGTGGCCCCTCCTGAGGGCAGATATTGGCTTTCCCCGTTGTGATTCCTTACCCAAGCGTGAATCGGAGAACATCAGGCGGAAATCAGGCGGAGACTGCATCCAATCGAATGGCGCACGTTCTGGTTCCAGCTCACTCATTGCTATTTTCTCGCAAGTCATCGTGGAGCGCATTGGCTATCCACATCAGAAAGCTGCTAGCGGGCGATATATTACGTCTGAGCCCAGCAGCTGTCACTGGAAGCAACAAAAAAAATGGAATGAAGGTTTCACTTTTGTTTTGGCTTCGGAAGTATAATCACACCTAGATAACGCCTGGTCTTGCAGCATATAAATTTATTCAATCCAGAACCCTGCAAGCAATTTTATCTAATAATCATAGCAAAAAAATCATTGAAAAAACACCATTTTACGAAATTCTTTTTTACGCTTACCGAAGCGATGGAAGATCTACGGCAACGACGTTTCTGTAATCTGTTTTTTTTTTACTGTTTGTGGTTTTACTCCAGCCTTTTTGCGCTGGGAATCAACTAAGTAACATGCTTGTGGCCCCAAGCTAAAGCCTAAGCGCGATCTGGAAGCAACCTCGAAACAACCTGCATCAACAAGCTATGGCCTACGAAAAACATATAAGACACCAGGTAAATCCTCCGAATCATACACTTTCACGGTGTCAGGGCTTACCCTCATTAGTGAAAACTTAGCCATTTTTATAACCATTCTACTTCATGTTCATGGCACAAATGTAGCACAAGTTCCGCTTGCCTCAGACAAATTATTTTCTGGAGAGTATTCAAAGTTGTTCTGGCAGTGAAATATTGAAATATATCGGGTCTGTGCATTTTCACGTGTTGCAACGAAAGAACTTTGAACTTATCTTGAAGATGTACGCCTTTTGGTGAAACGTCGCCAAAAAAAAACGTATTTCTTTTTGTGGGTGCTCTGAATTCCTCTCAACCCGGGAAGGCCGTTGAACGAGTTATCGATTTTCCCACCGAACATTCCTGTCGGTTGTTGAGCGTCGCCCAAAAGACGAAGTTTGTGGACCTGCTTATAAGTTCGGCGCTACGCTGATCTGAAAAAAAGCTTCGAAAAGCACAAGGCAATCGTCGCGCGGAACAGGTGGTCATGTGCGATCAATCGCTGCTCCTTCTTGACACGCGCTCCCAAAAAGATGGTCTCGCTAAGTAAGCAGCAGTTCACTCCCGACACGAACGTAGACAGACGAAACACATTCGTAAAACTGACACTTAATTGTAAAAATGTTTGACCATGTACCTTGCGTACTTATATATTCACTTTTGGAGTGCACGAAATCGGCAAGGTCGTTAAAGTAATCCGTGACTCAATCCCTGACATCCACACAAGCTTCCCTGCGACAACGCCAACTACGTAGCGAGAGATGGCAAAGGCGAACAAGAGAAATATGGAAAACATGGGAAAGGTAAATGATCGGAGGTCTAGGGCACGAAATACAAAGAACCAACGTCGCAGTCAGTATTGTTGTATTGTCACAATGGCCTCACAAATCACGAAAATGAGTTACGTCGTGGGGTCTTTACAGATATTTGACATTATGTTAAGACCCATTTTGATGACTTCGCGACGTGGTATTGCCGCCTGCCGAAATTGGGCTATTTTTGCATGGTAGCGGTACACCGCTGGAAGCGCTAAATGCTTCACTTTACAAGCGGGATAACTTTTACTGAGATCTGCAAAGTAATTAACTGCAGACAAAGTGAATGCTTGGATGTTCGTAGCACTTTGTGTATATAAAAAGAGCGCGCAATACTGACCGCAAGGGAAAGGAGGACGCGAACACCAATGTCGTATGAGAGTTTACTCTTTTACCCGAGCTCTATAGTCGAATTAGGTCTGTTTGCTTCGCATTGCATTGTACGTCGAATATAGAAAAATGAGAATAGTGTACATTCGAACAGCTTGCTACCATGCCTTGCAATCCAGGAAATTGCCCTTCATATAAACCGTAAAATTTTCAACAAAATCACCTTAGTTTAATTCAAGCAACTCATAGAAAAAACAGATAACTATTTAAAAGCGCAATAGCCATGCAAGAGTATATGAAAAAAGTTTCGTTCATATTGTTTTTTTTTCAAGGCAAGCAATTTTTAATAGTTCTGCCTAATTGTATTTAGAACTGTAGTGCTGCTTATTCACTTTAAGATGGACTGGAAGGTTCCTTTTAAAAACGGTTTCCTCGTTTATGACCAAGCCAACGGAGCAAAGTTAACGCATCCTTCTAAGATGGCACCCTAATGTAACCTTAAACTTTCATACAAAGTTTAAAGTGCTTCTTTAACATTTCGTGATTCTCGCTCCTTTTTCAAAACAATATCTATTTGTTCCTGAATTAAACATATTATTATTGCAAATAGTTTGGGTTTGCGAAGGCATATTGTTTGGTATTTTTACTGACTCTTGACCTAAACACCGAATCAATGCAAAGAAAATTTGTATGTTCTCCATTCAATCATTTTCAGAATGAATGCCATATCCCATCAAAGAGGTTAGTTCCACGTGCATTACATACAGTGCCCACCAGGGCACACTGTTTACGGTATTGTGTAATAAATTGCGAGCTGGCATAGAGGAATGCCAAACGTTCTTGGAATAAAAACCTCCCAAGTTAAACTACCAAAAAAATACGAGTGAGTATCGCTCTCAGAAATAATGGCTCTCGTTTCTTGCAATGTATATACGTCATACTTTTACGTTCCTCTTTTAGTATGAGAAGAGCATGCGCTAATGAAACCGGGAAGGGCGTGCTACACAGGTACCCAACGCTTCAACATGAACGAATGTCCAGGAATCGTTAGTTCATATGCAGCATCACACGGCAACAAACGCTTTCACAAGCACAATATTTGTAACACAAACCTAGAGTTAGGGCAATGGCGCAAAACAAAAAACATGTTTGCGAGCTTATGACAAGAGCAGGTAGACACATTTATCATGCAGGAGTGCCTCGTCCCTCTTGGTGTGGCAACCTTGAATCAATCGCTTTGGCGGAGCGTTGGCAATAGTTACAGGCGATAACAGAGGCACACATCAAGTGAGTCGGTCCTTAGCTGTGTTGCACGCGTACGCGAAGAATGGTAAAATATTCCCCTAGTTATTGCAATTAGAGGACGCATTGATGGCAACAATGTCAGCCTTGGTGCGATTTGTATTTTCACTATTACTGTTTGGCTGTGGATGTGAAGTGAAATTATCAACAGACATACCAATGAAAACGCGAACATTGCTGAGAAACGTCCACAGTAACTGGCAACAAAGGTACACTTTCCGGAATAATTAGAAAAATATATTTACTTGGAGGAAAACAGGTAATGACTGCAGTGGTGATAACCTTAATTTCACTCTAGCTTCTTGCTGACTATTTGCTAAACGAAACAATGGCTGTTTAAAAATTATGCTGTGATTACATTTTGAGCACTGTCGCAAACATTTGGCTATAAGCCTGCATAGTACAAAACAAATTATCATCGCTATTTAATGTGTTACAATAATACATTTACTTATCTCAGAATTTTCCTGTGTCGCGAAAAAGCTAAAAGAAGATGTGTATTGGTTGAAGCATAACTTTACAATTTGTTTGTTTTAGAATTAAGCAGCCTCTACGTTTCAGCATCCTTTCAGCTATTCTGAAAGTGAAACTGAGAAAAGCAAGGATATCAACAGCAACTGCCTGGTTTTGAATGCGAAGCATTTGTTTACGTACTGCCAGCACTTCTGGCATCTATCTATCTATCTATCTATCTATCTATCTATCTATCTATCTATCTATCTATCTGTTGGTCCATCCGTCCGTCCGTTCATCCGTCTTTCTGTGTGTCTGTCTGTCTGTCTGTCTGTCTGTCTGTCTGTCTGTCTGTCTATATATCAATCTATCTATCTATCTGTCTGTCTTTCGGTCCGTCCGTCCATCCGTCCGTCCGCCTGTCTTTCTGTGTGTGTGTGTGTGTGTGTGTGTGTGCGTGTGCGTGTGTGTGTGTGTGTGCGTGTGTGTGTGTGCGCGTGTGTGTGTGTGTGTGTGTGTGTGTGTGTGTCTCGCCGCCAATGGCAGGGTGCTCTTCTAATCATACCCTAAACTTTGTGTAAACCAAATTAGTATGGTAGGGTAAATTGGTTCGAGGAATATGACTCGCAGGTAATGGCATGCATTCTGAAAAAACCCCGTCGCACACGTCCTCAAACGCGTTGCGCAGGACAGTCGCACATAACCGCAGCCGGGTACGACGCTTGATATCTACTAATTGACACCTCATATCTACTAAAACACGGTGACAACACACATGGGTAGTCATAATGGCTGAGCGTTAAAAAAGCTGACATCCGTTGCGTTCACCCGACGGATGTGAAAAAAAAATGGCAGAATCGATCCCGAGAATTCCGCGTGGTAACCAAGTCTTTTAACCCAGAGCGACACCAGGTCTCGCAAACACTTTTCAAATAAACAATAATTCTTGTGGAACGTAAATTAGCGACGCAGTGATGGCTACTAAATTCTATAAACATTTCAGAAGTAGTCCTATGATACAACCATCACGTCTGGTTAAATTCAAGTGTAGGGCAGCAGAATGAACTGAAGGTGATTGAAAGTTTACGTCGACATAGGAACCACGCGAACAGACAGTGGTAATTTTATTTCGATAGCGTTAAAAGGGGCCTGCGACACGTTTTGCGTATGGCCAGAAAACGCGGATGATCGGTTGTAGGGTCTCCCAAGAACACGCGAGCCAAATGTTACACCAGAGCACGTGATCTGGAATTCACAATAAGTTGTCAAAGCCACCTAAATATTGTTTTCTTTTTCATCGACAGGTGACGGAAGACACTCAAAAATCTCGCGTCGCATGCCCATCTATCAGCCATCGGCTGATTTAAAAAGGCGCGCTTGGTCGTTACAGAGATTGCAACGGGAGGCCGCCACTTGTTGACGCGCTTGCATGATCGCACGAAAAAAGCCGGGTACTTGAATAAAAAAAGATAAAGTACTCAAGGTCAAAAGGCGCGCGTGACGTATTTTGTTTGCCGCTGCCATCTCTCCCTGCTTATCTTCCAGCGCTTTCGTCGAGATGAGAGAAGAGAGAATGTGATTGCAGCGTGTAAAAAATCTTCGTCACTCTGTTCGTACTGAACAGATTCTTGAAATTTTCGCACCGTTTAATTTGTAAGGCTAGAAGCTCTTCCAGTGAACTCATTCCGTTGTTACTCAGGGACATTTTTCAGGGTAATTCAGGGAACCTCCACGAAGTAAACGAAGACGTGTATGGGAAGTCAACACATACTAACTTGATTTTAAAGAAAGTAGCGCTTTGGAAAAATGGCGTCGCAAGTAGCGAAGAATACGGCTAGCATTGCAGGTTGCGTAATAAAGGTACGTGTTCCAGAAGAGGTCTTTAGTGGTATTAATTTTGTGTTTTTTTGTAGTCGATAGTATTCAAGGGGACTCCTTTGAGGTGGTACCATTGGTTTGTGCTTCCTTGGCACCGGTTATTCTTACGACCATATATTTACTTCTGTTTTAATGCTTGAATCATTTGTCGCACCATAGAGATAATTGGTTAACGTCATTTTGGATATTTAGTGATAGATTACTCATTTAAGAACGAATATCACAGAAACGTGTGAGAATTTTAATTGGTGAAAAAACAATAGTGTTTCAGAGGTAATTGATATATATAAGAAACAAGAGACTGAGCCCAGAACAGACGTAACAGAGAAAAGTGCAAGGAGTGATTGTTAGCAGTGGCATATTGTGTGTGGTTTGAGAGGAAATCTTTAAACCAATGAAATACGTTTTGGTCGATATTTTGTTCACGCAGTTTGAAAAGGAGCAACTCCTGTGATTTGGAGACGAATGCCTTTGTGAAATCTTGAAAAACGCAATCTCTGTAAAAACCGAGATCAATAGATATGAACAAATTATTAGTAAGCGTTAGTAGTTGAATCTCACAAAAAAATTTAAAAACAAATTCCTTTTCGGAGATTAAAAAAGCAATTGTCCCGAAAAATTTCACTAAATATGAGTATATCATGTGCTCGATGATTCTGCATGACATGTTTGTGTTTCTCTGCTGAGCCGCAAGATATGAGGCAAACTACAGTGACATTATTCCTTATAGGCCCATAAGCATATATCAGCACTCTCACAAGCACAGGGTCCGAAACGAAAATACCAAGCATCATTGCCATGAGCGCATGACTAACGCATGGTTCCCGACCAGACGGCACGACATGGCTGCGGCAATTTGGTGAGGGGAAAAAAGCTTTCTTCAAGAATTTAAGCCTTTAACTACTCAGTACCACGTGGACGTCTCGTCGTTCAAAGAGGGGCGCCACGCGTTGCTGCAGAGGATGACAAGCGGGTGCAGTGTCAATTCTGGCCCAATCCTGGATTACGCAGTAGGGGCCTCCTGATTGTGCACAGTGTTGCTGCTGGGCATGTCATGCTTGAGCCAATGAACTGGTTAGTAAAGTAGAAACAGAAAGAGACGAAAGCTGTACTTAGGAAGAGTAGTTACACTTAGAAGTATTTTCAGTTGTCCAGTGACCGTCGCAGCTACAGTGCCTTGAACTCAATTATTGTCATTACTGCCGTTACTGTTTTCTAAGGCTCTAATTGCTGCAAGTGTACCTGTATTCTTATTTATTCCTCTTTTGAGGGTGTTAAATTGGTGGATGAGGTATGACTCACGCTGTTGTCGTTCTCGGTTTGATTAAAATCTCGTTTCTAGGAGTGCTAGTGATAGTTTGTCAAATACATGGTCAAGACTGTTGAGATGTTTTGATAGAGGTAGACTTCGGGCTGATTTCGCATGGGCTCTGTGATTATTTAAACGAGCCCTAAAAGGTGTTGCTGTTAGTTCGATGTATTTCATGCTTGATTTACATACACGACATCGCGACTACAAACAAGGTGACCTTGTTGAAAGTCACTGTTGTTTAACCTTGTTAAACCTTGCTTAAAGTCACAATGTCTTGTTTGTAAAGCGATGCGAGAAACAGACAAGGCAATCACCACACAATCCACGTTCTCGATTAACATAAGACGAAACCTAACATGCGATTCCGCTAATGTGGTATACCTACTCGAATGCAACGTGTGCACTATATCGGAGAAACAAATATATATATATATATATATATATATATATATATATATATATATATATATATATATATATATATATATATATATATATATATATATATGTATATATATTGCCACCCTGGTGTTCTGTGCCGGTGAACAGTGGGTCAGTTTTGTGCCGGTGAACGAGGAAGACGAAGACGAGCAACCCGTGCCAGCGGAGACGTCCTTCTTGGTCTCTGAGATTTTTGACAGTCGCGTCCCTTTATACGTTCCTTCGAGCTCTTAGCACGTGACAACTGGTGGAGGTGCTGGGTACCCTATGCACCGAACCCCTCCTAGTACAAGAAGCTCAAACCCCATACTGGTGTTACGCCTGTTCACCGTGCTAGCCGCAGGATCCGTGCACTGGACCCTGAGTTCGGACTTCTCTCAGAAGAGATGACGGCCCCAACTATTCCAGGCAGCGCCGTCCCAAGCGGCTCCAACCAAGCCGGTATGGAAGGCGCAACGCCTCGCAATATACACTATTCAAACCAAAAACGCCGAATCCCTTTCATGGTGCTGTTCATGAGGATGTTGAAGATTGGCTACTCCACTATGACTTCGTTGCCGCTCATAACATGTGGAATGACACAGACAAGCTCCGACATGTCTACTTCAGTTTGAATGATAGGGCATGGGTTTGGGACGAAAACCGGGCAGGTGTGTTCACGTCATGGGTGGACTTCAAACGCAGGCTTCTCGAAACGTCTGCAAGTCCCGATCGCCGAGAGCGAGCTGAACGTGAACTCCAGTGCCGTATGCAAATGCCAAATGAAGGCGTAACAATGTACGTTGAGGATATGACACGTCTTTTTCGACGAGCCGACCCTCACATGTCGGAAGAGAAGAAGGTGCGTTACCTGATGCGTGGAGTGAAGGAGCAGTTGTTCGGTGGTCTTGTACGCAGCCCTCCCAAGACTACGTCAGAGTTTCTTGCTGAAGCCGTCCTGATTGAAAGCACGCTTCGGCAACGGACCCAGACATACGAGCGACAAGTGAACTTTACTTCTGCTACGGACTACATGGGTGGTCTTGGGGCCCACGTCGACTTCTTCCGAGAGCTCATACGCTCCGTAATTTGCGAAGAACTGCAGAAGTTATCTGCACCCTCAGCGCCCATTGTCAGTTCTTTGTCAGGCATCGTCCGAGATGAAGTTCAGCAGGCACTACGAGAACCGTACTGTCAGACAGAGCCGCGGCCCCTAAATGACTTCTCTCGCATGTCGTATGCGCAAACTCTCCTCCAGCCAGCACCACCTTTGGCTCCGCTCCCCACCGCGGCCCCTGCCATGCTTCCGGCAGACCAAACTCTGCGCCAACCTGCACAACATTTCACTACGCCTTATACCACAGCCCCAGCCATGCTTCAGGCAGTCCAAGCGGGCCCGTACCTCAGTGACCGCCGACCGATTCCGCGAAAATCAGACGTGTGGCGGGCCCCCGATAGACGTCCGCTTTGCTATCACTGTGGTGAACCTGGGCACATCTACCGACAGTGCAAATATCGACAGCTGGGACTTCGTGGTTTTTTGGCCAACTCCCCACCTCCTAGGTTCGGCCAGCGGCCTCCGGAAATCACTGACTACGTTGCTCAGCAGCGCGGATCGACATCTCGGCACCACTCACGCTCTCCATCACCGTGGCAGTTCTCGCCGAATCATCGCACCTATGAGGGCGTGGCGCAGGGCCGGTCACCTAGCCCGCGTTGGGAAAACGAGCCTCAGCGACCTTCAGGGGCAAGGCCGCTCACACTGGTCATGCTCAAGGCCCCCTATCGACGCGGACTGAAGATACCGACGATACATCGACAACGACACCACCGGCTGATTGCGGAAGAGTGTCCTTAGATTATCCTGTTCTGCTAGATGGTCGCGAAGTCAGTGCTTCAGTGGACACTGGTGCGGACTATTCCATAATTAGCGAAAAGCTGGCCGCCCTTCTCAAGAAAGTAACGACGCCTTGGAATCGAACGCCAATTCGTACAGCTGGCGGGCATATCGTCACGCCACTCGGTATGTGCACAGCAAGACTGCAAGTCCGCGGTTGTACATTTGTTGCTAGTTTAAGCGTTCTCCGGCAGTGTTCTCGAGACCTGATCATCGGCATGGATTTTCTCAGGGAGCATGGTGCTATAATTGACATTCGACGACGTCTAGTCACTTTCGCGACCACAAACGCCACAACAGCTTACGCCGACCCCAGCCACTCTCGAGTGTCTCTTCGCGTCGTCGACGACGCTGTCACGTTACCACCCCGTGCAACTGTTGTGGTTCAGGTGGCGTGGGACGGAGTGATGCACGGTGAAGCAGTCGTAGAAAGCAATCACTTGCTTTTGCTGTCTCAGGGTGTCTGCGTAGCGTGAAGCCTTGTTGACCTTCGTGATGATCACTGCAACGTTTTTGTCACAAACTTCAACTACGAGCACCGGCACCTTTTTCCTGGAACTGTCATCGCCTACGCCAACCCAGTCGCCAATGTTACTGAGTGTTTTGCTTCCGAGGCCATCGGCACTGCTGAATCGCCTTTTCGCGGCGTCGACATCAATCCAACGCTTTCTGAAGCGAACAAGCAGCGTTTTAAAGAGCAGTTGCTGGAGTTCCACACATGCTTTGCACGTTCTTCGAAGATACGTCAAACACCGATAACGAAACACCGTATTATCACCTACGACGACGCGCATCCCATACGGCAGCAGCCTTATCGTGTTTAGCCAACCGAACGGCACGCGATTCAATAAGTGCCTCATAAACTGATTTGTTTTTCTACAATTGTGTCTCTCTGTGGAGCTCTGAAGTAAACCCCAGCGTCACGAAACAAAAATGTTCACTCTTTGGCTTTCAAAATGAACCCACACATATGTGTGGGCTGGGCTTTTATTTGAGTGACTTTCTCAACAGAAAAAATAGTGGCGCATGTGGAATTTCCGCCCCTTAAAATTTCGTATGGAACAATTTGAAGCAGTTTCTGTCACTTGTTAAACAAAGGTACACGTCGCACTTGATGCAGCGTGTGCGGCTTCTTGATGGGCACCCTGGCAGCCTGCAGCATCGCGCATTTTTGATAGCGTCAACCGTTGGGAAGTGGTCAAAACCGTCGATGCGGATGTCAACACCTGGAATTTTTGCCACCCTGATGGCTTTGTCGACATGCACATCAGGAAGGCACAGTGATTCACTGTTGTCAGACCTGATTCTTTTAGGTGACGCACAAAGGGCTTCACCAATTGCGAGGCGGAATTGAAGGAGGTCCATCGTGTCACGTCGTTGGGCGCCATTCCTCCTGCAATCCTCACGGTACTGCATCCAGGCATTCACAATGGACAAATCCACCATGTGAAGGCTGACTTTTAGAGTCCACTTCTTTGTTTTGATGGAGATGCGGTAGTACTCTAGCAGCTGGTCGCAGACATCAACTCCTCCCATGAAGGCATTGTATCTGCGAACAACCGCTGGTGACTGAACATCAATGTACTGCTTGGTTTTTTTAGACCATCGCTTCACGGATTCCACTGGACTCGCGCCGGTACATGTAGAGGCAATAGTAACAGACTTGCTGTCCTTCCATTTAACAATGGCAGCTTTCCCATCCGCTCTTCTGAATTCCTGGAAATCGCCTTGCTTCATCGTCGTGTCACTTTGAAAGTGAATGTTTTTGACGCGGTTTGGCATGATCGTTCCAGTAGCGTGAATCTCTTTGTCAATTAGTGCATCCAAAAGCGGAATGGTTGTGAAATATCTGTCAAAATAGACCGATGAGTGTTTTGGCAGCGTTTCCACCAGCCTGAGGACAACGTTTGGTCCGAGGCCGAGAGCAGTATCTGCAAGTGGCGTCGATTTTCCTTGGTAGACCTCAAAATCCATCACCAGTCCAGCAGAGGTAGTCAAAACAAAGTTTTTCAAGCCAAGTGGCCTTGGCTTTCCCTTCACATATTGCCGAAGCGAGCATCTGCCGGTGAACGGAATGATTTGTTCGTCGATTGAATAACTGACAGGTGCTCTGTCCAGTTTGTGGCAGCGATTGCGCACAGCATCAATGATTGGCTGCACTTTCCACAGCCGGTTCTCTTCTGGTTTATTTGGCGGCATCTGGGTGTCCACGAAATGAAGGCATGACCTCAGCGTTTTGAAATCTTCACGTGGCATCACGTTAGTCACTTGGTCAACTTGATAGCCCCTGCGCCAATACATGTGAATGTTCGGAAGGCGGATACATCCCATGATTATGTGCATGCCAAAAAGTTGCCGAATTTTCTGTGGAGTTGCCTTGAGTATTTTACCAGTTGTCGACATGCAGTACATGTTGGTTTTCTCTGCGGCATTTTGGAAGAAAGAGTCGTCGAAGTATTCAGAAAAATATTCAAGTGGCGTGCGCACGTTACCCGGCGGCTCACTGAGATCGTACTCAAAGGATGGGAGCGACTTTTCTTCAAAGGGCTCTTCCTTCCAGATATATTTGCCTGATGGCGCACTTTGTGTAGCACATGCTGAAGTTTGCGCGATCGTGTTAGTAGTATCATCAAGGTCTTCTTGACTTCGCTCCTCTTCGTCATCGGCAGCCGCAACATGGCGCTCTGGTAACTCCCAGTCCGGGTCATCATCGTCGCTGCTACATTCAATGTCGGATGATTCCAACATCTTCATAATTTCCTCCATGTCATCATCGTTTTCGGGGTTGAAGATTCCTGCAGTACAAATTTTTTACACAATCAATGCAAGCGAGAATTCTGCGCTTCTAAAAAAAGCGCGTGAAAACACCAGCAGCCTGCCGCCGGTAGCTGCGTTCGGGAGCGCATTCGTAGTCACATGTGCCCAGCCCACACATATGTGTGGGCTGCACTTCGAGTACGGCTTGGGGGTTAATTTAAGCATACTTTTGCCCAATTTTTTCACAGATATGTTCCGTGATGACTCAAGATGCATATTCAACAATTGCATGCCCTTCAAAAAGCGAAGTATTAATGTTAACTAGTACTTACGTCTAGTGGCGGGCGGCCGCTTGCTTCTTGTGGTTTGCGCCATTTCGGAAATGCGACGGTGGGCCACCTGGTGGCTTGTTTGCGAACTGCCTAGATCGGTTAATTCAGTGAACCCCCACAAATGTGAGGGTTGGGCTTCAATGTTTGTGGGATTGACCGATAGCCAAAATTAATTTTTTTGTGTACCCACACGTTTGTGTGGGCAGGGCAGGAAAGGGTTCGTCGCGAATGTCACCGAGAGTTTTGCTTCCGAGGCGATCGGCACTGCTGAAGCGCCTTTCCGCAGCGTCGACATCAATCCAACGCTTTCTGAAGCGAACAAGCAGCGTTTGAGCGAGCTGTTGCTGCAGTTCAACACATGCTTTGCACGTTCTTCAAAGATACGTCAAACACCGATAACGAAACACCGTATTATCACCTACGACGACGCGCATCCCATATGACAACAGCCTTATCATGTTTCGCCAACCAAATGGCACGCGATTCAAACGCAGGTAAAGGAAATGCTTCAGGATGGCGTGATACAGCCTTCAAGCAGCCCTTGGTCATCACCAGTCGTTCTTGTGAAAAAGAAAGATGGCACGCTTCGCTTTTGTGTCGACTACAGAAAGTTGAACAATGTCACAAAGAAAGATGTGTACCCGTTGCCCAGAGTCGATGATTCTCTGGACAAGCTGCGACGTGCGAAGTATTTTTCGTCTGTCGACTTGAAGAGCGGTTATTGGCAAATAGAGGTCGATGAACGTGACCGGGAAAAGACTGCTTTTGTAACGCCGGATGGACTTTATAAATTCAAAGTGCTCCCTTTCGGCCTCTGTTCCGCTCTAGCCACATTCCAGCGAATGATGGACACCGTCCTGGAAGACCTCAAGTGGAAAAGCTGTCTCGTCTACCTCGATGATGTCGTTGTGTTTTCAGAAACGTTGACGAACATCTTCGTCGCCTTCGGAATGTGCTCGAAGCCATTAGATCGGCCGATCTCACACTCAAGCCTGAGAAATGTCATTTCGGCTACGAAGAATTAAAGTTTCTTGGCCACGTCGTGAGCGCCATTGGTGTTCGGCCTGATCCTGACAAAACTGATGCCGTCACCGCTTTTCCACCTCCAACAGACAAGAAAATTCTTACACGGTTTCTGGGTCTGTGTGCGTATTACCGGCGCTTTATTGAAAATTTCTCTAACATTGCGGAGCCACTATTACGCCTTACGCGTGATGATACACCATTTGTCTGGGCTGACAACCAGCAGACTGCCATTGCGGAACTACAGAACCGGCTCTCTTCCCCTCCCGTACTCGGCCACTTCGATGAAGATGCTCACACTGAAGTACACACTGATGCCAGCAATATCGGCCTTGGAGCTGTTTTGGTACAAAGACAAGATGGCATTGAACGGGTAATAGCCTACGCAAGTCGCCCTCTTCCTCGCGCGGAATCTAACTATTCCACGTCAGAAAAAAGAATGTCTCGCGGTCATTTGGGCAATAACAAAGTTTAGGCCATATCTCTATGGAAGACCATTTGAAGTGGTGACTGACCATCATGCTTTGTGCTGGTTGACCAATCTACGAGACCCTTCAGGTCGATTAGCACGATGGAGTCTGCGCCTACAGGAATTTGATGTCACCATCGTGTACAAGTCGGGCAAAAAGCACGAAGACGCCGACACGCTATCACGAGCACCTCTTTAATCCGCCAGTACTAGCGCAGAAGAGGACGGCGCCTTCGTGGCAACTGTCAGCGGACCGAATCTGATGCATCATCAACAAAATGACGCCGATCTAAGAGTGATTATAGATCATTTAGAAGGTGGCACCGCGCCAATTCCTCGTCCAATGTCGCGAACGTTGCCATCATTTTGCCTACCGAATGGCGTCTTATACAAAAGGAACGCCGGTACTGGTGACAAATCTCATCTTCTCGTCGTGCCCAAAGCCCTCTGCGATGACGTCTTATTAGCTTGCCACGACGAGCCCACATCTGGCCATCTGGGCTACTCGAGAACTATGGATCGGGTGCGACAACTCTACTACTGGCCTAAAATGTCTGCCTGTGTCAAACGCTGCGTGAAGGGATGCCATGAATGCCAGCGTCACAAGACACCACATTTAAAGCCGGCAGGTCATCTACAACCGATCGATCGACCACGTACACCGTTTGAACAAGTGGAAATGGACCTGCTAGGCCCGTTTCCTTTGTCTTCTTCTGGCAACAAATGGATTATTGTCGCAACCGATTATTTGACGCGCTACGCTGAGACGAAAGCGTTGCCACGAGGGACCTCATCTGAAGTTGCCAGTTTTTTTATGCATCAAATTGTGTTACGGCATGGCGCCCCGTCATATGTCATCACTGATCGAGGGACATCGTTCACAGCGAAACTTTAGGATGATATCTTCAGGTTGAGTTACACAACCCATCGAAAGACCACTGCGTATCACCCTCAGAGTAATGGTTTAACCGAAAGGCTAAACAAAACGCTAGCCGACATGATCTCTATGTACGTGGATGTGCAGCACAAAACGTGGGACGACATCCTGCCGTACGTAACATTTGCGTATAACACTGCAGCGCAGGAAACTACACGCTTCACGCCATTCCGACTCGTTTATGGTCAAGATGTTAGAACTATGCTGGACGCCATGATTCCATATGAGGACATCGACAAGCTCTACCAATTAGCCCCCGACATCAATCAGTACATTCAGCGCGCTGAGGAAGCACGTCAACTGGCCCGTGTGCACATCCGAACTCAACAGTGCGCAGATGCACGGCGGTACAACATCCACCATCGAGAAGTTAATTATGAACCTGGTGACCAAGTTTGGGCTTGGACCTCCATTAGGCGGCGAGGTCTCAGTGAGAAACTCTTGAGGAAGTACTTTGGACCTTACAAAGTACTCAGACGTGTGAGCGACGTGAACTACGAAGTGGTTCCAGACGGAGGCTCACCATCATCCCAGCGCAGGTTACCACGTCCAGAGACTGTACACGTTGTCCGCATAAAACCATACTTTACGCGGTGATGCGAATTTTCTTCTTGTGCCAGTGAACTCTTCATGTGAACAGTGAATGCCGTTTGTTTCCGATTGCCGGGCCCAGGACGCATTTTATCTCGTGCACTAATTTGTTTAATGTTTTTTTTTGTATTACCTACTTCGACCCACGGCTGTGCACACTTTTGTTTGAGCATCGGGTCGATGCTCTCTTGGGAGGAGGAGTAATGCCACCTGGTGTTCTGTGCCAGTGAACAGTGGGTCAGTTCTGTGCCGGTGAACGACGAAGACGAGCAACCCGTGCCAGCGGAGTTTTCAACTAGCAATAGTCGCCCCTCAGTTATCACTTCATTGGGTACGACACCGCCTCTGCGCTAATAGCTACAACTTGATTTTGGGAGCTGTTTGGTCGGCTCCCAAAATCAAGTTGTACCTATTAGTATCTACTTCTTTATTGATTTTTTCTCACTATCTAAATCTTTGGTTTATTTCTTTTTTTTCCAACATACTGTCTTAACTATACAACTCCCCCCCCTTTTTTTTCGTTGTAAGCAATAATGCAGTTATCGTTAATATGAGACTATTTGTTCTCTTGGCCAATCCCCCAGAGTGGGTACGAGCCATGGATTAAAGGATACAAACAAACAAACAAACAAACAAAGCCAGCGGAGACGTCCTTCTTGGTCTCTGAGATTTTGGCAGTCGCGTCCCTTTATACGTTCCTTCGAGCTCTTAGCACGTGACAATGTATATATATATATATATATAAATATATAAATATATATATATATATATATATATATATGTATATATAGTGAACGAAAAATGGCTGTCCTGCCTTGTTGCTGCATATTAGCATGTCTTACAGAGGTCCTTTGAAACGGTGATTAGTGTAGCACTGACATTTGAAAGCGTCTAACAGGTCAATAACTTTTTGACAATATCCAAAAGTGCCTTGTTGCTTCCAATTAACAGATGACTCTTTACACTTGGAACAATCCTCAACTGATCCACCGGGCGCTCTATTTTTTGACAAAAAATAATGTTACGATTTACAATATATATGCGCCTAAGCTTATTATTTTCCTGCTTACCGATGTTATCTAGCGTGCTATATTTGAATGCCGAAACCCAAAGAAGTGTGATGTAAATATCCCGCACCCTTCGGAGCACGCTGTCTATTTTTCTTATGGTTCTTTTTTTTACAAGATACGTTTATTACAGTTAAATGTTACTACTAACGGCAGGAGGTGTTCTTGACTTCTGTGTCGAGGTTGATTAACTCCATCACTTCAGGCGCGCTACAAATGTGAATGACCTCCCAGCCTTTTTCTAAATTATTATTTTGCTTCCTCTTTTCCGACATCACCAGATGGCGCTCTTGTCGTGTCAACTAGAGGTTATAAGACGAGCCGGAACGCCTTTCGCGAGTTATGACGCAACTACAATGAATCATCAAAAGAATAACCGCAGCGCTTAATGCGCATTACCCGCCCCCTTGGCGCCTTCACGCTAAAATAAATATAACTGGGCGTGTCCCATGATCCCGGCGCTAAACCAAAGCTCATACATATGCAAATCATGTCGGTCCCATCTATTTTTCGAGCACCGTGGTGCGCTGTTATCTCACCACACCATTTGCGTGTATTCGATTATTAGCCTTTGAGCACGCCCACACATTCTTCGAACGAAACTTCGATAAAGAAATTATGACAAGATTAAAACAAACATTCATGCCAAATTCACCAAGATTTTGAGTGGGAGCCACCGGAAATCCATGCTTTAGATATCTTTCCACCTAAGCCATGGACCTATAACGTAAAAGAAATGAAGTAAATATAAGGGAAAGAACGCGAGATTTCTCGCTTCGAAGACGCATGTGCTTTGTTCACCAGAATTCGCCGAAATAGAGCACTTTCATAAAGGTTCAACATCGTTTCGGAGTCAATATCTCTCCGCCATGTCTGCTGTGTTTTCTTCAATCCAATTTATCACGCTCTCAGTGCCCACATCTCAGTAAATACCTGTGGCTCCCTTGCGTTGGAGTTCATGCCGTCCTTTAGATCATGACAGCCAACCCGGCGCGCAGATTCTATGAAGAAAACATGGTTGATCCATCTGTCTTGTGAATTGGTGTAACACGAAAGTGAAACGGGTAGTAGAAGTAATAGAAGTAGTACCTATTGTGTAGAGATATATGACAGCTTATACAGATTCTATTGGTGTTTGGCAGATATAGCGTTACTTGACGTGGACACAGACATGTTTACGCGTTATTAAAAAGACTACCATGATCATGATTTAACCGTTGTCGTAACTGAAGCTTTCAGCAAGAACTGAACACAGCGAATCGTTTTTGGCGCACAAAGAAGACATCAACGAGCCCGCAATAAACACTGCTACCTGATATGCGTGCCTTAAAATACCGTAAGATATGGAGAGAAACAGCCTAGTGTGTCCGCCTGGAACCTACACCAGCTCTTACGGATACTGCGCTACAGCAACGCGAGACGCAGAGCTTGGTAATGCCTGACCGAAGTTAAGGCTCGTTCACACAGATGGTGGGGCGGCCAAAGCGGCAAGGTGGCAACGCGAAAAGCGGAAAGAACTTCCTCTCCTGGCGGCGAAAACAGGAGAAAAAACCAGGTGGCAAGAGCGATCGCTCTCGGAGCAATAATTTACCGCTTGCCGAGGCTCGCCGCTTTGCCGCAGCCGTTCAGAACGCCACGCGGTGGAGGCGTGGGGGTGTACCTTTGGGAGAAGCATTGCCACGTGACATCGACACGCACGCAAAAGCGCGAGATGCCCGCCTCAACTGCCACGCGGCTAGCTCAACGAGGCATGTGGTCTGAAGTCCCCGCCTCGCCGCTTCGCCGCTCTCAAAAACCCGCGTGGCCACTTTGCGGCGCCGTCTTCGATGTGACTGGAAATTTTTTCCTGTGACTCCAGTGTGAATGAGCCTTTACCCGTCAGAGCGCGGCGGCGCATTGCTTTTCGACGTGGTGCCGCAGGCAACTTCGTGTAGCCGCGCGCCTCTTTCCCCGAGAGGGGGTTGCGCCGCAGCGTCAAAAAGTAACGCGCCGACGCGCTGCGACGAGTAGTGTGGTCAGGCCTGTACCTTGAGCCGCGAAAGCTCGTCGGCGTTTCTCGTCCTGCTCGCCTTAAGGCCACGTTCGCACTGAGCATTCCGGCCGCCGAAAGTGCTCCGATCCGGTTCGGCGGCGGCGAGATTCGCCGAAAGGGCCCTCTCCGCGCCGATCGCTCTCGGACCGAGTTTTGCGGCGTCTGCCGCCGAATCGGTCACCGCCGACCAATAGGACCGCTAGTCAAGGAATTTTGAAAAATGGTGGCCAAGCCTTACTCACTTGTTATGCCGCAGTGCACGTAACTGAATGTTGAAACCAATGGGAGTTTAACCTACTCTGTGCCTACTTCGCATCCGTATTTCATGAAAGAGGTGACCGAGCTTGCGGTTGGCACGACCGAGCTTGTTACGGTCTTGCAGAGCAAAACGAACCCACCAACGCCGCTGGCGTCGGTGGTTTTTTCTGCTCTTCGTGCATTACAAGACAGCCACTTGCCAGCAAAGTAAGCCGCACTGTCTTTTCTTGCTTCCTGCGTACGAGAATCATCGATGTATACGCCACTCGATAGCGTAGAGGCGTTTGCGAGCCGCGACAACAACCGGGTGACAGCGCATTCATCCCGCGTTCGCCCCGTGGTAGATGGTACATTCGGCGGCTCGGGGCGCGTCCTGTGCAAACGACGCTGCGTCTCGGCGGCAGGGGAATTTCGGTCGCTGTAGAAAGCGGATGTTTCAGTGTGAACTAGGCATAAGTGCCAACCACTGGCACGCGTATGCACGCGCCTACGCGTCAAAAGCGTCTAGTCGCACCTGTGGAGGAAAAGGGTGGGCAACCATTGGCACGCGTCAACCGCGTTTACGCCCACGCGTCCAAGGCCGATGCACAATGTTGCTTGACCTTTTGGCTTAGAACTGTCCAAGCTCAGCACAGAACAGGACATTCTTAACTGGAGCGGGTTTATAGCTTTTAGAGGATATGAGAACACGTTAAAAAATCGATAGTGCTTCACCCACCATATTTTTTACTATTTTAGAAGTAATTGACACTCCAATGCCCAAAGTAACTATAGTGGTATTCACCAGGAATCAATATCGGTGCGCATGCCACTCTCGCGAATGAACATTCGATTCTAGCATACTGTACGTCTATCATTGGCGTGTGCTGAGTTCTCCTTAAGGAGGAGGGGGAGGCCAAATGTGTGTCTCAGGGCCCCCCTCCATGTAGGGGCTGACTTAGCACCCCCTCACTATTATGTTAATATATGGAGTTGATATTGAGCTCCCCCCCCCTCCTCTCTTTAGGGAATAAGGCAGCGGCTGCCCTCCTGATGAGGTTTACAAACCACCGGGTTTCTATACCTGCACTACAAAATTTATTAACGATATCTTGAATACGCTCGTACCTTCAGTATATTTACACATCATATTTTATAGCACTCAACTTATTAATCACGTCTGAAACTTCATGATCTGACAGATTTGGGTCAGTCATAATACTACAATTGAGGCCAGAGTAGCAGGCTTTCGGCTGATGTGTGTGTGTGTTCGAAATAACCTCTAATGCAACAAAGCACCCCTGTTTCTTATTGATACAACAGCTATTGGTCATAAGATAGGAACCAAATACTGCGTAGAATGCTTTCGGGCATTTTCCATAGTCGAAATGTGCTCTAATTCAACTAACTGTGCCTGACACTTCATGATGTGACAGATATCGGTCATAATATTAAAACTGAAATCTTAATGCAAGACTTCTGGACGTTGTCTTCAGTCAAAGTATTCTCTAAAACGACAGACGACACCCAACCTTTCATGAAGTCACACATATCGGTCATAATATTAGAACTGAAACCTTAATAGAAGACTTCTGTACGTTGTCTTTAGTCAAAGTATTCTCTAAAACGACAAACGACACCCAATTGTTCATGAAGCCACACATATTGGTCATTAAAACTGAAACCTTAATGCAAGACTTCTGTACGTTGTCTTTAGTCAAAGTATTCTCTAAAACAACAAACGACACCCAACTGTTCATGAAGTCACAGATATCGGTCATAATATTAGAACTGAAACCTTAATGCAAGACTTCTGGACGTTGTCTTTAGTAAAAGTATTCTCTAAAACGACAAACAACACCCAACTGTTCATGAAGTCACATATATCGGTCATAATATTAGAACTGAAACCTTAATGCAAGACTTCTCGACGTTGTCTTCAGTCAAAGTATTCTCTAAAACGACTGACGACACTCAACCTTTCATGAAGTCACACATATCGGTCATAATATTAGAACTGAAACCTTAATACAAGACTTCTGTACGTTGTCTTTAGTCAGTGTATTCTCTAAAACGACAAATGACACCCAACTGTTCGTGAAGTCACAGTTATCGGTCATTATATTAGAACTGAAACCTTATTGTAAATCTTCTTGACGTTGTCTTTAATCAAAGTATTCTCTAAAACGACAGATGACACCAAACTGTTCATGAAG
Source organism: Rhipicephalus annulatus (assembly GCA_013436015.1). Taxonomy (NCBI): domain Eukaryota; kingdom Metazoa; phylum Arthropoda; class Arachnida; order Ixodida; family Ixodidae; genus Rhipicephalus; species Rhipicephalus annulatus. Next base: position 236,715 of record WOVY01002368.1, read on the forward strand.
TCACAGATATCGGTCGTAATATTAGAACTGAAACCTTAATGCAAGACTTCTGGACGTTGTCTTTAGTCAAAGTATTGCCTAAACCACAAACGACACCCAACTGTTCACGAAGTCACAGATATCGGTCATAATATTGAAACTGAAGCCTGAATAGAAGGCTTTTGAACGTTGTCTGGAGCGGAAATGTTCTCCAAAGCAAAAACCCCACACACAACTCTTCATGATGTGATGGATTTAGGTCACGAGGCGGTAATTGTGCCCTGTGCGGTGGGCTTTTGAATGATAAGCGTATTGAAAATATCCTCTAATGCATGAAACCGCATCTGGCTCTTAATGATACGACAGATACTGGTCATAAGAATGGAACCAAGCACTACGTGGAATGCCTCTGGGCATTTTTTGTAGTCAAAATATGCCCTAATGCAACTAACTGTAGTCGAAACTTTTATGATAAGACAGATGTTGGTCATAGGACTGCAACTGAACCCTGTATGGAAAACTTCTGGACGTTGTCTGTAGTTGATGTATTTTCTAAAACGACAAACCGTGCCTAACTCTTCATGAAGTCACAGATATCGGTCATAATACTGGAACTGAATCCTTCATGGAAGGCAGCCAAAATGTTCTCCAGTGCAATAAAACACACCCGACACATCGTGATGCAACAGATATTAGTGATCAGATTGGAACCGAGCACGGCGTGGAACAATTTTGGGTGGCATATTTATTTATTTTTAAATAAAGCAGCCCTATGTGAGACTACTGCAAAAGTGGCATACGTATATAAAAAATGAAAGGATTTAAACAGCAATATCACAAGAAGTGTGCCAAGGTAAACAAATATCGCTACCCTTGAGTGCACCCCTGTAAGAAATCAGAGAATTGGAACAATATTATAATACAAGCGCCTCCAAAAAGTCAGACACCCTGGTATTAGGAATCAAACCAAGTAGGTCAATCCAGTGTTTGATAACTTTATTTGAACGTGTTAGCGAGCACGACAAATGACTTCAAAGCTGGAAGGGAATTGCGGATCAGTGCTGTGTTGAAGGCTTCAGCACTTTGCTGGTTGTTTAAATATTTTTTAACATCTACAGAATGCATCTGGCACTTCTTGATGAGACAGACATTGGTTTTGAGATTACAGCCAAGCACTGTAGCTTTCACACGTCAATTGTCGAAATACCTTATAATGCAATAAAGCATGCTCAAAATTTTTGATGAGACAGATACCGATCATAGGATTGCACCAGAGCACCGCCCAGGAGTTTTGGCAAGCTTTCCAGCAGAGCGGAACTGAATATGCTTAAGTGCATGCATATATATAATCCAAGTTAATGCATATACTGAAGAACGGAACAGAAATGAAGGACTCCTTGGAAACACATACAAATATTCAATGTTCGGAACCATCGAATATCTTCAGCTCATTACAGTATGGAGGAACAGATAATTACATGCACAGCTCTTAAAGGTCTCAAAAGTCACATGACGTACTTTTTGAATTTCTTCCATACAAAGTGCAGTACCATACTAGTGCACCTTCATTCATTCTGTGCATACATGTGGTGATCTTCTCTTCCAACAATCGTGTCATCGTGCAGCTGATTTCAAATCAGGTTCTTCTCACAAGGTTTTCAGTTATCTGTCAAGCTGTAAACAGAACGCGCTTTATGTTATAGTAAACTGTAAAACGACGTAGAAGCGCCATTGTATGCCTATAGCTATGAGTATCAGAATGACCTATAAATTAAGAATGTGTGCGTTAGAATGCTTCCAAACAACGTATGTGCTATTGAGCGTGTCAGAGAAGCAGAAGAAGCGAGAAGTGAAATAGCAAGCAATACTAGCAGCACTTAATCATGCACCTTTCTTTTTAGATCACCACAGCAACGCACGCTCGAGTTTCTGTCTTGTACGTGAATGGAAATGAGACCACTGACAGCTGATGTTTCAGCGTTGGTGGTACCCGACACGAAGTCACCTCACACTGCTACCAACCAGCGCACGCTTGTTATTAGCTTGGCAACACACGAAAATGATTTCCACCGAAGCCAACGAATGTTTCAGCGTCGTACAATCCGCGAATACACTTCTATAAGTGCGTACGTTTCCACATCACCGAAATGTGTTGGCTAGTGCGAGGTTCGCTTTCAGCGATGATGAATACCGATGTTGAAAACAAACACAGTGCAGATAAAACTCTTCCGTATGAGCTACGCGATGTTTCGGGCGTCGTATATGGTGTCTATGTTGCGACGGAAACTACCGTAGACTTTTTTAGGCCGATGTTTCTCGCATGTGCTGGTTCATACGAACTAGACGGTAGAGGCCTTCGCTGAATGCAGATGACAACCGCTATGAATTGCCTCCGCGGTACGCGAAGGCTCACGCCCAAACCTTTGAACCTCCAAGGTCTGTTTACACTCGTTTATAGCACAGAAAGTCACAGATCAAAGCACAAGAACACCGACATGCTCCTTTCGCTCAGCCGACGATCGCACTCGGGACCGGTGCTAGCATAGCCGAGCGGCATTCGCTGGATTTGTCGGCGTCGCTCGAACTCGGCACGAAATCGTGTCACGCAGGTAGCACTCGCAGTCGTTCGTCGTGTCGTTGTCGCTATAGATTACGAAGCGGTCAACCAGGAACGTTTGCAGTAGTTTCCGTGCTTGCTTCCAGCACTCGGCTGTTCCTTCGATGCGGCGGCCATTAGGCATAACGTTCCGAGGCATCACGGTCTCTGGTTGGTTGGCGCGTGGCCCCTGGTTGGTTGTCGCCGCTGTTCGCGTGGTGACGTAGCGTACGCGTGGCAAAAACATAAAGCCCGGCTTGATCCCTCGTGCCTCCTCGCGTATGCCCCTGCGACGCCGACGCCGACAGGCGCATTTTTGGTGCTTTTGACGCGTAGACGCGAGCATACGCGTGCCAGTGGTTGGCAAGTTTTGCTTCATTAAGACACGAAATTCAACCGTCGACATCGTTACCTTGCTGCACTGCTTACTGCAGCAGCTTTAATAAAAAGGCTGGTGCTATCGCACTGGAAGAATTCAGCGGAGAAGCACCATTGCTGAATGTGGAAGCTGCCTGACTTCAACAATGAGCTGTCACGCACTAACACGAAGGCAAAGGCAAAGAACGTAACTGCGTCGAATACTCTCCAATGCTCGCTCGGTGAGGAATTTTCACTGCTATCAATAAGCTTTGACCATGGTGTCATGGATTGTGCGCAGGTGCGTAATCTCGAGCGCCATGCTTTAGGTGCGTCCTGCCACACTACTTCTCTTGAGCACTTACAAATGGCGGTATTACCCCGCTTTGCCAGCAAAAAGCGTGAAACGAAAGATATTGTGGAAAAAATAAAAGGCGCCTTCATACGAAGCCTAGAAAATGCCTCAAGAGGTCATTCAGTATCGCATCGACGCTTTTCAACCGTTTTCCTCAGTTAAAAGTTCGACGTTCGGCGCGGGAACTCCTCCTCGAATGTTTTTATACTTTCCCTTGTAGTAAGATTGATTATAATGTCACATCTGTGATGGAAATACGTCACTAAATGCTTCTTGCACCCCGGCATAAAACACTTTTGTGTTATACATGCACTATCTTTGCTCTTCTACCAAATTAAAGGGCCTGACTGGCTGTTCGTGCATGTGATATTTCATCCAATTTCATCTAAATATGAATTCTTGTTTCACGATCGCACTGAAATCGCCCTTAGAGATCTTGTATGCAGGGGAAATGTTCGATTTTTTAACGCACTCGACGCTGTTTCTGATTTTTTTTAATCGGCTCCTTCACATTATTTATGACCTTTGTGTGCTAAGAAGGTTAAGAGAGCGTGCACAGCATCAGCATAGGCAACAATGAGCGAGATATTGGAACGGCTGTACACAAAGCAAATCGAAATCAGAAGCATGACCGCTGGGACACCTTTGTAGCATTCCTAGATGTGACTGCTACCTTCTACGTACCGGGCTTCACCGCATGCTTCAAAAATAAACATTGAAGATAACTGTGACAAAACTAAACACGTGTACTGTTGAACACGTTGTAAAGAAACGAAAAACTCTTGATACATAGCACGACTACTACATCTACGTTGACCCTTTAAATAGGATGTGCTCGCTCAAATTAGCTCTAAGTTAGCCCGATGCCATCTCGTCTTTCATAGAATGAAATATCACTCAAGCGGCCGTAGACGTGCATGATGTAGATCACGTTGAGCTTCAGGCACACGATTTCTACATACCTATACGAGTAACTATATTTCGTGCAACGCTTGGTATGGCGCTGTATTCGAGATATCTGTTATGAGAATGCCCATGCCGTCATATCTTCCACCATAGTCTTCATATACACGAGAGTTCCTTCCACATCATAAGTACATTTCACAATGTGAAACTCCTGTCTTTCGCACAGCGTACTCACACGAAGCCGACGATCCTCTCACACGACACTCTTCAAGCTGCTTCAATACCGAGCTGCGTGTAATCGTTGTTTGTGGAGCTCGCCTTCTGTGGTAAACTACCGCAGAATATCTCCATGTTCGCTGAACTCGAAAACTTCCCTTTAACACTATACTTTGTATGCCGCAAAGCTCCTACAAAGCAATGCATGGCTAGTTGAACGAGACAACCAGCGTAGCTGAGCGTGTATAATAAAGCGACCAAGTGGATATCAGAGCAGCACCTTGGAAACAAAGTTTTTATAGACAGCCCGTCGGGGTTGCATTATCTGTTGCTATCGGGAGCATTTTAGCAGGTCAACGTAAGGAAGAAACTTCAGCTACACATAAGTGCCAAGTGTTCGCGAAAATAAGCATAGGCCCAAGTTGAGCATTCCACATCATGACCACCCGGGGATATGGCTTTATTTATGCCTTAACGCCTACAGGGCATAGACTTTGCCTATAGGAGCTTCTGTGGCCTTTTGGCGCAATGCTTTGGTTACCTTGCCGCAGCAGCATTAACCAAAACAAGTAGACTTCTCGTTGTTCTTGCCTAAATTGACGCAGATCGTGAAGTTCTATAATTTAATGCGATTTACACTTATATGTAGCCTTGACAAGCATGTATTATAGTTAAACCGATATTTTCAAGCTCTAAGGTGACGAAATTATAATAAAGGGTTTACACCTGAGGATTTTTTCTTGGAAGTGTTTAAGAATCGTGCATTCTAAAGGCCACTTAGAAGATTTCGTCTAGTAGATGGTGGATTGAAGCCGATACTTATCTCTGCAAAGGAAAACAAAGGAGGCTCGGAAGTGTAGATCTATTGTCCCATAATAACCACCTCAAGGCTCAAGCAGGGTGGCGGCTTGTCCAATGCTCAGGCACTTAGCGGCAGGCACGCTTCACATCTGGAACTGATGTACACCACCTTTAGAGATGTGTTAGCTTCTTCTTCTCTTGTGCAATTCGGTTTTGCTTGCAATGCTATACGTGTCAACTTTCATCACCACTTTGTTTCTAGAGTATGATTGTAACTTAACCGAGGAATTGGGGGGGGGGTTACAACTTTACTCTTTCTTCTCCTCTTTCTTTCTTTCTCTCTTTTTCTTCTTTCTTTCTTTCTTTCTTTTTCTATCCCTTTTTTTCTTTTCTGCTTTAATGATTTGATAATAACCTTCTTTTCTTCATTCGTAGATTGTCTGGCAAAGAGAGCAGTGCGGGGAGTCTGCGAAGGTTGCATTAAGACGCTAACAGTGATAATAAAAAGAACTATATTGTTCCTTTCAGAAACCTTGAGATTTCCGCATCAGCAACTATTAGATGCAGCTTGTTTCTCTAACAACGAGTTGTCAGTGCTGAAGCGACGATAGGAGCACATCAGTACTGGAAGATTGTTAGTCCTGTTAGCTCTTGATGCGGCCCTCAGAAATCTTACAAAAGCCGCGCAAAAATAATTAATGCTGGTTACACGAAAGAGATTTGGGAGAGCCATTCATCCAAATTTTAATGATATCATCATGTTTCCTTACAAGCACATTCCACAATAAGGATGGTCACTGTAATTAGTCCCTTAGTTGAAGCTACAGCTGCGTTTCTGTTTTTTTTCTTTGCAGACGAACTAATTGAAAGCTTTAGACGCGATGGCTCGAAGGACGTGGTGAGCCTTGATATTCCGCACTTTAATGGCACGCAGAAGCTTGAAGAAACAATTTGCGGCCGGATCAGAACAGACTCCTCACAAACGGCGGCGACCTGGCCTTCACGACTGGGCGAGACGCTTCCCGTTCTACGCCTTTTGTGTGACATCGGCAACATCGAGCATTTTATTTGGATGTGCCTGTGTTTGAGATGCAAAAAGAGCGATGATACGAAGCTTCTAAAATGGTTGTCACAGGCACGGTCTATTTGAAGATGCCATTTCTTCTGAAGGGCCCACGGCAGCGAAAAGCAGCGTGCAACAGACTCTCGTGACTTTTGTGTGAGAGAATCGGCTATGTTACATTTGGTGACGGACCCCAACAATTCAGGAAACGCTCAAGCGGAACACTTGCAGGCCAGGCTAGTCCCACCCGTTGGAACACTACAATCACCCCTACCACGACCACAATCCCTTTGCTTAAGTATTTCGGCTCGCCTACTTGATTGCCACGCTCTGTGAGCCAGTAAACACCTTGGAAAAAATACAGCCGTCCTGATAACCTTCACCCTCTTACTAAACCAAACAACAAATAGTTACAACATAGATGTCCTACGTTACGACCACAGGTGCTCCGTAGGTTATCGGCTGGGGATTACCGCTGTACCTACTCAGAGCAATTTTTCCTATTCTGTAATAATTATATCATCCCGAACAAAAGTGCGCGAAGTGAATTATTGGTAACAATAGAAATTGAGAACAAATCAAACAGGTAACCTTTCACGCCTGACTTAGCGCTTGTGTGTTTTAATTTTCGATACGGTAGCCATTCACTCATTGCGGGACATTGTGACTACTAAGGCCCGTATTCAGAAACCAACCTTGGCCTTACCTCTCGCTTTCCTCAACCTCATGTTCTCTCTGAACGTTTTTTCATGGCACAGCACTGCAACAGGGTGAAAGTTAAGGAAGGGCAAGGCTGATTCATGAATGCTGGTCCAATCTGTTTATGACGTGCAATAAGGGTTTGAAACCAATGAGGACAACTCGAGAAAAGGATGAGGTTGCTTTCTAAATATAGACGTAAATGAGGTAGGATGTCCACAATTGCTTAATCTTTAACGTTTATGGTTGTGATAATAATGTCCGTTTTGAAAGTTTCTTCGGCTAATAATGGAAATGATAGAGCGACTGGGCTTAAGCGTGTATCCTCTACCAGTCAACTTTCTATGTTTCATTATCTTGTGCCGTTATGCCGTTAATATCTTGAGCCCCCCAAGTCATTTCTGTTCCCGTCAAACAAGTCGGGTCGCTGAGTGAGTTTGACAGTTAGGCGGAAAGTATTCGGCGCGTGAGGGACAACAGCTGGATTTGCGAGCTTCCACAAAATACAATCTTCTCTTGACAACACTGAGCGGACACTAGCTCGAACAGGTATCCTGCAAGAACTGCAGCGCAGAATAAATGCCTTAGAGATGAGAGCCGCTACAGGGTACATAAGAAATTTTGTTTTTCTATATTCTCCTCGAGGAAGAAAAAGTAAGTACGAGGTATGCCAAAGGTAGACGGATGGTAGACACTGAGATCAGTGAAAGAACTCTAAACACTTGTGTTCTTTCGATTGGCGTTGCGTGAAAATCCATGTTCTCGTTAATACATTCCTATAAGAGTGAAAACGTAGATAAATATTATATACAACGCTGATTTTTCTATTCATTGTCTTCTAATCAGAGCACCAGACGACCAAAAAAAATTCCAGGCCTGCGCGATACGCGGTAGGCGCAGCACCGTCACAGCGAAGGCTAGAAGAGCGGCCTTTTAGAGCCTTTTCAAAACACTCATTGGGTAACTACTGCAACAACACTTACTTGGTACTCGCTAGGACATTAATAATAATGTTTTGGGCTGTAGGCCGGCATTCGCTATTCTATTTTTTGTCATTCTTCTGCGAAGCGTGGTCCCCGCTGAACATTTGCAAGGATTTTTGTGCCAATTGTCTATGCAGTGGCTGACAACGATAAAAAATTAAGGGTGAAGTCGGAATGCGCCACACCTAATAGGGAAACAAGAACGAGCTTTTGTAATGTATTTGAACATTGTACGGCCCGCTCGTTATGCTAATCACATTGTGCGATGACTGGTTGTTCTTTCGCTGTTTTAAAACGCTGTATAAGTTGTATTAACGCAATTGCTTTTGCAACATCAAGCCTGCATAGGGCAAGTTTGACAACAAGTAACAAGCACCGGTGAAGCCCAGTGGTAGAATACTAGGCTGGCACACAGGGACCCCGTGTTCGAGCCCCGCTGTGTCAATGTAGTAAGTTTTTTTTTCTAATTGCGTGTGGTATCGTTGCACACAGCGGCGCTGGTGGCAGCGAACAACATGCAACTGCGCGTGACCAAAAACGTGATCGCATACCACCTTCGCTGTAAAAAGTTTGTCGTATAATTATCCTCTGCAAACCTGCTTCACCAGCGTTGCTGTTTTGTACTTAGCTCATACCCATTGTCAGTCTTAATTCCAACACTGCAACTACATTGGCAATGTGTTTCCATAAGAATGCCTTATTGTTTGGCTTCCTACATTGCTTGACGTTTCATATTTGGTACTAATTAGTTTTCGCCGTTCGATTGTTTTCTTCGTCATTTTGGGTGGAGCAGTAGTGACAAGGGCGGTTGGTTCAATAAAAAGCAGCACACTTGTTTCTGTTTTCTTCGTGACTGTGGCAATCTTAATTTTTATTGAAGAAACGGTGAGTGGTGGTGTTAGTCTAATTTATGTGGCACATTCTCGTTCTAGTTTGTTGTGCTCTTAGACACAATGGCGTTTCATCTCTGTCTGTCTCTCTCTCTCTCTCTCTCTCTCTCTATATATATATATATATATATATATATATATATACCACCATATATACACCATATACACCATATATACACCACCACCATATACACCATATATATATATATATATATATATATATATATATATATATGGTGGGGTGAAATTCAATGGATCTGGTGGAAAATGCGGTAGAAAAAGAGGTCGACAAACGTGCGAAATCACAAGTTTTACTAACGTTTCGGCAGGTGCGCCTGCCTTCGTCGGAATGACAAATGCAGGCCCACCTGCCGAAACGTTAGTAAAACTGGTGTTTTCGTACGTTTGTCGACCTCTTTTTCTACCGTATATATATATATATATATATATATATATATGTGTGTGTGTGTGTGTGTGTGTATGTGTGTGTGTGTGTGTGTGTGTGTGTGTTGCCAAAATGAACTGTTAAGGCACAGAAAAAGCTCACGCAATTTTCCTACACGTGACGAACCTCCTTCCGCACACAGTGTCATTAACTTGGCAATCTACGACGTGCCGCAGAACGAAGCTCACTGATTGGTCTAAACTAGGTGACAAAAAACAGAAATGAAGTCAGCGTCACCGATCGCCGAGTTGACGTCACTGCGGGTGGAAAGAGGGAGGTCACGCGTACGAAAATGCTCGAGCTTGTTCGAAGTGTCTAATAAAAAATCGGAGCCTGTTAACTGGCCCTTTCACGAGGAAGAACAGTGACAGCACCGCTACGACAGATGAAGCCAGCCGAAAGGCACCAGCCGGCGCTGAATGTGCACGAGCTTTTACCTAGTGGCCAACGCGCGTGAAGAAAACAATGGTGTTCGAGGTAGACGCTTGCGAAGACTACAAAAGTTCGGTTCTTTTTTCTAACTGCTGTGTAATGTCATTGGCTTTGGGCACTAGTTCACCCTTCTTAAACCTTTCAAATAGAACATCCTTTTGTGAGGTTGTTACATTTGTTACTTTTTCTGGTGGAGGTGCTGCATAGAATCTCTTGGAGTGGCTGGGCCGGCTCGTCGTTATGTTTGATACATTTTATATATACGGGGGATGTGGCAAAAGACAAGAAGAGATAGGACATTAGAAACAAAAAAGACATAGACAGATATGCGACAATGACGATGGTAGCAAGCACTCCACAAAAGCACCAATCAAGTAAAACGGAAACAATTAAGAGGATGCGAAAAGAGAAGCGTATTAAAAAGTGTCATATATGGGGTGTGCGAAAAGTTGGTGGAGTCAAAGGGCTGCGTTGATTCAACGTAGGGTGGTGGCATGGATTATCACAGGGCACGTACAGCTAAATTTCTATGTACTTTCAAGTGACATGGCATGTAGACCATGGCTATGCGATATGACATGCATGTATGTTCATCAATAATAGAATGCTACAAAAGGCTACGGTAATGGCAATAAGAAACAATTTATTATTGTGTTTTTTAAAGAAATCTTGAATCGCGATCAGTGCTGCTCTGTGATTTCCAGGGGTAGGCTATGGCCCGAGCACTTTTCTAAGTGAGAGGTGTCGTTTATGAAGTGTGTTTATCATTTTTGATACTGTGGGCGTCATGGAATGAGATCAGCCGATGGACCGGGATTTACAAGGAGGTCTCTGCATGGGGACTTCTTTCGTTTGATGCTAATAAGAAGTGAGGTATGTATGCAACATCCAACTGTAGACGGCGTAGGCAAACGTGTGAGATTCAAACAGGGTTTTCAATCGGGGTAAGTCGCAGAAGCCTAATACCTTGTTGCAAAAATGAGAATCCATGATCATCGTAGCACGCGTCCTAGCAGAAGTAGTTGTGCGGGTCGGAAAGAACCTTCCTGCTTTCTGTCTGTTAACAAACACCGAAACGTATGTGGCTTTCCTGTTTAAACAGCAGCGGAGGAACTCTTATCGTCATATCTTATTAGATGTTCAAACGCTGCCTTTGTAGTCTGTACTTTTTCAGGAACTTTCTGCTTCTGCTCTCGGCTTGTACTATCTCAGCGGCGTTCACGCCAGTGTTGCCTGTACACTTCTGCGGTCATGCTCTAAGTCACATTTCCGGAGATTCCAGCAATGCACTACAGATGGCTTACTAGATTGTGGATTGATTAGCTACAAGGGCAAATGAATGAATGCTTCACCAACAAATTGTACTTTCACGCAAAATATGGCGACAAGCTCAAAAGTTTCAGCGCGGTCATCCAGTAAAACGGGCGCACCGAAAGAACGTACACAGGACGAGCGACGACGAACAATTGTGTCGGTTGAACACCTAAAGCGCTCTGCTTTACGAAGGGTTCACTAAATGAACCCACAGTTACACACAGGGTGAGCGTGAACTACCAATTTAGACAGTAGTTACTTCAGAATGAGAGAGCAGTCCACTCGTTTGACAAACGCGTCTGCTGCAACGAGTAAGATCACCATCGTGCTCACTGTAACTTCAGGGCAAAGCAATGTTGCATACAGAAGACGCACAAATCACACCCGTCCCAAGATAAGTGCGCACATGGAAACACACTGGGCGCTGACCCTTAAAGTGCACCCGCAGCACAATGGTTATAACAAGAACATGCTTAAGAAAACCAGCTCAGAGTAGCACTCATGGTAAATAGTGTAAATAAATAGCTAGCTGATAGTAGGCATGCGAACGTGGGCTCAGTGGCTGAGTCAATTCACGTCATGCTCTTTAAACGAAGGGTCATAGAATTGGTTCCCAGAGACAGAAATATTTCTTGATTTCTTTGTTTGCCAGATGTCAATGTATATTTTACAGTGTGATACAAGAGACGGAAATACTTCAGTTGAGCTGTGGTTGACCATGACATAAAACGCAGTTGTGTGATAGGGAAAGGAAGTGTGTGGTGCAACATTATATAAAATTAGCGCCATAAATGCTGCCCTGCAGCCCAAAAGTGCACAGAGTCAAGGACGGCATGCGGAAGCGTAATGGTCTTGCCGCTGAGTTCAACAAGCCGTGTAAAACAAGTACCTATAATGAAAAATAAATTGCGCAGCCAGTCTTTATATATATTATTACGGCGACGCGATGTATGATGGTCGAGCGACTCATATTAAGTCGCGCTTGAACACACAGTCTGACGCCGTTAATAATAAAGTTTCCCTAGACGTTTTCAACGTGGCTTCGGCGAAATAGCCTTGATTGTGCGGTCACTCGTAGCTTTCGGTACATAGACGAGTCAGCTTAAGGTATTGCTAACTTTGCAGTAGTTATACATTGCCTTCGCACATTCCTTTTGCCCGCGGCAAGATAGACGCGCAAATACCTTCCTGCGGTTTCACATTGTCGTTTGCATGACAAGGATATTTGAACAGCAAGTTTGAAAGTTCGTGGGCTACTTTGCATGGCACGCGTATGTAGCTGTGGAGCGTCGTGAAAAGGCGGCTTCTAATTTTGCAGGAACGTTCCGTGGGTGCGAGTGTTATTTTGGAGGCGTCGAAAAATCACTCCTATTGAAAGAGGTATTTGTGAAGCGTACCACAGAGCTTTGTCATGATGGTCTAGAGGTTATGCTTCTTGGCTGCTGACCCTCAGGCCACGGAATCGAATCTCGGCTGCGGCACCCCTGCATTTTTTATGGAGGTGATAATGCTGTAGGCCCGTGTGCCCAGATTTGGGAGCACGTTAATGAACCCCAGGTGGTCGAAATTTCCGGAGCCCTCCACCATGACGTCTCTCATGATCTCTCATGACGTATCTCATTGGGAAGGTAAATGTCACATGCTATGACAAAGTCTGCACTCAAGCTATAGATTTCACGAAGGCCACTGCTCACAGCAGCGGCCACGTCAATGAAAAGAATGAAACTCTAGCTAGAAAAGCCGAAGTGCTTTGCTGCTTCACTTGGCTGTCAGTGGACTTTGCATTGTTGCTTAGGTTGTTTGAGTGACGTTTGTATAGGAATGGCCGTAACTCTATGTCTGGCACAGGGGCTTTTATCAGCCTCCCATAAGGGACATACTCACAATGAATTATTTATGATTGCCTCAAATAAGCATGTTTTAAAACGTGTCTTGAGCTTGCTGATTCCCATAGAAACTTTTGTTCATCAACCATCGTGGTTTATTAGATACCCTACTATCCATCCCCCTTGTCATGTTTGGTTTTTACTCGTTAGGGTTGAAATACAACTAATTCATTTTTTCTTCATTGGAGTTGAGACGCGCACCTCCACCCTGTACTGGGATATACAGGGCGTGGTCACCTGATTGCATGTGCTTTTTTTTAGAAGGAAGACTAGCGCGTGTTGTGCTATAACCGGAAAATTCGTTTGAAGCAATAGGCTGTACGACGGCTTCCTCACTCGCAACATTTGCCACGTTTGCGAATGGAGTGAGCTACAAGCTAGACGGAAGGGCCAATCAGTAGCGCATAAAGGACGTTTGCAGCGAATGCTCAAACACAAAGAAGACTGCACAAAAAGTACACATGGGTATACACAGAACGAGCGCCAGCTAATAACTGTTGTAGTTCCTTGTTCCCATTTGTCCAGGGTATACATGTATGTTTTTTGTTAGTGCGGTATGGTTCTAACTTTATATGATATTTACGAAATGCTGCAGCTTTTGCAAAGCAGCGGCAACTGTTTTTCACAAATGTGAAGAGCAAAGCAAGTAACAAATACATCAAGAAAGGAACAGCTAAGCGGAGTTTCTATAAGTCTATTCGCATACCATGAAAAAGAACACAATACAGAGTGCCGCCACATAACAATATAGTTCTAGATGATGTTGCACGTATGCCACATATTCTGTAAAATAACAATACAGAACGCTTCGTCACACATCAGTAATCAAACTGGGAAAGTGCGGTTACAAGAAGGCAGACTGAGTTCTGAAATCAAGTTACACAAAATGCTACACAGTAAGGTCTAACCATCTAAATAAAATCTGTCGACACAGGTTTTCTGCGTAATTTACTGGTATATCACTCTATTTGTAAAATTTCTTTGTGCCTAATAAAGCACGCTTCAACAAGGCGCATGTTTTAGCCATGGTCAAAAAAATTTCGAAATATTCGTGCATAACAATCTGATTTGTTGTCATTTCATTGATTACTTCATCAATACAGCAAAACTACGACTACCTATTTATTGTTTGTTTCGCTATCCCTGCGAAGTGAACCATAATATATGACAAACTTTGTAAACTGGAAGAGATCCCCGAGTGGCATCTCTGGTTTAATATTCTTTTTGGATCTTTTTGGTGTTTCCGAAACTCCTGTTCGATACAATGTCAGGTTCATTGGTTCGACAGAAAAGCACATTAGGTCAAACTGAGTGAGATCTATTTTTTGTGTTTTCTCTTTTTAAAAGCGATATCACACAGTGCGAGTCATAAAACGTGAACTTCCACTTCACACAGCCCGTGTTTTTGGTGTCCTATAAGATGAAACTAAATTTGTTAGTAATCAGGCCAGGAACCTAGTACATGGAATTTTTTCTCTAAAACTTTAACTAAACATTGTGGAAAAAAAAAACTTTGCTTCTGTGTAAAACCTGGAAACTTGTAGCAGTGAATTTATGTTCACCTTTCATCATTGCAAGAATCTTGCAGGCTAAAAAACAAAGTTCAGGTCGCGAGCACCGTAGAAAGACAGTAACTGCATATATAAGAACGACTTTATTTTTTTGTGACCTGCAGTTAGTCCTGCATATTTTACTTCGAAAACGAGCAAATAATTGTGGCCACTGCTTTGACAAGACTAGCTAACGTTGACGACATGCCCGATATAGCACCTACGACCTTTCTAGACTGAGCAATTGTGCTTAAGTATTACATAGAGGAGGAGGAGGAGGATGAGGAGGAAGGACAGGGAGGTAAGCCAGAAAGTGAACATAAATATGAAGCGAGAACTACTTTGGCGAATAGCCCCACCAAGGTGGTCTAGTGGCTACGGTACTCGGCTGCTGACCCGTAGGTCATGTGGTCAAATCCCGACTGCGGTGGTTGTAGTTTTGATGGAGGCGAAAATGCTGTAGGTTGCTGTGCTCACATTGACGTGCACGTGAAAGAATCCCAAGTAGTACAAATTTCCAAAGCCCTCCACTTAAAGCATACCCCGTAACAATATGGTCGTTTTGGGATGGCAATTTCCACATATCAAACAATCATCATTTTGGCGAATATAATAATACTGAATATCCAAGCTCAAAGAGATTTTTTCCACATGTCGTTCACACCAGGGCATTTTGTTCTTAGAAGGAATGGAAATACTGATTTTTGCCAGAACCATATTTCTTCGCTTGGCTTTCTTTTATACGGCACACTATACCCCTACATGGCTAACGATGAAGCCATTGAACGCGTTCTTCTTAAACTGCGGTATTTGCTAGTGATGCTTCATTGCTACATGACAATATTGTTGCTTTCATGACATTCTGGCGATACTTCAATACGTTTTACAGAATCATCGATACATTATATCTGAAAAAGATAACAGAAAAGTAGAGCCGATGCACGTTATTTGTCATAGTTACCTTGCTACCAATGCGAAAAGACTGCTCTATTCGACTATTTTAAGCGACAGCGGCAAAGAAAAAAAATGAAATTCGCTTGAAGATAAGAGTGCCTTTTCTGCTTTTATTGTCCTTCGCTCTGCGTAAATTACCAAGTATATTAGGCTTTTAAGCTCGCCTTTCTTGTGCGTAAAAGCAAGGCAATGTCAACCTTTGCTTTAACGTGAACCTTGTAAGCTTAAGGTAAATAAATTACCACTATGGTCTAGAAAAATTACAAGATCATTACAGATAATCGCCAACGTATAAACTTTCCGAAAAAAAAAGCAAGCCGACGGAACACTCTGAGTGATAAAATCTAAGTATCACCTTACACTGAACTTATTTCGCTCAAAAAGCTTCAACTTCCGAAAATTAATGGTCCACTGGACTAAGCGGACTGCCACACACGTTTCTTAAGCAAGTTTCTCACATAAATTAAGGAAAGTAAATTTGATCAAAACAGCCCATCAGCGGAGGAAAATAACTAGATTAGCTGGGAAAAGCGGGAGCTTTACAAAAAAAGAAAAGTCTCGACTGTCAACGCGTGTGTATTTATTTAACACTGTGGGCTTCACGGGACTTGCGAATAGGATAAATAACTTAAAAGAAGAAAATGATGCTAACAGAGGTTATGCTCGTGTTATATGGGCAACACTGCTCTTTACAAAACATCATTACACGTGTAAGGCACTTCATAAGAATTCTTGATGTCAGAAGAGAAAACTACCGTGAGGACGTAAAGGAATGAAGAAAGGTCACCCTGTTCATTTTAAGATGGTGACACCTTTTTAGAAGAGCTGCTTATCATGGCCTGCCATCAAAATCAGCAGCCATTGTGCTTTACGTTTGAAGAAAATGGTGAATTATTTAGGAATACAAAGAATGGTTTTGATGCAGACGTCTGGTTCTTTTGATGCCCATGCTTCTTGTGTTGAAAATATTTCTTTTATGCTCACGCGTCAGCATTTGCGTTTCTCTTTTTTTGTAGTGTTGGAAACCCTGCACAACTTCATCAATTTGCAAAAGTATAAGAACCGCCAGGGAGTGCCTTTTTTATAAGAAATACACTATAAAGCAGACCTTTTTCAAACAAAAGTAATGCATTCAAAGAAAGGAGCAAACACAATATCAAAGGGAGTATGGGTCGGCTAGCTGCAGGCTTCCATAAAATATTCGCTAAACAGACAAGGTAGTCGTCTTCCCCCCTTGAAATAAAAAAATTGCGTCACGTAATGCTTTTTCTTTTTGGTGGCTCAAGTATGCCTCATGGTATAAGTTAAAACAAAGACCAACAGTTGAGTTTCTTGTGTCAAAACCTGCAGCGGTCGGTGCAGGCCAAGTGTTCGACAGGGTTTGTAGTCAAGGCAGTGCTGGTGATGGGCGTGAACCCTGTGAAGGCTGGGACAGGTCTCCAGAAGGTGGTCAAGCGTTACGCCGGTGGCCGGGGCAATGCAACAGGGGCAGGTCGTTGGGAGAGGTCGTTGCCCTGGTGTCCATGTAGCCTGGATAGCAGGTAATAAGGCGGCTGCATACGAATTCTCCTGAGCTCCAGCTCCTCTGGAGAGCTAAGCTGCCGTGAATGTCCAGTCCACGCGCAGGAATGAGTGCACGCGTCGTGCTCTGGAGAGTTTCCTTGTGCAGGAACGCACTGTCCTTTTGAAACAAACGACGTAGGGGCAGTGGGTGTTCAACTTCCTTTGGATGCCAAGCGGCATCTGCATGCAGTCGGGCTAGTGCTGACAAACTGGTCCACAAAATGCGGACAACGCAGGCGCACGAGTGAATCAGTAGGTGTGCGTCAGCATCTATATTTAGGGAGCTGATCACCTTTCGCAGCTCTCTTACTATTTGCTGGTAGTTCGCAGATATGCGCAGGTGGTAAGAGAGCTGCTCAAAGTGAGCGCTCCTAATGTACGGTGCTTTGCTTAGTTAGGCGTTGAAACCTGCATCGCCTTTCGAAAAGAATGAAGCATTCGGCTTCAAGGAGAATAATAACACTTCTCGTATCCTCTCTTCCTGCCTCTGTAATGACCATTGTTGTGCATCATCTATGCCAACCATAAATACTTGTGTTGTTTTGGTAGTTTCGTCCTCCTCTTTCAGTTAAGCGAAATTCAAGCAAATGATTTCAAAGAGTTTTGGTGAGTATTATGGCATAATAATTTCATCCGTTGCCTGCTTGAACTTTACTTTGTGGCACGACATAAGTGGCACTTGCAAATGTAGTTTTCATGTCCTCTTTCATGTATCGCAAAATGAGCCTTTTCAAGAGCCTGTGGTAGGTTCTGCCGAAACCACCATGTCCTCTCATATCTGGTCTATTGGTCTCTCGAATCTGGCATCTTGGAAACCATTGTCGATCATACATATTTTCCTTGAGCAAACTTTATTTGCTCTGGGCATAAGAAATTTAACAATAATTAGTTCTTTAAGGCTCATCTCTTCTCTTGCGGACAAGCAGTCTCGACAGTACAACTGTGTTAGTTAGCAGTGGACGGTGCGATATTTGAAAATCAATCTGTTGTAGCACGTACGCCGATGTACCGAGTTGGCCCTATAGTTGTGGCATGTCTAGAGAAGATGAATATGCTTGATGGTCCACAAATGGGGTGCACTTTGTACCCTCGAGGTTAGTACGAAATTACGGCACAGCTTTTAAAATAGACAGCGTTTCTTTTTCAGTAGTAGCATAATTACTTTGACGGGCTGTAACGTATTGCTGTAGTAACCAATTACATTGTGCTTCTGATGGCTATGTAGTTGTGACGGCTTGTGATACAGAACTATACCCGTTGCCTAGCGGGATGCGTCAGTGTAAAGTACCAAACGTATAGAGATGTCCGGTATACAATCAATCGGATCTGGTGAAATCTGTTTCCCTACTTCGCCGTGAGCTCTTTCAAAGAGCTCCGGGCTCTACAAGAAAAGAACGTCTTTTAGCATGAGATGTGTGAGACACCTGGTTCTTACCGCATATACCTTTATCAAAGTCCTGAAATGGCCACCTAGGCCAAGAAATACTCTGAGAGAAAGAACACTGTTTGGTTTGAGCTTTTTTGAAACCCTGTCAGCGGGATTCTGCATTGTGATTTCTGTAGTCCCGTCAAAGACCATGGCTAGAAACACAACTTTATCTTGAAAAATTGAGCTCTTCTTGAAGATTGTATTCAACTGAACTTGGCTAAGAGTACCTAGAACCTGAAGAAAGTGACTTTCATGCTGCTCTTCAGCCCTAAACGTAGAAATTCAAAAGGTCCCAAGATATAGCTTCAGCGTATCATACATTACCTTTTAAAACCAGGCCAAAGAGTTCTTCTATTCAAATGGCAAGTGACTGCACTCGTACAAGTATATGATGTAACAAAAGCAGTGTATTTTTTGTGTCATCAGTCAAAGTAATTTGCTAAAAACCCTTGCACAGGTAAATACAAGAAAACCATTAGCATCCACTGGTTGCGTCTGTAATTGTGTCTATCGTGAACATGGTATTAGCTTCTTTTGTTAGTTGAGGGCCCTATAACTCGTACAAAGACGCACTGCCCCAGTTTCCTTTGGAGCAATAGTCATATGTAAAGCAAAAGGTCATACCAAGGGAAGAATTGAATTTGCATCCAACATCGCCTGCCACCTCCTTCTTAAGCCATGTCTTCCTTTCTCTTGACATACAATACGGAGGTCTTCGTACCAAGGTTTTATTAGTGATTTCAAATGCCACTTGATCCGACTTTATTTCTGAACGGTGGCTCCCAAAAAAGATGAGCTCAGGGTACATGGACCGCGATGGATGACTCGCAACGGTCGAGGTGTCTGGGCCTTCGTTTTCCTTAGTGACTCGTCGTCAACGAGCACTTTGTCATCCTAGTAATAGTTAATCCTGATCGTCTTTATTTCCAGCTGCGATAGTAGAAAGTCGTACGTACATCACATCTGGCATTGCGAACACAGTACTTGTGAGAGACTGACCTTAGAATTTGATGTCGACGTACGCCCACTCCTTATGCGCGCTCACCGAGCCGTCGTACACTTGCACTCGAATGACTTTAGCAGCGTGCAAACGACTGATTCTGAGTCTATCTCTGTTATTCATGGACACAGAAGCTTCACTATCAACCAAAGCATTTGTTTCGATGCCGTGGGCACGACGGCGAATAGGATATGTGCAGCAGGCTGGAAGATATCAAACACGCTGTCTCACAGCCATTGGTGTGATTTCGGCCACTGTCACTAAGTTTAGGTGGTGAATTATGGCACGATCGGTAATCTGTGGTGCTGTAGGATACTTGAAAGATTCCCCCATCGAAACCCATTTATTGTAGAAGATCTCCACACAGCTGCGAGCGTACTGGTCTGTAGATAAAAATGCGTTAGTCTTATTCGTGTTTCACAGTAATGGCTAATAAAAGGAGGTTTTTCATCACACGTTTAGCCTTAATGTTTCTTTTTTACCTTATGAAACACAATTTTCAGGCATCGAAGAAGACCTTCTTAAGACTTCCATGCTGTGGACGTGACTTCGCATCTCCCCAGAGAGCCCCTGCTTCACTAGGTCTAGGACTGTCTGGGAAGAGAGATGAGGCTTCACGACGTATAGCAGACGACGTTTTTTCAGGCAGTACGCAAGAGGAGATGCAGACTTACACTGATAATGTAGTGCATCGTCCCATCTTTGTGTACCACAGATTTCGAATGCCACAAGGAACTTGGTTTTCCAGTGCTCCCAACGTAGTGGTGCCTTGTCAGGAAGCTGCAAGTCGTATTGGCAAAGGCTTCCCATACAGCTCTGTGCTGCTGATTTGTAGATAAGTGGGTGTTAGCCTTATTCGTGTTCCACAGGCCATTACTATTGAAAGCACGTTTCATATCGCATGTAGATTCTCCTTGTTTCTTTCTTACTGTTGGCAACATATTTTTCTAGCATCAAAGAAAGCCTTCTAAAGTCTTCGGAGCTGTCAATGTGACTACTCTGCGAATATCCCCAGAGAGCCCTTGCATCACTGGGCCTAGCACTGTCTGAGAAGAGAGGTTAGGCTGGACGACAAAGAGCAGACGACGTTTTCGCAGGGTAATACGCTAGCGAGATGTAGCCTTATACCTAAAAGCTAATGCATCGTCCCATCTTTGGGTACCACTGACTTTGAACGACACAAAAATTCACCATCCATTGCTCCCATCTCAGTGGTGCATTGTCAAGAAACTGCAAATCTTACCACTTTTTTTTGGTTCCATAGAGGTAACAACGCAAGTTTAAAACTTTTTTTTCTGATCAGACAGCCAAGCAGATAAACAGGTTTATTTACAGAAAGGCAACGAGGTCGGCCTAAGTGATTAGCTTGCTCTAGCCTGCTACTGTACACTGGGGGATGGGAAAGGGGAGAAGAAAGACGACTAATGTATGACGATGGTGAGATAGAGAGGCGAGTATATAGAATTATTTCTAGCTGAGAAAAATGTTACAGCCGCTCATATAGTCAAGCTGCTTCTAAAAAGCCTGTAACCACTCTTATGACCACAGTTGCACTGGTAGTGTCTGGCCAAAGGCCAAACACGGTCTCATCAGTTAATGACCTACTGCGATATCGTTCAGTAGAAGAAATCAGTGTTTGTCATTCACGTGCGTATGCTGGGCAGTCGCAAAGTTTGTGCTCAAGCGTTTCTGGCACTTCACAGTGTTCACAATTAGGACCGGCGTCACTGCGACCAATGATATGTGCGTGACGTCTTGTGTACGCCACACCAAGATGAATGTTGTGGATTGTACTTGTGATATGCTGCTTCAATTTAGGGGGCGTGTGGAACCTGATTGAAATCACCGGCTGTCGCCGTTCTGGTTTGGACCAGTGCTGAAGTGTGCAGCTGCGCATCACGCAGTGAAGCAGGCCGTTCGTGTCAGCACGTGGAAACGCAATGCGTACTTCAGGGGAACTGCTTAGGGCATTTTTAGCTATAGCGCCTGCCTCTTTATTTCCCATCACGCCGCAATGCGCAAAACTCCACTGCAAAGTGATGAGATGGCGAGTTTTTGAAGCAACCTGAATACGTTTGCAATCACTATTGCCAATATGTAATACGGACCTTGCCTCAAGACGCAATTATTGGTTTACAAAGCGGGTTTGGCACCACAAAAAAACGTCCAGGCTCGAGGTTTTTCTCCGGAAATAAGTCTTATTGCCTCCCAGATAGCGACAAGCTCTGCGGCAGTTGATGTGGTTTTATGGTCCACTTTGAATCGTCGAGTGATATCCATCTCTGGGATGACAAGAGCTGCGGCGCAAGTGTTAACTGTGGTGGAACCATTGGTGTACACGTACCGATAATCAACGTACGTTGTATAAATGTGATGTAGCGTCAGTTGTCTGAGGCCAACCGAAGAAACGAGTGACTTCTTCGCAATTCCACTTATCGTAAGACAAACAGGTGGTTTAGGCAAGACCCATGGAGGCACTGCAGGAACATCCAGTGAAGAAAACCATGACGGTAGAATATTTTCATCTCTCGATATCACTCTTGAGAAACTGCACTCCTGGTGAGTTGCGGGTATAGTACTGATAGTGGGTGTGGTCTGTGTCGTTTCAGCAATCAAAGAACTCTAAGTGGCTCGCAAAACACGTATGCACCAATCGGACAAGCCTGAGCCTCTGTAATGATACCATTTGTTGAAGGACAGCGTGGTAGACTCAAGCATCTTCGTAAGCAATGAGCTTCAATACTCTCTAGCGTTTTCACGAAACTAGGTCATATATTGCAGAGTACCGGCATACTTCATCGTATATTGTATAGGCACCATCAGTGTATGCACTGATCTTCCCCGTTTTGGGAAGTTTTGCTGCTATGCCGATTACTGTGACATTGACTAGAATCAGACTGAGAACTCTCCTTTGAGGAACACTACGATGAATCAAACATCGATCGGTGTCTTCGTTATTTGTCGACATGTAAGTGGTGCGGTCACTAAGGCAACTAACAGACAGAAAGTGGTGTTTGGTGATGTAAAATCGTTTAAAAGAACTTGAAGTGTACGCCTCTCCTGTTGCACCAAAGTTTTTCAGGAAAAAAAGAGGAGAGAGAGGGGAAAAGAAAAAAATAGAGAAGGATGGACTACCAACAGGGAACCGATGGCCACGAAAAGCGGACCAGCAAAATTAGGGGATTCATTGTCTTTTAGGCAAGGTAAAAAGAAAAAAAGATATAGATAAGAAAAAATTACATAATTATTAGCCTTCGTCTTGACTAACAGTTTTCCTTCAAGTGTCTACTATATACATAATGATTGTATCTTCGTTCCTCTTGATTAACAAAGCTTCTGTTTTCTTGTTCTTCAAGTCGTCGTGTCAATCTTGTTCTTCTTCCCGTTTGTTTTCATGATGTCTTTCCTCCCGTCTTCTTTTAGGCTGGTGTCTTAGTTTCTATCTAACTTATCATTCTCTGAGGTCTCCTTCTCATTGCTCAAGCTCTTAATTCTGGCCTTCAAAATAAACTGTTCGCCTTCAACATAAAGACGTATACATGCACATGTATAGAGTATTCCCTACATATATCTATACAAATAAACTTCTATGACAACACAGACTTCACATAACAAATAAAATGAATTTGTATATAGATTCGCATTGATTCCTTGATTCCCCCCTTTCTTTTTTTCCGCCCGTAGCGTTTTTTAAATCAATTTTTCCCCCTCGATCTTCTTGCTTTGTATTTTTTCTTTCAATTTTGTCTGTTTTTTCTTTTCTTTATATTTTTCTTCTTTTTTTCAGTTGACATACTTTTTTTCTCGTTTTTTTGATCTTTATGCTTCTCGTTTTCTAGTACCTATATCAACCTACATATAGGTGTACACATACATATATACAAACACAAATATAAACATATAAGCACCTATTGACATAAACATATACAACATAAAAACATACATTTATAAACATAAGATATGTTTTATGCGACTTTATTGTGTCAACTGCTGTTCTGTGCATCGGTAGGTTAACCTGTTTGGTTGCGTCAGGTAATGAAGAAGCAATGATGTTTTCTACCTCAGATGGATCAGTCATGTGCTAATGGCCGGTCTTGTCAGATGCCTTAAACAGTGCCAGTCGGTTTGTCGGATGTAGCGTGTGTGCGGCGAAAGCACCTTAACTGAACGTAGGGCAGAAGGTGGTCACTGCCACGAGTGTACAAATCTGTGCACCAACATGCGAAAGACAGACTGCTCCTGGAAACAAAACAGAGGTCGAAGCAGCTGATTTAGGACGTGCCACAAATAAATGTAGGGGATTCGTCGTTGAGCACACTTAGTTCATAGTTGCACATAAATTGGCCAAACTGCTTCCACATTAGTTCTTTGTAGTGCTGTAGTGCTACTCCAGACAGGGCGATGTGCATTAAAGTTGCCAATCACAATGTGTGGCCTATGCCTGGCTTAAAGACTGGTCCTCAGGTGGAAGCAGTCTATCTGTGCGCTTGGGTGTATGTATGCTCTTATTACCAAGAATGTCCACTTTTTATGTGTTATAGTCAGGCTCACGTAATCATTACTGGTATGCGACATGATATCATGTGTCAAGAACGTTTAATCACGGCGTATAGAAACGAGAACTTTGCTTCTACTCGTACGATGATTAATATGCGACCAAATCTGGATATATCCAGTTATACGTAAAGTTCACGCTAAATTAGGTTCAGATATAACGACAACGGGAAACTGATATTAACAAAATGGACCCCATATCTGCACGTAATCTGAAAATGTCGTCGAAAGACGATAGTCTTGCGTGTGGAGAGAGTGAACAAAACATTTATTTGATGTTCTGCTCTGGAAAATCGGTGAATGGTATTCCGAAGGCGCTCGTAAGAGTGACTCGAGCATGCAGCGGAGGCGAACGAGCGCGCCAAGTCACGTCACACGTGACACATGAGCGCTATCTGGCAGTTTAATTTGGAAAACAAAGCGCGTGGCCCTGACTTGGGAGTGCGCGCCCATTTCGGAGAAGACAAAGTGTAGAACGCAAGGCGACGGGTAGGTGCCACCACCGTGTCGTCTTAGCAAAGCGTTGGAAACACTCGCTTCTTCGTGCAAGTGTTGCATGGTCCGCGCAGCGTGATAGGCGCTACTGTCCTTACAACTACGTGTGTATGCCTTTTCTAGTAAAAGACGAACATGTAGAATTTGTACGTGTTGTTATGGAGCCTCAGATATGCGCAATGATTGCTTTTTATTTGACAATCGCACACGCACTAACGCTGATTCTTGAGCAACATTGGTGGGCACTGCGGAGGGTGTCGGCCGTTAGGGGTATCGGCTGGTGCTGTTTAAAGTACCCGGTTTGCGGTAACGGTGGCAAACAGACAAACGTACATACAGACAGACAGGCAGACAGACAGATAGACAGACAGAGAGACATACAGACAGACAGACAGACTGACAGACAGACAGATAGACAGACAGACCAAAGTTTTTGCGTCGAAGGTCCCCAGAAAGACTATCGTCTTTAAAACTTATTGTGTGAAATCTGTTGGACAGCAACGTAGACCACGAGCGTTTCATTGCATAACAAGTGACTAGCGAATACGTTCTTCGAACATCAATGCCATATTCACTTATTGAAGAACTATTACAAGAGGCTCCAAGACCTCAAGTAGCTGCACAGCCGCTTTAGCAGCGGGAGTGTTAAGACTGCTGAGGATCTCACGCATCGAACTCATCACAATTTTAAGCATAGTCCTGAATTCTGCGTTGTCCGTCTTCTAGTTTTCCTCATTGAGGGTAGGGGCACTCATGATGGTGCTACGGTGGCTCTTGACGGTAGTGAAGGCCACTGAGTCTCCGACGTGGTGAGGGCCAATGACTGGTTGCCTTGCACTTGCGTGGACTGTATTGGCACATGATCATCTGTGTTGTCCTTTCTGGTCGACAAAAGTAGGCAAGGAGAGTGTCAGGGCACAGCTTTGTGTGTGTCGAATTCGATAAGCTATGATCCCTGCACTCTAAGCCAAAAACGGCCCAAATGGGAGAAACGGCTGTTTTTACTCCTTCAGACCGACTGTTACTCTCCGAAAAGACCAAGCGGAACAAGATGGCCGACTTGTTCGAGAATGGGGGAGCAACTGTATTCATCTTAAGTTTGTAAGGAAGCAACGGAAGGAGGAACCGCTGTAAATGTTCTCGTCACGCAACGGTTACTCCCCGGCAGGACACCGCACACAAATATGCATGCCGCCCACATTGACATTCATGGGCCAGATTATTGTTTGTTCTGTGTGCCAAACTTCACCAAACCAAAACAGTGACTTATTTTAGCATCCGCAGAAAATAAGATAGCAGCGCTGGCTGAACACTGAAGGCCTGAGAATACAGCTACGGCAAGTACCTAACACACGCAGCAGCAGAATGAAGAGTTGGCACGTCAAAGCGGACCGAACACCGAAACACGTGCAAAACAACGATAAAAAAAGCCTAGATACGCCGTTCGTCCGCGAAGGAAGAGCGTCAAAGTCGATCAAGCACCGAAACACGTGCCTAAGGAGCCACCCCCCCCACCAGATATATCGGAGAAGAAAAAAAAAGCGGACCCAGATGCGCTTTTCATCAGCCGTACACTTAGTAGCAGTGTAGTTTGAGGGCAGAATGACAAATCTGCGCCATCTGCGCCCGCACGACAAGTTTGGCGCTAGCGTAGTAAGCGATGTAATTTACAAAGTAATTTTTATTCAGTGTTCATGTTTACTAGCACTAAATAAAAATTACACTCAATTTTTTATATTTAATTAAAAGTTTTAGTGTACCTGAGTTTTTTTATAAGTGAATTACCAGAACACACTGAAAGCATTGCGTTGCCGCCTGTGCTGCCACTGCTCGACGTTTTTTTTTTTTTTTTTCGGCGCACCTAGGTTCGCGTTCGCACTACTCATATTCATAAGGTCTGTGGTCGGTGAGCAGATGGACATGCGAGCTTGTGAGCTATGTTTTGATATTGTGAGTTTGTCGCAGATTTGTGTTTCTACTTATTCGTGATGAAGGTTAGTGTATATTTATCTTTATGGAGCGCGAAGTTGTTGTGGATTTTGCTGCTGGGTGGAACAAACACATCGTAAACACGTCTTCAGCTATCTGCAAGCCTGTTCGCTCGTCGGACAAAGGACTGTGCATGCATCAGCGTGCAGGTGAGTGACATTTCCAGCAACATTTGATGCTCTTACAATACATTGTTGAGTGGTTGCGCTAATAAAAGAGAAATTATTTGCTCTTTCTTATTTACCGTATCCATTGCTACCCGTATCGGACTAAATTACCTCTATTATTACCGCCTGCATACCCTCTTGCTTCCCCTGTCACCACTGCAGTGCCAGTGTACTTTTGCAGTTAAAAGTTCATTTCCGCAACACTACCTCGCTTGAAAAAACATTGGGGCGGGGTTGTAGCTGCCTTTATACTGGCACTTTTCCACCATTGGCTTTATGTAACGTTAACGGCTGAGTGTTGGGGCCTTAGGCCGCATTTTTTAGAGCTGTAAAGTGTATGTAAATCAGTAAGCGAACAAATCATTGTCGCATCACTTCACTGGCATAGCCAGGCGGTTGCGCACAGAACTTTTTTAGGCCGGTCGTAGGGAGCCCATAATGACGACCATATTCGCTTGCTCGGCCTCCAATTCAGATAGGCCGACGCCCCCCCCCCCCCTGCACGCCTAAAAAAAAAATCTGCCCACATCACTGCGTCACTTGCTTCACCTCTGCGCTGAACGTACTATTTTAAAAGCGCACCATCAAGCGAGCAATTTACACATGGACAGAACAATGGGAGGAGGAACGACCCAAATCTCTCAGATTTCTTTAGTCATGCAAAACCTTCGCAAAACTGAATATTGTAAAAGACAACCATAAATGCTGTATGTTCTCGTTAGCGTTGTCATTATTCTGCATCATGAAATCTTTATGCGCTGTGAAAACTTGGCATGCCGTTGAAGTCACATATCGACGTTATTACCAATCGACGAAAATTTCGACAACCTCAATAACGCCGTTTGGGACTTGCCGCATGCACATAATTAGGCTGATTCCCACTTGGCTGTTCTTAACCTGACTTCACTGCTACCAAATGAAACAATATTGGATGCATGTCTTTTACTACTTTTTTTCAGGGATATGACACAACTTTGGTTATACCGCAGATAAAGACGCTCCCAACGATGCTAAATTACAGAAAGCAAGTGAATTTTGGTAAGTGCAGACATTTTGTACTACGTATATGTCAAAAGCATCGCTTTTTAGGGGCAAACTGTGCATGTGTTGGCCAGAGAATAGTTTATCATGCCACATGGCTACACTGGCACTGACAATTTGACATGGCTCCGCTGGCCCGTGTGTGTGCTCACACTGTTACAGTTAAGATAAAATGTTTTTTTTTTCATTGCAAGGATTGCTGTTTGTACTAGAAAGCCAATTGCCAAGATTTGTTTACGCTGGTGCTCCTAAAGGTATGCTTTCCCTATTTACATGGATTTTGGCTTGCACAAAGCATAACACTTGGGCCTAGATTCACAAAGCTGTCCATGCCCAGGCCTTCATAACAGCGTTTCTTGACTTGCCTTTACCCTGTTTTCTGCAGATGTTTCATGGGTTTAAAAGTGCCACAGCATG
Organism: Rhipicephalus annulatus; assembly: GCA_013436015.1. Taxonomy (NCBI): domain Eukaryota; kingdom Metazoa; phylum Arthropoda; class Arachnida; order Ixodida; family Ixodidae; genus Rhipicephalus; species Rhipicephalus annulatus. The sequence goes on from WOVY01002368.1 coordinate 264,796, forward strand.
TTGACCTCCCCCACTCTGAAAAATTTGCGTTCAAAGTTCTGCTAGAGTGGGCTTAACTTTCTTGTGCACCTCCTTGCTGTTCCAAGATCCTGAAGTGTTATGCTCTTACTAGAGGTGGGAGTGTTTCTAATGTTTGTATTTCCATCACATTGACCAGGCATGCGATCTTGGCTTGACTGTTAGCACATCCTCAACAAATGTCTTTGTGGCACATGTAGAAGGCAGTACAAAATAAATAGGCAGACGTTCACTCCGGGAGCTAACTTCTAATAATGCTTTCTTTGGAAACTACGGTGCGCTTATTCCAATTTGTCTAACAGAGCAGTAACCTGTTTGGCTGTGAACCAACAAAACGTTGAACTAATAAAAGCTTCACATCTTGTTGCTCTCAGATATATATGTATTGGCAAGCTATCTGTAACACTGTCAAACAAAGAATCAGAATATCTGTGCATGCCTTAAGATATATTGCTTCGTTTACATATCTCGTGGCTGTGACTCGTCAACCGAGTGAACAAATGCACCCTAGTTTACTAAATTTAAAGCATTTTTTGCAGGTAGCACGGTCTACATTTATTTGTCTATAGTTTTGTCCAGCCGTTTGCGTCAGGTACGAATAAATATACTGAAGATTATCATGTAGCCTCTGTAAATGGTTGCTTTCAAGCAGGCTTTGCATGCTTGGCTTGTGCCTACAGGTATTGCACAATTCAAGGCGCAGCAGCGTATGATAGAACAGTAGAATGGAGAGCAACTATGTGCACGAGCTAAATAGGTATTTTAACATGAGCGGACGGTACGTGTTATTTGCCATACACATGATCTCACTTAGAATGCCCATTGGTGAATGGGCTCATAGAAATGTCACTCAGCTGTGTATATGGTACAAGTGAACTGAACCTAAGGGTATCTTTAACTGCTACAAATATGCCTTGTTGAGGTGCTGCACATTTTCTTCCAGAATATTGCTGTCTGAGACATCATGTGAAAAGTCTACCACATCAGCATTTATATGGCTTGCCAAGTAACGTTTGGCCGAACCTTCCTTTTTTTCACATTTCGTTTTGCAGTAGACATCCTAGAATGTAAGCGCTGCTGCTGTGTGTGTGACTCAATGTTATGTATTGATTCTGGCATGTTTAACCTCACACTTCTATTTTTTTTTCTTGCAGCATTGAGATGCTTCACATATGCCTGTGTTGACATACCGCTGTGCTAGCCTGATGGAAACACCAGCTGCGAAACTTGAGTCCTTCAGCATTGGAGAAGTTGCCCTTCTCTCACCAATGATGACACAGACTGCCCTATGCTAGAAATTTAAGATTGTTTTTCCACGGATGACGCAGAAAACTTTTGATGTATTATGGTGCTTGTTTAGTGCTGGCTGTGGTGTGGCGAAGTCTACTTTTACGTGTGCTCACACGTCGCCTCATAAAAAGCACAATAAAGCATTTATTTTCCTTTCAATATTGTCCACTTTTTGTGTTAGAAGCACCAAGCAGTGCTCTTCCAAGGAGCTCTCGCCATGTGTTAAGCGTGTGACAAGCATACTCGAGATAGTCATTTCCGCAAGGAGTAACCGGAAGCATGTGCAGTTGGTTTTCAGAGAGTAACTGCGAACACGTGGGAGGAACGGTAAAGAGTAACTGTTGCTCTTAGAAAAGCAACTGGTGGGAGTAATGGTTGGTCCGCAGGGAGCAATTGGTGGGAGTAACTGTTGGTCCGCAGGAAGGAACTGGAGGGAGTAACTGTTCATCTCCCGAAGGAGGAACTGAAAGGAGAGCAACGGTTCGTCCCTTTGCTGTTACTCTTTTTAGGGGAGTAATGGGAGTGGCAATGCAATTGCTCCCTGAAAGGAGCAACCCCTATACCCCTGTTGCTCCCTTTTGGCTTAGAGTGTGCTGCTTTGTTTGCACCAGTGTCGCGAATGATGTTTACGTCACCGTACAGCTTTTGCAGCTTCTCTGTAATTGGAGTGATCTCGAATCATCTTTTTCTCATTCATGCTCATTTCATTCCTCTTTTAGGAACATACCTTGGAAGTTGCGTCGTGGGCGCCTGAGCAGTTTGGGCATTTGGCCGCAGAATTGCAGGCCACCGCACTGTTTGCAGGTTACTGCACCCTTGCAAACTGCACTAACGTGCCAAATTTATGCAGTTATGACATTGCAGAGGTTTTGGTACGTAAGGGAGTACAGAGTGCCTGACATTCCCAACTTTTACATGTTTGGGTAACGTCTCCGACTGAAACAATACTTTAACACATCGCGTCCGTCCAAAGGAGTGGAAACGAAGCACGGAAGCCGACAATGACAGCAGTGTTTTTTAGGCTTGAGTGTTTTGGTTTTTTTTCCCATATCCCATGTAATTCCTGTTGCCATTTCTTTGTCGTACGCGAACAATGCACGAACCGGAATGTATCCTAATTGAACAACAATCGCTTTCAGTGTGTCCAGTAAGGCCTTCTTAGTAACCTATTCTGAAGGGCTGTTCTTTCGAGTATTTGTGCGTATTTGTATGACTTTCCCTGGGGAAATGAGCTCAAAGTACTCCGACGGGCTCTGCCCATTCAAGGAGTTCAAGATGCCTGTCTTCAATGTCGGCGCATACGAAATGGTGTACGACCACCTGCTACTCGCCTTTGTTTGTGCCAGTTATTTTTTCTTGATGCATATTCATACGAAAATAGCCAATGTCTAGGGCGTTGGGTGTTTTTCTTTATTATCCTGCTCTATAAAGTTCTGCATTTCGGGAGCTATGTTCACTGTATCAAGGAGCAATTTGGTCAATAGGCTGTCTTGCCAAATCTGTCTCTGCTGCTCTTCGATGATTTTAATAAACGCGCTCACGTCTGTAGTGTTTTCTTGCGAGAGTCATGGACTTCGCATTGGTTGCAGCGAAAATTCTCACAATGCCTGCAGGCTAAGCTTCTTCTTCACAGATTCCATCTGGAGAAGCTCCTCGTGGTCCAAGAAAGCTTACTTGGTCCCATTTTCGATCAAGGCTGCTGAACGCACGTGACGAGAAAGGTCAGTTGCTGGCTGGTATCGAACTTGAGAATATGTGCAGATGACTGGCCTGGATGAGGCCTGGTGAATGAAGAACTGGACCCGCATGTCCACCTTCGGCTGCGTTAAATTTCCTGTTGCCCTAGACTAAATAAATAGCCCAGTGGCACAACTTTCAAAAAATGGGTGTTGTCAGCCATTTATTCCTAATCCAAAACTGTGTTCGCATGCTCTTTCCCTGATTAAGGACAAAGCAAGTAATGATCAGTAATATCTGATCACTGTGAAATAAAGTGGAATTCTTTTTTCGCCTGCAAGAGTGGTTGTGAGTTTTCATGTTAAATTATGACAGCCTTGTTTTCATTTTCCCACATAGTCAGCACTAAGTCAAGTAGCTTTCAAATATTTTCTCTTTAGCGCATAGCGCAATTGATGTGTACGCATCTTTGAAAATGCGCTTCCACACAGTCTCAAAGAAGAAAAAACAACAACAAAACTTGCGCTGTGTGCTTTTTTATATTCTTTGGATAATAATATATTCTTTGGATATTAATGGTCAGAGAAGTAGTGTTGAGCCGTGTAGCTTCTAACACTTTGTCTTCTTATTTCTATAACTTTTTGCGCCATTGTCTCTGTTTCTCCGCTGTTCCTGCCTTCACTCAGGCCCTCCATACCACTTTTGTTTCTGTGAGCCAGTTCGGTTCGCAGAGCCTGTGTGACAGTTTATCTGAAAGGTTCCGTGGAGAGCACGAATACAGCCTACAGTGAGAGCTACTATAGATAACGACCCATTCTTGATAGCACTGTGCATACAATAGCTAGAGCGAACTCTCTGGAATAACTGCAGGAAGGAAGTTTTCGCTTAAATATCAAATACCGTCCAAAACATAGAATTTATGTTATCCATTTGTGTCCTTCTCGAAGGACGTGACAGAAGTACGATGTACGTGGTGGTAGTCTAGTAGATCTTCAGAAAGGTTGAGGACCTCCGAAGTTCGGTCTTCTCTCGATGGACGTGATGGAGAATTCTTGTCTGCCCGTTATTTTTTACTACCACAAAACCGTACGTAAACAGGTATATAGTAGTGGAAGTGCTATATTATATATTATGTCCACCGAAACTCTAGCACATGACACCGAGTACACAATGACACTGAGTGCACTCGACAAATCGCAACTAAACCGGAAGCTGCCCCTAAATCAGATATATGAGTCCTGAAAAGTGTTGTCTTGCCTGGCTTGCCACAAAGCTTTGCCTACATTCTCAATTTTTATTGGTGATATCTGTCCACGTGAACCCTTTTTCGTTTTTTTAGTAGACCAGAGTAGACCAGCGGTAAGTGGGATTGTTCGCTCACTTTCTGTGAAACATATCTATAAGGGCTCCCCTTTTACCGACAAACAGTGAGTAGTGGTTTATGCCCAATTTTTCTGGTACATTTCAGTGCTAGAGAAATTTGTACGAAATTATACAAAGTTTTTGCGGTATTTGTACAATATGTAATAATATGATGCCGCGTTACAGCTGGCTACACGATCGACATATAACAGTATTGAAGGAACGTGCTAAAGCAGTGAACATCAGAAAACGGAAAACAAGAAAACAAAAAAATAAAATTCCAAATTTGTATGTACCTAAAAGATAAGAGCGTTTAAAAATTATCCGAGTGAGGAGAGCGAGTTTTATCTAGATCGTGGTCACATACATTAACGCACGCGATTGCAAGACTAATAACTTTCTATGCACCTATAAAGGTCATAATTACAAGGTAGGTTCATTAAGAATGGTAAAAACTAAGAAACATATTGATAGTGGCTATTCCGAAAAGCTTTTTTGATTTGTATCTTTTAAAAAACTCCGATGCCCACTCAGTGCGCGTATTTGCTTCTCAGAAAGTGTACATATTCTAAGCACTTCGCCAAGAAAGATTCATCGTTTATGTAGTCTATTGAGTCGATCACACCATTGAACAGGCTAATCTTCACATTGCGGTCATTTTATGATGAGATGCTTTGCTGATCATCAGGGATGCCACCGTGGTGGTACTGGGGACACGTTGATTTTTCGATGCGGAGCATGAAGTGTGGTATTTATGCAACATCTGCTCTAGACCTTGCAGTAGTGAGTCCAACATTCAAACTATTTTCTTTCGCTGTAAACCAAAGAACCACAACACATTGGTACAGTAGCGAAGAACTGCCATGGTGATCAAACCTTACGAACATGGACAATGATTATACACGGTGCCAAAGAACTTTCATGTATTCTGGTAGAAAAGACCTATCTAGCCTAATGTGCTTCCCTTCTAGAAGAACGCATCACAGAAAGCCTTATGCTGGAGATCGCCAGCGCTGCTTTCTTCATTAGCATACCAAAGAGCTGCATGCTCTTGTATGCAGTACTTATTCTGGTATTGCCCGTCTCCAAAGCTGTGTTTTTTTATTTTATGATAAGCATGCGAGATTGAAGGGTACTTTACCCTACAAACATCCTTTTTAGCTTTTCCTTTTGTTAGTTACTTCCGTAAATACCTTTCAATATGTGCTAGGGCAGTTTTTCGCAGTACCGACAGTGAAAAAAAATCACGGAAAAAACAAAAAAGACAAAACAAACTGAACAACGGAGGATGCGACTGGGATGAATGGTGGTTGCCTTTTTGTGCACTTAACTTGCTGTTCGGGACAATCTAGCACCGCTTTCACCATGCTTATTTTTACATCACCATAATGTAAGGTGATATATAAACAAAATGACAGGAAACTGATTTCGGCACCTTCGGTTGTGCTCAACCTACAGTCACCAGGTTTCGGGCGTCTATGATAAGATGTCTGTGTCGTTGTTTCATAACGCCGTAGAAAAAAATAACATTCAGGCCAAGTCCCCGTGGCAAATGGTGATTGAAGAAGTGGATCGTAAAAGAACGGGAAAAGTCATTCCTTTACCTTCGTGCAAATACATGACTGCGTTATTATATATGTGCTCACCATGAACACAATGATTAATAATTTACATCCTAATGCGCTACACACATAAGCTTATTACCATATATATTATTATCACTTGGCATCAAACATATAGCATCCGCCAATCCGTCCGGGCATCCGTCTGTTCATGCAGGAGGGCAGCACATAAAATACATTACATACATTCAGTGTCGTACCAACTCTTTCGCGAGTGGGAAGGCACATCTACCTCAATATATATATATATATATATATATATATATATATATATATATATATATATATATATATATATATAGCGGTAGATAAAGAGGTCGACAAACGTGCGAAAAAACACTAGTTTTACTAACGTTTCGGCAGGTGGGCCTGCCTTCGTCGGAGTGAATGGTTACACATGGCACACACGGCACATATATAGGCCGCTTCTTTGCGTATCACATGGCTAACTCGTTATCGGTAGTTTAGGAAACAAGATTATATATGCCGACGCGCTTCGCCGCTTGTCAGTTGTTGATCGAAGGCCGACGCTGCGTTCGCCGCTATCAGTCCGAGACTGCTATCTGTGCAAGACTGCAGCTGTAATTAGACTTTCCCTTTACCGGGCACAGGTTCGCCCAAATAAACAGTTAAATCCCAACACGAAGTTTCCTGTCTTCGGCCACGTCACGACCCCGTGACAATATCACCAAAGGTGCGTGGCTATAGTGCATATACTGCTGAAAACGCGTATCATTATACAATAGTGAATTGGCACGTATTAGATACCCTACAACTTGTGTGGAATGAAACAGGTCAGCACAATAACAGACTGCGCACGCAGTAGCTCACTTGGTCATATGTTCTGCGGGATAATCACAGCCTAAAAACATTCAGTAAGCCTTTAAAAAAGAAAAAAGTTTTGAGAGATAAACAAAATCACAAAGCAGACAGAGCAAAATGAATGCGAGTAAAATGGTGAAGCGACAAAGGCCACCTACATTATGTAGGTAATATTTGACAATAGGCCATCATCGTGCGAAGAATATACACTTGCCAGTAAAACAAAAAAGTAATTTACTAAGGCAATATGCAAGTAAGCGTACCCGGGCTCTCGTTCATGCCGGCAGATAGTGTTTTGAATTTATGAATTAAAAAGGACTCTTTTACTTCGCGTTCATGGTGTGATTTAGAAACCGAATCCAGTATTCTAGCTATCATGTTACTAAATGAATGACCTGCCTCGGTGACATGCCTTGAAATCGGTAAGTTAGGAAGGGCATGCACATGAGCTTTGTGATTATTGAAACGGTATCGAAAAGCAGTTTCAGGACGACCTATGTATTGTACATGACAGATTGAGCATTCTAGCAAATATACGACATTTGCAGTATCACAAGTGAAACTGCCCTTAATTTTGAACTTGAAGTTCGTCACAGTACTGGCTGCCAGTGTTGTTGTGGTAATGTGTGCACACACTTAACAGCGGGGCTTTTCACAAGGACGGCAACCAAGCGTCTGGTCGTTATTGCTCTGTCTGGTTTTAGAGGAAGTTAATAAATCTCGCAAATTTTTGCATCGTCTGTTCACAACACGTAGTGGTTCTGGAAACGCTTATACAAGGCGTTCGCTCTGCATAAGTATGTTGTGGTGTTTACGGAAAATAGATGCGACGTTAGGTGCCGATGCGTTATGTGTTAAAACCAGGTTAACCTGTGAATGACTTTTAGGATTTTTCTTGGGGATGCAGAGTGCTGTACGATCTTGTGCGTCAGCACGCCTTACTTCTTCATCAAATAACTTGGGCGGATATTTCTGTTTAAGAAGTGCAGTGCGTACCTGGTTACAGTTATTATCAAAGTCAGATTGCTCAGAGCAAGTTCGCTTAAAGCGTAAGGCCTGGCTGTAAGGTATGCTGGATTTGCAGTGCCTTTTGTGGCTGCTTTGAAAGTGTAAATACCTCTGTCTGTCAGTCGGCTTGCTGTACAGTTTAGTGCTCAATTTTGCATTATCGAGACATACTGTGACATCGAGAAAGTTAATGGTCTCTGGTGAATATGTGTGCGAAAAGGATATGGAAGGGCGAGCATTATTAAAGTCCGAAATAAAAGACAAAAGTTCCTCCTCTCATGTGGCCAAATCATGAAAATGTCGTCAATAAATCTTTTATAATAAAAAGGTTTTAGCGAACGACCCGACAAGAATTTGTTCTGAAGGGATCCCATAAATATATTTGCATAGCTTGGCCCGATCTTAGTATCCATAGACGTACCACTTACTTGAACATAATGCACTCCGTTGAATTCAAAGTTGTTGTACTGAAGAATCATTTCAAGCAGTATAGCTATAGTCGAGCTATCAATGGACTTGTCGAGAGCGGAATGATCTTAAGCCTCAATCACGGACCTTATACCATCCAAGTGCGATATGCTTGTGTAGAGAGACGCAACATCGAGAGTTACAAGGAGAGCGTTGTTAGGTATAATAAGGTTGGTAATATCAGAAAGGAAGTCGTTGGTATCTCCCAGAAATTACTGGAATGTAGGGGGTATCTGGTTTATCAAGCTATCTACGTAACGCGACAAGTTTTCTGTCACGGTACCTATGCCGGAAACAATTGGGCGACCAGGATTGTTTGTGTTTACGGATTTTCGGCAACAAATAGAAATAGAATAAAGCGATATTAGACGGCACAATAAGAAAACTAATAAAGGAGAAAAAACTAAATGATAGGGCAGCTTCTCTAATCCCTCTTAGTCCGGCAGCTGGTAGGTTCTATTAGGTTCACGTTAGTAAAACTAGTGTTTTTTCGCACGTTTGTCGACCTCTTTTTCTACCGCATTTTCCACCGGATCCATTGAATTTCACCCAACCATATATATATATATATATATATATATATATCACCGATGTTAGGCCTCGGGATGGAGATGTACCAAGCGTCAAAGAGGATACATACTCGGCAGTAAACGGGTCTATAGCTGCCAAACACCAAAACATACATTCGGGAAACCCTAATTTATCAATGCACAGTGAGTATTCAATTTTCCGGAAGCAGCAAATCGTTTGGTCGGTCCATAAAAAGTTTGCTCCTTCCCATCTGTTACTGCATCAACAAGTCAAAGCAAAATAAAAGCATGAACAAGCGATTTAATAAAATAGGACCCCTGTTCAGCTCTTGCCTGCTCTGCAATACTACAGCACAAGGCACGAAAACATCGCATAGGCGACCCACACCGCAAATAACCTGCAAAGAAAGTCATCACAGTGGAAATATTGGCAAAATTTTGGTAGGATCTAACATGCCTCGTAATATTTTCATTCTCGCGTAAGAACAGATTTGAGTTATTATTATTAAGACGGAAAACTTCGCCTTATTTGTTGGTTTCGCCAGCGTGTAGCCAAGAGTGAGCACTGTCGAAAGTGGTGGAACTCAGCGCCCCGTCCTCCAACTATTCTCAGTTGGGGGGGGGGTCACGCCTTCCTTGGCCCCCCCCCGGCTGATACGCCTATGCCTACATTCACAGACACCACAACGAAATAAGAGAAGAAATATAATAGCTAAAGAATAGGACCTAAAAATACAAAAAATAGATTCTTAACAAAACAAAAGTAATAACTGAGAACATAATGCGCACGCATGAATATTACATAATACTCATACAATATCGAAGACAGCAATAACACATTTAAATACTCAAAACAGTAACAGTAATAGTAAGCAACGAAGGGTTAATCAATGTGACCTTGTTGATAACACAAAATAGATATACGTTCAATAGATTCTGCGTTTATTACTTGCGATACATCCAGATTATTCCAATTGTTTACAATTCGTGGGAAGAAGGAAAACTTAAATAGGTTTGTTCTTGTCCTGTATGGGGCTATAGAAAGATCATGATGTTGCCTAGTTTGAGGCGCGGTAAGTGGACACATAAACTTGTGGTTTAGGAAAGAAGCAATTGTTTTTAGGTTGCAACAGAAATTTTACTGGCCTATTTCTCTTCGATGTAGTGAAGTCTGAATATTATGGTGTATCATTAGGGCTATAGGAGAGTCATTTTTTCTATGTTTAGAAAAATAAACTTAACTGCTCGGCGTTGTGTCATCTCTAATGCATTAGTGTTAGTTTTCGTGTAGGGGTCCCATACAATGCAAGGATATTCTAGTTTTTGTCGGAATAGTGATGTGTAAGGCAAAAATCTAGTGCCATGAGGAGAAGAACGGATATTTGGGCTAGTTGGTTAAATTCCATGGTAATAAAGATGCAGCGTAAGCACGAAGGTGCTAGAAGAAACGAGAAACGAAAGGCGGAGCAAGGAAAGCAAAGAGTACAACACGATCGCTGAAGAGCATGCCAGGAGGCATGCTCCATGAGGAGCATGCCTCATGGAGCCAAAAAGGCATGCTCCTCCAATAAGGCATGAGGCATGCTCCATGAGGAGCATGACTCATGCCTTATTGGAGGAGCATGCCTTATTGACTAATTGAGGAGCATGTTTTAGTTTGTGTTTGAGGATACAAAGTTTTTTGAAAGAAGACTTAGATATGTTGGAAATATGAGTATTCCAGCTAAGGTCACTGGTTAATGTGATTCGAAGGTATTTATATTGGTTCACTTTGGGGAGCGGTGTGGTTCCTAGGTTGTGAATGAACGACAAGTTTTGAATTTTTTTTTTGTTACAGACACGTAAACAGCTTTTTCAGTGTTCAATTTTATGCCTCACCACTTGCACCACAACAAAATGTCTTGTAGGCTAGAGTAAAGTAATAACTGGTAATTAAGACAACGAACTTTGTTAGACAAAACACAATCATTCGCAAATAGTCTAAATTGTATTGGAGTACAAGTTTCAATAAATTGTCAATTATATATATTAAACACACTAATGGCCCTAAAACACTACCCTGGGGAACTCTAGAGGTTACAAAAAGTTCATTAAAATAATTATCTATTGATACAAACTGCTAGCGATTGGGTAAATAAGCTGCTACCTAATTAATAATGTTTGCTGGAAGGTTAATTGACTGCAACTGTTTCACGAGTTTACTACGAGGAACAGGATTGAAGGCTTTCTTAACATTCAAAAATATAACGTCAATTTGGTTTGACTTGTCAAGCGTACAGCAAGGCAGGGAAAGATTGTTGTAAGCTGCGTTACATTGGAAAACCATTTGCGAAAGCTATGCTGGTGAGGAGACAGTGCATTTTTATCACTTAAAAGCCTCGTTAGTTCGTTCGCAATAACATGTTCGACTAACTTGCAGCGTGCATACGTTGATGAAATGAGGCGATAATTGGTTATTTGGGATAAGTCGCCCTTTTTCGGAATGGGAACGACCCGTGCTGTTAGCCAGTCTGCAGGAACAGTAGCTGAAGACAACAAGGAACGATAGATGACTAGTAGAAAGGGAGCTAGTGCTTCCGCATACCTGCGCAGAAAGGCATTCGGTATTTTGTCACGTCCTGAAGAGAATTTTACATTAAGGTTCAACAGCGTTGACACACAACCTGGTTCTGATATGATATCAGGGTTCAAGTGACAAGGCATGCGATCAGGATTTACAGCGGTATCGGAATAAGAAAATACACTTTGAAAATAATATATTACGTGCTTTGTGATACATTTCTTGTCGACGACGACGAGGCTTTTGTGAACAATTTGGTCAAATGATTTTGTTTTCTTGCTTAACCCTTTCAGCCCTGGCGGTGTCGATTGACACCACAGCACATTTTCCCTAGTATCTCGGAAACGTAACCAATACTGCTCAATCTTGGGGGCATAGTTCTTCAATGATCTCTACTGCAATTGACACCAATATTGACGCACGTTTGAGGAGGTAGCAGCCACAAAGAAGAAGAAGCGCGACCGAGGTCTTCCGTGAAGCCGAGGCGTGTAAGTTGAGGTGGGTAAGCGCCATTTTTGGGGCGACGTACCGAAGCTGTTTCAGTGAGTATTAGGCTGAAAAGTAAGACGTTGGTTTCCATTTTGTGTACATCATTGATTTGCAGAAAAAAGAAGCCCTTTTTTTCTTCTTCCAATCACTGGGCCCTAACCACCTAACTCGATGCCACATTAATTAATCCAAAATTGCTTGTACCAGTGGCTCAATTTTTGTTTGTGGTCTTCGGAGTTCCCAGCTACGAGAAAAACGTGCACAAAAAGTGTATCTGACCAAGATAAAAAATCCAGGGCTGAAAGGGTTAAAAAGACGAAAGTTTTGTGGTGCTGTGCAGATGAAGTTTGTAAAAGTGTGCTGAAAATACCAGTGCTTACCATGCCATACTTTTTTCATTTATTTTATTTTGTGTTTTTTTAACAATAACACGTGAGGCCCATCGTGACTCTAGGCGCTTTACTTTTCTTTTGAGGTGTAAGATCTGTCGTTAGTTAAGGAGTAGTGAAGGATGTTTTTATGGTTTCATTGGTAATAAAGTTGCTAAGGCAAGGAGCAAGGAGTTGTTTTTACCGACTACAAAGGGCAGTAACATCGTTGCTACGAAAAACGTCAGAACTTGTGTCCAGGTAGTCTACGACACTTTCATCTCTGGCAGGAAAAAAATCTTTAACTGTGATCGTTCTGCACTTTATGGTGTTAAGCACATCAAAAAGAAGAGCAATATACTAGGTTATGATCAGAAATTCCAGGATCAACCAACAAAAAGAAGTATTCTAGAGAACGACTAATACACACGAGGTCAAGTATAGATGCCATTGAACTAGAAGTACGCATTGGTCGATGAACTATCTGATGAAGAATGAAAGACAGGATAATGTCCTGCAAGGAACGTAAATAAGAATGACATTCGGTGCAGAAAGAGTCTGTTTTCCCAGTTGACATCAGGTAGGTTGAAGTCCCCTATAGGAAGTATCTTATCATTTGTGAAAGATGCCATGTGTTCAAGAAGATTGCGAGCGAATTCAGGGAAAGAGTCCAGTGTTCGATAAACGGCAAAAATAAAGAAAATCTATCCCAGCAAAAAACTGTATTGAAACAATTTCTAGCTTATCAGCCTGTGGTAGAGGAGTAGCAATTACGGTGTGTTTTATCAAAGCAGCCACCCCGCCCGCTCTAGTACTTCTGTCACGGCGATACACCCGATACGATGGAGTAAACACGATTGCATTTTCAATATTCTCGTGCAACCATGTTATAGTTATGACAGTTACATGAGGATTATAACTTAAAATTGTAGCCTCGAGGATTTCCGGTTTATTAACGATACTGCGGGCGTTAATAATTAAAACACGAAGTTCTCTAGAATCAGGGGAAGTCTGAACAGAGGAAAGTCATGAATTTCTGGACTTTTTTTGACAACCGCGCATTTTTATCCTTGTGTTCCTGCTATCATTCCGTGTTAATAGTTTATTGTTAATACGCAGTTTATCGTTAGGTAGGCTAGCTTTTTTACCTTGCTCTCTATCTGTTTAGCGCTATCTCACAAGAGTTTACGTTTCCTTAGGGTGTTTGGCGAGTGATAGTTTTGGACTGATATGCGAGTACCTTTTATTTTATGAGCAATTTTCAGAATTTGCTGCTTTTCGATACCATTCTGAAAATAAATGATGACTGGTCCCATACTACCCACGTTACCAAGGCGATGAATTCTGCCTACAGACCTGCAATTAGCAGCACGCTTCCTGGAAAAAAATTTCTTCAAGAACCTTACTTCTAAGAATACTTTCAGCTTCGCCGTCATTCTCTGGAATACCAAAGACAACTAAATTGGATCGTCGGTTCTCCTTTTCTAGGTCAGTTATCTTCGCTTCAAGATGTTTTTCAGTACGTTCAAGGTCATCGACATGCGAGGCTCGGCTTTCCAGTTCAGTGGGTCAGTCTCCCCAACTATCGATAACTTTTTACATGTTACTCTGCTGTTCTCTGAGTGCAGCCACATATGATGTCGACTTTAGATGGCCAGACAGCAGCTACTCAAACATGGACTCGGTAGAAGTAAGAGTAATAGCTACGCCTCTAGCAGTCACCTCTAGAAATAAAGGTAAGGCATAAGACTTTGCCTGAGCTGAAGAACCTGACGAGCCAGCTCCAACAAATGAAGAACTGTCATGTGGTGCCACAAGAAGTGTAATTATCACGCAACGCACTTTAGTGCAACTGGAAGTTGCACGGAGACAACGAAGATGCGCAGTTGCATCAAGTGCTTCCTATAGAGCTGAGCGAGCCTATGGATATTAATACTGCTAACAACAAAGCAAAGAAGTTACTCTGTGACAACATATAATAAATATTACCACAGGGGTTCTGATACTACTCATGGCGGCAACGTGTTGGAACTATAATGAAGTGACTAATATCACGTTATACTTCAGCATACAGCTTCTTGTTGTCCACATAATATCTCTGAAACCTTTTCACGGGGCTGCGTAGACGTGGCCTTATTGTAGGCAGTTGCTCGTAGCTCCACGTACACTCATAAGCTGGTTCAAGCTGTCACACGTTCTGCAGCCTTAATTTATGCGTTGACTTCGTGTTTTGACTTTTCGTCGTATTTACAAGGCAGCGTCGGTACTATATTATACCTTCGTGTCATTTGCCACCTTCCTCAGCTAATTATAAACTCAACTAATCTCATCTGTTTTGCTGCCGCAATCGTTGTTGCAAGCGATCATAAAATTTCTGCCGGTTCAAGAATTTGTTATCAAGGCAGCAAACAATTATTGCATTTTTTCTCATTTTTGATGCATTTTATACGCATGTCTATGAAACGCTCTTTTCTTCGGATGAAAATTTGATTGACGCTTGTAAAGGATTCTCCTTGGCAAGAACCTTTGAATACATGGTATGTTTTCGTCATAGATAATCATATCCAATAAGCATTACCCCTGAAGTGTCTAAACATTCTCTCCTTGTTCTAATTTTTGAGCATGAATCGTCCAGTGATGTGCTGCGCACTGCGGGACACTTAACAATTTAATAAAGTAATGAAGACTCCATACGGATTGCTACCACAAGTGTTCCTTGTGAAGCGTAGTTATTCTCTACTGAGAGAAGCCTAAAATGTGTACGTAAACAATTCTGTCACAACTTCATGGAATTGCGACTAACTATATCTAGACTTGCCTTTTATGTTGGTAAGTAAGTTTGCAGATGGAGTCAGGAATAATGAATAGATGACCACCTGGGCTAACTATGGGGAGTGCTCGCTGACCCAAAGAACTCATGACATGGCTGAAAGCAGTGGGGCTCATTTAATCGATTCTTTAGTGACCTCTGCCCGGCAGGAGGTGATGCAATAGTGGAAGGAAGCAGTACGCTGTGAGAACAAAAAACAAGTAAGAAATACGGGCGGTACCATGGGCTCTTTGTGCGAGAAATAGCGCAGCTTTACGCAAAGCAACGTTCCTTTGGCTTATAGGCAGTGTTTACGAGTGATTATCGGCTTCATGATCCAGTGTTTCTTCTTCAGTGTGCATATATCTGCTGAGGGGAACAGGGCAAGAAAAAGGATGGAGAAAGAAAGACGCTCGTGTCCTTTGTTCTTTCTCCGTCCCGATTTCTGCGCTTTTCCCCTCAGCATCATGTATAAACTAGCCCTTCAAGAAACCCTTCTGTATATATCTTGTCGACCACCTACTATACAAGCGAACTGTGATGCCTATATTGTTCGTTGGCATGAGCGACGATGTTCATCGCAACCATCTTTCTTAATGATAAGGAACTAAGTGGTATTCAACTGGTTTCGAGATCGGGGACGCTCCAAGGCAGTCTACTGTTCTGAAACTGAGGCACGCCACTGTTTGAAACCCCTTCATGCAAACTGTGAAAAGAATTCAGAAGGGGAAGACGTTGAAGAAGAGCACAAAGAGAGTGCGTAATTTCATGACCATAAAGATTTTTTATTTATGACATAAGGAAAGCATAGAACATAACCCTACGCCAAGAAGTGATTTTTTTAATCTATTACCGTACGACACAAACGAATAGACTCCGGAAGCTGATTAGCATGGGGTTGCCAACCAACGCAACAAGTGGTGCCAGCCTTCGTACATACGTGTTTTCAAGTACATTTCCAACCGTGGGCAAAAGTAAAAACATCAGCTATGAAGAATTCAGCCGTCATTATCAACTCAACAGCCAGCCTCGATGTTTAGTTTCGCGTTGTACCATGTTGTGCAACACTTGACTGAGTAAAGAAAACCAGTCGTATAAAGCCAATTGACTGCCCCAACACATGTTACAAGATATTGAGGAACACATGATGCGCTGGTCGATTCATGATTATATACATATTCACACTACCGCCAGTTGCTACGTTGAAGTGGCTAGCGCAAACATCTTTCCTTAACTGGTATAGTCCGTCTTGACAACTTACCAGCATTGCCCAAGTTCTACGTAAACTGGATGCACAATTGGTAACATCTTATTTTTTCCTGATTCACCTAACCAGCAACAATAAGTAAAACGAATGCGTGTGGAAAGTTTGTTTGCGTTCCTAGAAGGGGCAATATAATTATGAGTGAAATGGGAATGCAATTTATGGGTATAACATGTGAAGCTCTTGATACAAGATAACATTCCATTATGTCGTTTTTATGCCATAATTTTTTTAATGGCAGTGCCACCATGCTGCCTCCACACTCACTACCCAGTAGTCAAGCTTCAATGTCGAAAAAGCGAAGTCATCGTTCTTCGGTAAGATTGGCTGGCCTATCGTAATGAGCAAGATCTGACTAATCGAAAGCGCGAGACGTTCCCGCAGGAACATAAACATGTATTGCAGACGAACTGAGATAGCAATCTATTCGGCACACAGGTCCTGGTGCTATAACGAAAACACTGTTGGGCGAGAAATACCAAGAACACCATCGCTAGCGTTTTGTAGCTAGCATACTTGGAAATTCGAGAGCAGATGAACAACTAATGTGGGCCATTATTATTACAAATCAACAAATGAAAATATTGGGCCTGATGATAATGAGCTAAACGTGACTAATCAAGTATACGACACGATCCTGCAGCAACGTACAGATATTTTGTCGTGCGTACTGGGATAGCAATCTGTTCAGTACAGAGGTCGTGGTGCTATAATTTAAACACCTTTCGGTGGAAGCTACAAAGATCAGTCTCGAGACCATTATGGGGGTAGCACAATTGGCAATTCGCGACCAGCTTAACAAGCTGTGTGGCCCATCATTATTCTAGATTAAGATGCATAATGATCGGGCTACGCCCATATACCCAGGATCAACTTCAGAAGACCTGTGGGCTTTTAGAGATGAAATATTTCGAAACAGTTGATGTTGGTGGAGCCAATGTTTTGACATCTGTTTTTGTGTTCTTCAAGCAGGTAACCGCCTACCTGAGCATTTACGCGTATGATGATATGATTTGTACGCTATCTCTTAAGTATAGCTGTGAATGAGGACAGGGAAAGTGGATGAAATGGGGGGGGGAGGGGGAGCCCCGCCGCGGTGGTCTAGTGGCTAAGGTACTCGGCTGCTGACCCGCAGGGTGCGGGTTCGAATCCCGGCTGCGGCGGCTGCATTTCCGAAGGAGGCGGAAATGTTGTAGGCCCGTGTGCTCAGATTTGGGTGCACGTTAAAGAACCCCAGGTGGTCTAAATTTCCGGAGCCCTCCACTACGGCGTCTCTCATAATCATATGGTGGTTTTGGGACGTTAAACCCCAATAATCAATCAATCAATCAATCAATGGGGGGAGGGGGAGGACGAAGAGCAGCGTTGCATGTTGGGATAAGCAACTGCGCCTGATAAGGTATATAAAATGGTGCCGCATCAATAAAATTGTAGGGCCTTCATCTTCAAAAATCATCATCACCACTTAGTCGCAGCGCTGCTCGTGCTCAAATCTCGAGGCACGCGCTAGAGAAGAACGAGTCCTTGTGCCTGGCAGCTAGGATGCAGGCAACTGTCACCGCCGTGTTTGGCCCTAAAGAACAAAATAGCGAGTTCCCGCACGTCTCTCTGCCGCTCGCTACAAGTGGTGAACCGAAGATCGTGCCCTTCGCCGAGCGGCCTGCTGTCATGCTTCGACGACTCTGCCCGTCAGTAAAGCATTTCTACCTAACCTACCTCAAAGCATGGCTATGTAGTTCGGCGCAACTCACGCGCTGGGTGGCGTCATGCCACAAGCAATAATGTATGCCATTGTATCAGACGCCTCACTGGTGGAGCTGCGTCACTTTGCTGCTGAATCTAAGTCCAGTCCACAGCCTTACAATGCCCTCTGCACTGTCGTACTCACCTGCTACGGCCTCACCTACCTCCCACTTCCGGTGGCCCGTGACTTCCATGTTTCCCCGTCGTCGCCGTGAGTGGTACCTACCAGCCGCATTCCTGCCTTGACCATGAATTTACTCTCACAACTTCATCGCCTCGGAACTCACGAGCGGCCATCAGCGCAAAAAGTTGCAAATCTGACCAACCGCCCAACGAGGTTTCGTACCTTCTTGCTGACCTCGACGAGTCCGCCATGAGGTGCATTTGTTCGACGTCCTCAGCCAATGGTCCATCGGGCAGGCTTGCCACCCACGCGTATTCGACGTCCATGGTCCACTAGATCTCTGACAAATATCTCTGACACATCGCCACGCCCGCTATTCACCCCCTTATCGTACAGGCTACACCATCGACAATGTCCAAAGACGACTCGCTGCCACCCTCAAGGTTATGCGTGTTCTGCCAGCAGTGACAAGCCTCACCGTCAGAGTCTCCCGCAGCCGAAGTTAAAGCCCCCACCACCTACGGCCAAAATTGCAACACGCTGTGACTACAACCGATGCCTTGAAGATGACGTGCCCGGTCCGCCTATAGCACAGTAGACCACACATGCCACGCCTGTCACAGAGGCCACCATGGACTACGCCGACCTGCGCATAAGCCCTCATGTGTCAATCACGGAAGGCACCTCTACAAGGCTAAATGCCCCGACTGTCTCTCTTCCTGAGTTCATGCTTACAGTGTGTCATTTCGTGCCTGCTGCCAGTTTCTCGAACGAGGACAGGAACCAGCCGGCGTACAACTAGGATGCAGGCAGGCTCTTGGACACTTTACACACCTCCTACACCTCGGCCCGACGCACGGGCCGACCAGATAGTGCATTCACCCCTACACGCATTCGTGCAGCAAGGCCCTTCGAGCACGGCGTTTCCGCATCTGCCAACTCTTACTCCCGTGTTGAAATGCCGGGTGTCATAAGACTCATAGGCTGTCATCGCACCGCC
Source organism: Rhipicephalus annulatus (assembly GCA_013436015.1). Lineage (NCBI taxonomy): Eukaryota > Metazoa > Arthropoda > Arachnida > Ixodida > Ixodidae > Rhipicephalus > Rhipicephalus annulatus. The sequence continues at coordinate 283,950 of WOVY01002368.1, forward strand.
ACTGGCAGCCACAGCATCACCACCGACCCGATGCCGGTTTTAGCGACCAAACTGACACGTGGACAGGCACCTTTCTCAGCAGCGTTCACTCGAACGCACCCACCAGATCGTTGTGGAGCCTGCTTGTTTATAACTCGCCCTGATGTCTTTTTCCTCACTGCGTTTCTCCCAGTGCCGAGCACCTGAATAATTACGACGACCGTGTGTTCTTTGATATACATGCATTTCGACCTGCCGTCCATATACATAGTGTTGGTCTCACTTGGTTTCTAGGACAAAGCTCCTAAACCTGTGGGTTTACACACTCCTTGTATATCTTCGAACGTTACCGCGTTGTTTTATAACTCACTCAGCAGGTGGCGCTAGTCGGTCGGTCCGTCTAAGGTCACTAGAATGGAGAAAGTATCGCCATCCATCCTTCACTCTTCGCCGCAGCGTGCAGTCGGTGGGCTTCGTCACAGAAAAGGTCCAACTCACTCAGTTCTCCTGGCCACCGGAGTTCAGCGTGTTGAGGGCCGATTCTTTTTTAGCCCCAGAAAAGCATTCAGGAAACTTTGGACATCATGAGTGGTTTGCACACAAAATCACGTGTGCTTGTTGAGCTATCGAGAAAGATCTGGGGGCTGGGCTTCAACCAGCAGGAAACTGAAAAAGTCTTTTCGCTGTTCTCAGGGGAAAAAATGATGCCAAGCGAGTGGTTTTGTGGCTGCGCAGAATATCATGGCTAAAATTCATTCCCACAGCCGATACCCGCCTTTGTGTGGTAAGCACTTTATTGAAATTTGGCGGATGTTGTTTCGGGAAATGGTTGTGTTTAGCCGGCGATACAGCAGCGTGTTTCGCACAGTCGTCGTGAAGGTTCAAGAGCAAATAAATTGCCGTTTTTCGTTAGATCTGCCACAAAAATGACGCCTTAGTGTTCACTTATAGAGATGTCTGCGTCATGACAGATGACTGACAGATGACTGACAGGTGACTACTTGAACGTTTTATTAGATATAAGTTTGATTCATTCTAATCTATGACGGTGGAGAAATTTGGCCCTCAAAAAGGCGCAGGACGCTGGCGCAATTTTGTGCACTACTTTATAGTAATTGATGCTTTCTCTTCTATGAACGCGTTGTTGGTCGGCTGTTTCTAATAATATCATTTGATCTTTTACGGAGAGCACTTATATGTTCACGAAGCAACATTTCAGTGTTGCTTCAAGCTAAATGGATGATTTTTCTTGTAGTGTTGTGCTGCAACCATGTTGACTTCTTTATTCCTAACGTCAAAGCAGGGAAGTGCTGTGAGAGTGTTTCGAAGTGCATCAGAAGATGGGTCAGCAACCTTATGAGGCAGTAGGCCGTTTTGCATACAGCCGACGTGGCGAGCCCCACATGGTGAGGGCGGGGGTGAGGGACTTGCCTTGAAGGCAAAGAGAAAACATTGTAAAATTGACAGTGATATAGAAAACAGTAATGGAAATCAGGAATATTTCAAGAACGCATACCGCAAGGTTCCAATTCACAAACGTAGATTTCCAACAAATAAAAAAATATTTCAAAATTACATTCGATGCCCTTTAGTTAAAGCCAACTCGGAAACAAGCCCTACAATTTAGCAATCATTTTTACACATCAATATTACTTGCATATCTCCGTTATCTGTACATATCAGCATGAATGTGATTAAGCTAAAGGCCGGCGGAATTGAGTGGTTCTTTGTCAGTTAGCGGCACTACAGTAGTACTGCTTTAAAATACGTGAATAATTAAAAGAACCAAACAATATTTTAAAGCCAGCTTGAGGGAGTGAATTAGTAGTGATATTTTTGAAGCTCAGTAACAACAAAGCCACTGATGCAGATGATATTAAAAAACTGTTAAGTATGTTGTTGACAGACTAGCAACCTGCCTTACCTACTTTTTGAACATATATTTGTACACAGCACATTCCCCGCTAAACATAGCGAAAGCAAAGGTGACATCTATATCTAGAAAGTGTCCCTGAAATGACTTGCACAACTTTCGTCCTATTTAAATTCTGCCTGGGTTTCCGAAGATCTGGAGAAAAAGTTTTGAAATGTTTGACCTGTTTTACTGTCAAGTTCAGCTTAATCAGTTCTGTATACTGTACACAAAAATACACCCAGCTGAAAAAAAATTGAGGAAAGATGCGCCCCTATGCGCTGGTGGCCTTACTCAAAGCGTACTAGAGCAAAAACATTCGCTTTCCACTGTTTTCTCCGGTATCACCGGACGAAGGAAACCGAAGGAATACGGGGCCAATCACCTGATTATGCTCCCGTGGTTTCTCCAGAAATGCTCCCGCGCATCGCTTTTGCCTCGGTGGATGCTCCCCACTTGCTCCGGAACATCGCTCATTGGCATTCATTGGCTCTTCGAGGAGTGACGTAGGCAGCCATGCCACAGGAAGGCTGTTCCCTAAAAACATACATGGCGCAGACCAAGCTGGTGCAGTGAGGATTGTGCGAAGCGTTCGGCCGCGTTGAAAAAAATAAAATCGTTCTGAGCACTTTCTGGATATCACAAGCGACAAGCAGCAACGAAGGTTATCAACAAAAGAAGGGAGTTGTGCGAACAGTAATCATGTGATGGTTTCTGGCAGCGAACGCTACATTGCGATCTCGCGAGTGTTGAGGGACCCTGCGATTAATGGTGCAGCGAAAAAATGGTGAGTGAGCTCTCCTTGAATTACCTGTGTTATTCTTGGTGGGTAGTGCTTAGATCGGATAATGTTGGGTTGACAAACCAAACATGTGATTAGTATTTATTGCGAAGCATTTGTTAGCGAACCTCGGCGACTTTGAGCGTATCTATCTATCTATCTATCTATCTATCTATCTATCTATCTATCTATCTATCTATCTATCTATCTAAATTGCCTAAGACAATTTGCTCTCCTGGCCGCTTGAAAAATGGTATCGATACCAAACTTGGTAGGGCATAACATGACTGTATGAAGAACATATTTAAAAAGTCATAACATGAAAAATGTGACACGTATGTCATGTATGTCATAATTTACATTTCATGGTCCTGCAAATCTTTCGGTGGTATTGTTCACATGACATGTTGCAAAAGTGGTATGGTATGACATGATTGCGTGGCGAAGACAAGCGAACGGCCCTAACCTGAATATCATGACTTGCGTGTCATGTAACAACATGACTACATGCTACACTCATGATGCGCTCACGGGCATTTCGCTAGCGTCACATATACCGAATTCAGTATTACGGTACGCGAATGGGTGACGGAGGTATGTGACTGGTGCACACATAATAATCATGATACGTGTGTCATGTACCAACATAACTACATGCCACGCTCATGATGTGCTGGTGGCTATTTCGCTTGCTTCACTTATGCCAAGTTTAGTATTACGGGACCTGAATGGATGACGAACGTATAATAATAATAATAATAATAATAATAATAATGACTTTATTTCGCATCAAGCATACATGATGCAGGAGACCTGCAGAAAAAACTGGCGTGATGCCAGCTTGACAAGGCCGCAGGCCCCATGGTTATCATGTTTGCACCAGTATGAGACTGGTGCAAACATGATAAACATGAGATGCGTGTCATGTAAACACATCACAACATGCTACGCTCATGATGCGCTTGCAGCCGTTTCGCTAGCTTCAAATGTACCGAATTCGGCATTACGTGACGCCAACGGAAGACATAAGTAAAGGGCACATTCAAACATGATAATCACGACATGCATGTCATGTAACAACATGACGACATGCCACACTCATCATGCGCTCGCAGCCGTTTCGCTAGCTTCATTACACCGAAGTTGGTATTACGCGACGTCAATAGCTGATAAATGTATTTGACTGGGGCAAGCATGATAATCATGAGATGCGTGTTATGTCAGAACATAACTACATGCCACAGTCAGGGCTCCAATACATTTCGACGTGACCCGGCACGCATGCGCGGCGGCGTTTGTTTTGTCGCGTCAGTGCGGCGTTGCCACAGCAGGCGCCGCTCATAACCGTGCGCCGCGCTGCGTTGCTTTGACGCATGCCTGTTTCAGCGCATCCGGAGTCCCACCGTCACGAAAAAAGGCAGACGCAGTGCAATGCATCGGTGCGAAATGCTGCATGTCGCATTTCGCACCGGTTGCCGTCGGGCCGCGCCGAAGGACGTTGGTCGCACCGGTCGCACCTAGCGTCGGACTCGCGTGTTCGCATTTTGCTAAGGTAGCGTCGCTGTGCCCAGTGTGCGAGCGCGTCAATGTTACGTAGGAGTATATAGGGTCCTTCATGATGCACTCGTGGCCGTTCACTGCAACCATATATACCGAATATAATGTTACGTGACGTCAATGGATGACGAAATATATGACTGGTGCAAACATGATAATCATGACACGCGTGTCATGTAAGAACACGAACACATACCACGTTCATAGCGTGCTCGCAACTGTGTCGCTAGTTCCACGTATACTAATTTTGGCATCACATGACGTGAATAGATGACGAAGGAAAACGACACATTCAAACAGGATAATCATGACACAGAAGTCATGTATGGCATAACTTACCTCCACATCGTAACGATGTGGTGGTTTTAATGTTACGTATACCTTCCTCAATCGTAATTCGCATATCATTGATTTCCTCTGTACGTGGAATTTGCCACTTTTAGGCTAATTTCACAAGACGTCAGCGAGAAATCAGCGTGATTCTGATAATGCATTGTTTGGACTACGTGTTTTTTTTTCTTAACACAACTTCGGTAAAGTAAAACAGAGAAGTGAGTGAGTTGGTACAGATGCATTATGGCGTAAATGTTGCGCAAAAAAAAAACACCTGAACCTCTTGTGGTTGTTCACTTTTTTGTACTCGTCCTTTTTTGCGCAACATTGACGCCGTAATAACTCCGGTAAATTGAATCAAGTCGCTGTAATATTTGGAATGCTGATTTGATATGCAACAATAAAGATATCATAGTTTTAGGTTGGTTCTATCAAACGGTAATAGTTGGTATAGGTATACCGAACGAGACAAAAAGATATTTTTGGTGTTGTCAGTGCACATACACCGTAACATTTGTCCGCTTTCTATAGCAATAAACGCCAGGTAGAGGTTTAACACTGCGTAAAAATTACTTTTATAGAAGATGTAGGCTGAACTATGAATAACTAAAATCAGTGTTAATTCTTTATAAATGTAGTGAATCGAGGTAGGGCAAAGTAGACGGTACAGACATTTAGAACGCATACACGCACTCATACTTGTGAAAAAGTTACTTTGGTTGGATAAATGGTATCATAGATATTAATTCAAAAGTATACAGACTCCTTGCGGGAGGTGGTGCTTTCAAGAAATGAAAGAGAGGGGCGAAACAAACTGATGATACTATAGATGAGGAATGCAGAAACAAAAGAAGAGGAGTTGCTTGGCAGAACGAGTCGTGCAGCGCTCGACGTCTCTCTGAAAGGGGGGAGGGGTAAAGTTAACCCATGTGACAGCTCGGCCCAACATTCTAAGACAGAGGGGGCGTTGTAGTAAAAGAAAGAGAGAAAAGAGAAGGCACCCTTTCGAAAAACTAGCGGTATTTTCAGTGTTGATGATGCGAGAGATTACCACCCTTTCTGCTGCATTTTTTTCTCTTTTCAGTCGTGCTGCCGTGGCTTTGACTACAGGTTTTTCTTTCTTTTTTTTGGTGAAAGATGTGAGTGCGAACAGTTCTGAGACGTAGTTTTGACCTGGTAAATGCAACTACACTGGCTTGCGAACAGAAAGGGGAAATAAAATTTACAAGTGACTTTTGCAAGGGAAAAATTAAGAAATGAGCGAACTTCCGTGACCGCTTCTCTGAATGGAGGGCACATCCACAGATCTGCGCAGGAGATGGGGGTAAGGAGGGATTGAGAAGGATAGGGAGGAATTTAAGGTATACAGATAGGGAGAGCTGCAGATACAGAGATAGGCACAGGGACAGCCACATACGGAAGTAAGGAGAAGATAGGAAAGATGGATACGGTCGCAGAACACCGAGGACGGGGCACTGCTCAGCGAGAGCTCTTATCCGCGTCAGGAGATGGCGTAGGGCGACCCAGTCAGCCAGAGCTACGCTGTTGTCGGACATTGAGGGGGCACAACCGGTCGGCACGAAATCCTGCGACTGAGTTCAAGAAAATTTCTTGAAGCCTGGGACGCTCGTCGTGATGCTTCCACGTGCATCACTTTCTGTGGCCTCCGAACGCGTGCACTGACCTTTCAGTTGAGTAAGCTGGTCAGCCTTCTCTTATTTCTGCGAAAATTCAGTTGGCTTAGGTGGTGTAATGTCTGTGCCTCTTATTGCTTGTAGTGAACTTTTACTGATTTTGTGCTTGAAGCTATTCGTGTTGAAGAAATATATGCTCTCACAACTACTTGAAAAAAATGTTTACAACGACAAGTATCCAAACAGAAGGGGCAGTGCAAATTAAAAATAAAACAATACCAGCTCGCTTGTTTTGAAATGAGAGTGCACTACTTAGGCACGGGCAGGAAGACACGGACAAGTGCTTACTTCCAACTGAAAGTTTATTCGGAAAACTGTGAAATATATACTGACAAATGAAAGAGTGTCATGAAACATACAATGGGACCAAATTGCCGACAAAAATAACAAAACCACTTCAAAGAATTGTTTATCTTCAACTCGCCCAACTAGTCATACCGACAAATGTCACCTTGTCTCGAAAATTATTTTACATAGGAGAGGAGACTAGGCTTTCCTTAAACACAGGCCGCATACATGCAAACTGTAAGGACCCATTTTGCTAGAAGTATGACGATGAGCACGCACTAAAATACGACTGTAATAATCAGAAAGAATATTTCATAATTTATTTGGTAAAATTAGGAAATTATCGGCAGGGGCAGGGGCATTACTCTTTCGAAAGAGTAACGAAATAAGAAAACTTTACTCAAAAATTGCGTTTGAGTGTTTCGGAAAGGTAGAGCTATCAGTTTAGAAATAAATAGAAACTTTGGCCAGTTTTGAACTTAGTTCGCGTCAGAGAGATGTGTCGTTATCATGCAGCGGCTGTCTCACACCGGATTACTTCGGATGTGCTTCTTGATACTGAACGCTCATCGTGTGTGTGTGTGTACGTGTGCGTGTGCGTGCGTGCGTGCGTGGGTGCGTGCGTGCGTGTGTGTGTGTGTGTGTGTGTATGTGTGTGTGTGTGTGTGTGTGTGGTCAGTTATAGAGGTTGCTTCTTCTCATATGCTCCCAGACTGTATAGTGTCCATGGCTTGAGTGTTCTTAGTCTCCGTACCTCTCGTATGCTTTGCAGTTCTCATGTGTGATTACTTTTGCTAAATTATGCAGGAAGCAATCAGCTCAACCTTTGCGTCATCAATGAATCTGATGGACGGTTCTTCGGGGATGGTGAAAAGTTGTCCTCGGTGGCCGCGATTTCTTCGTCTGTCGTGCATTGTTTTGCAGCATTATGGAGTTTATATTGAAGTTATGCGCTTCAAACTTGAGTGCTGTTGATTTCATCTGATCTGTCTTACTTTGTTTTGCTTTTCGTGGCTTTTTTGCGTGATTGTTTATTGAAGTATTCGTCTTTTCAAATGCTGGGCAATCATCTAGAATTGGTAGCCTTATTTGAATAAATCAAAGAATAAGAACTCAAGTATTTCCTTGAATTTTATCTGTTAGAGCTCTGTGGAAAAGAATACACCGCACCTCTGCAGTGCTTGCATGAAAATAGTGACTTCCTTCATCTAACCAAAGCGTGAAACAATCAGCATACAATGAATAAACAGCGCAGCAAATACTTTAAAAGAAGTACTGATCCAACTCACTGAAATTTTGCCCAGAAGAAATAACTACATTCTTAAAATACTCCGGAGGTACCACTCTAGAGCTCCGAATAGCCGGAGTGAAAAAACCCGCGAAAAATACTCCGGAGATGCACCGTAATCAGTCTGGCCAGCTGGAGGTAGATGCCAGTAAAAACTATTCCGGCAGCGTGATGGCATTGCTCCGGTCGGCCGGAGTGAAATATCTTTTAAAAGTACTCCGGGTGTGCCACGCCATTGCTTCGGCGAGCCGGAGATTTGGCTCCAGATGTCCGGAGCGAAAATTGCTCCGAATATGAGGGACGCTAGAGGCCAAGCGTATTACTGCGACCTCGCAGTAATTTTTTTTACAGTGTACAATATGGCTTCCCCAAAAATAAATCTTCTGAGCTCGTGCTACTAAAACTTGAGTCTTGGATATTTTGAGTCTTGAAATATGTACTTGGGTTTTTTTTATTTCTCAAAAGTATTCAACCTCTATAACCGTATTCTTACAAATGTTAGATCATTACAGTATCAGAGGTGTTGCGAACAAATAATTTCGCCATACCTGCAACACCACTCTCGAATCATCGTAATTCAAAGCAAGCATTCCGCAACAAAAATATTGAAACAGGCACCCCGCAGGGAAGCATCTTGGGACCATTTTTCTTTATATTTACGTTTATGAAATAGCTCGTGTTGATGAATCAACCCATCTCATTATATACAATGACGATACGGTTTTTTTTTCAAGCAGATGTAGCAGTGATCTACGTGGTCGAGCGAATAACAAACTGTTTAAACTACCTGATAGGTTCAAGTAAAGTCCCTCAATCTAAACAAATAAAACAAACGCTGTTTTATTTTACCCCCGCCAATAAAAAGTTTTGTTTCCGATCATTTAGTAAACTCCGAATTTCATGTTACGAAACGTTTTGAGTCATTAGGTGCGGAATTTTCACAAAACAAGGCATGAGAAGATCACGTGAAAGATATTATCAATAAACTAGGTCGGATGAATGGCGTAATAGACGCCGTTGCTACTACTTTCCTGTTTCTGCAAACATGCTCATGCATAACTTGTTGTTCTCTTCTTTATTAAATTATGCCTTTCTATTACGGTCCGCAACGACAACTCTTAATGCTATCAAACTTACTATCCTGTCTAACAAAGCTTTGCGCCTTGCCTGTGAATAACCATATCGCTGCCACACAGCAGAATTGTTTCAATATCACAACATAATATAGGTTGCATCAATATATGTTTACAAACTAAGTAGTTTATATAGGTTCGGTTTACTGAAACATGATACGATTGTCGGAATAGCTATATTAGATAAACTTTTCGTGCATATTTGTACGTCAACCTGAAGTATGCCTCCTAATAAAATATAAGACGAATTATGGAAGTGAAACGAATAAAGCCTGAATGGCCTATACTTCTGAATCGCATAACTAGAGAACACAACATTGACATATTCAGATCATCACCAAAACAACTGCGATTAGTTTTTATATATTGATGTGAATTGGCGACTACCTTTTCTATGCCTACATTGTAATATTGCGTTTTGTTTTTTTTCTTTTGAATGAACATTGTGAAACTCTTCGTTATTTTGGTTGTCCTTGGCCACACGTCTTCTGTGCTACGTCATTTACTAGAGGGTCAGGGATACTCAAACTGTTCTTACAGAGTCTACCTCTCCTCCTTGTAACGTGCTTTTGTTGCGGAATAAAACTTCCATTCTCTTACAAGTGATGTAGATGCTGGGCACATGAAGGTTTCTCCCCCTTCAACGCAGAAGTTCGTGAATGTGTTCATTGGTTTGTTTGGAACGCAGCTTTATTTGCATTACCATCAATCTGAAAAAAATTAGTTTTCAGATGTACGCAGTTTTAAACACTGATATCATCACTACGAATAGTTTCTTCAAATGCGGAAACTCTGAGCCTTTACAGCAGCGTAACACTTCACAGTGAATTTCGGATCAAATGTGTATTTGAGCTCATCGTTTGCCTCCAGATCCGTCAGTGCTAACTAGTGCATGTTCCCACTATAAAGGTCTCTTAGAGAATCGGATGCTCCTCGAATATTCTTGAATATTTGCGAATTTGACTTCCAACTCATTCTTTGATTTTGGAATATCGGACGTAGTTAGTTGCACGAATTGAAGGAGTCCTAACTGCCTCAACACTTGCGGGAACGTAACCAAGATCAATCTCTGAAACCCTCTTTTAGGAAGCGTTTAGTTTGAGTTCAAACTTTTAACGTGAGTGAGCGGGCCGAGCGCCAGTTTTCATTTTTCTTTAATGAATGTCTTTTTCAGATATGGGACTTCTAAAGAGCACCTTTCTTAGCACATTTTCTAGACAATTTGCGAGAAAATTGAAGACGTTATCTGGCTAAGTATGCATGCCAGCTTGCAGGGATCGTTTCTTGTTCTTATGTGAGCCCGTTTGAGGTCAGAACTGCCTGCCATTTTGGCCTTCACTTGCAAGTCTGAACGGGAGGGGCGTGTGGCTCTGCAGTGCCGGGGGTCCTAATTAATCCGCAGGTGACATAGTGCTGACTCATGCGTTAGAACGAGGTGAAGAAAGAGAGAGAGCGACGTAAACGTTTATTTTCGAAACAGTGCCTCGAGCAATCCCCAGTGTCACCTTGAGGTGGGAAGGCTCCTTAGTCCAGGAACCCTCTGGCTTCTACTGCCCTCTTTGCCCTGGCGACGAGTTGTTGATCTTCCAGGCCCTCGAGGGTGAGCTTCACCTCCCACATTTCGGTTAGGTTTTCGTTCGTCCGTGCTGCTTCAGTATCAGTCGTGTGTTGTGGCAGATTACGTCTGGCAATACACTGGCTTGCAAGAATCAAGTGTGCCAGGGTGTCCGGAACGATGCAGAGCGGGCACATAGAGCTATATCTCGTTGAGTAGAGACGGTGCATTTGGGCTTCATGTGTGTATGTCTTGTTCTGCAGTGAAGGAAGAAAAAAGAAAGAAAGGAACGAAAGATAAAAAAAGTTGCATGTCAGGATTATAGTGGCGCATGTTTCAATTCACTCTTAAGAAATGGGCGTCTCTCATAATCGTACGGCGGTTTTGGGACGTTAAACCCTACATATGAATCAATCAATCTCAAGAAATGGTCAGGGCAATAAGAAAAAGACTCCCATGTCATTCTTCCTGCTACCGGTGTGCTTCTTCACGCGAGAAAACTTCACGAGGGTATTGCCAACAAGACGCCTTCCATGTCACCATGCACATACGGGACACCATGTACTGGCGTTGCATTTCAGAAAGAAGGTGACGTGAATCAGCGGCGTACGAACGACAGGCGGAGACACGGAGAAATATTTTAATGTTTGTGCGAGAGGCCGCGCAAGAAACTTGGAAGGAGACGATTAGTGTGATTCAAGGAGAAAAACCACAAGCATCGCCTGTATACGTAAGGCTCAGTATACGTAAGGGCATTACCGACTTCGATTGCCCCACTTACCCACTTATATTGCCCAACTAGAGTTATATGGCCAGGACCAGGGTGTCCAGATGTTAATTGCAACAGCTTTTGAGCGCATGCTCGAAGAAAAACCCTGCAATATAGGAACAAAGTGAGCGCCAATCTTCATAAAAAATTCTCGGTAAAACATCGTTAGAGGCCTACCCCGGGGCCTTTTTTTACTATGTCAGTGTAATGCTGGTTCTGTATTCCTGAGACAATCTTGTCACGCGCCCTATAGGTGAAATGCTCGGCGAGTTTGAGAATAATTTCTAATAAGCAAAAAGGCGCAACACTAAAAGCAAAACCCAATCGAGCGCACAGTCTAAGTATGAAAAAAGGTTTGATGATAGCCGGGAACCACATGTAGTACAAGACATGCTGGTCCTGCTGGCACGGTGTATTAATAGTGTGAATGCTGGGCCAAGCATACGCTCAGAGTTAGCTCAGAGCAGAGGTGAACGCGCCAAAGGTCAACTAACATCTCCGTATCAGAGCTGTGCGACAGCAATGACTCTGACGCAAATGATGTTACCTCGCCGTTTTATGGGCGAAGCTCTTTATGCCATGGGTCGTGCGTCCGCGTTGTATATAGTAGTAGTAGTAGTAGTAGTAGTAGTAGTAGTAGTAGTAGTAGTAGTAGTAGTAGTAATAGTAGTAGTAATAGTAGTAGTAATAGTAGTAGTAGTAGTAGTAGTAGTAGTAGTAGTAGTAGTAGTAGTAGTAGTAGTAGTGTGAGGAGGTTTATTAGCCGTTAAAGACAGCGACGAGACAGCGTGAAGAACCGTCCAGCGATCGGCACAGCAACGATCCGAAGCACGAGCCGAGAGAGCCAGGCGTTGTCGATGCTGCTTGCTGCAGGCACAACTTCTTCTTCACAATCGCCCCCGCTGAAAAAGGAGCCATCCTGGCGACCTAAGAAGTTTCAGGGAGAGGCTCATGATACGGTTTAGGCGGGAAACATGGACGATGTCACGTGCACGCCGGCGCATGTCATCCGATCGGGAAACTGGCTCAATTAGGTAATTAACCGGAGAGGTTTTCTCTAAAACGATGTAAGGCCCCTCGTACCGGGGGACAAGTTTTGATGAGAGTCCCGGAGTTCGGTATGGGATGGCAAGCCACACGAGAGACCCTGGGGCATAGTTGGGATCCGGAAGAGAGGTGCAACGGTTTTCTTTCTGGCGTTGCTGCTCGTCCGAGGTGAACGCACGGGCGAGCTGGCGGCAATCTTCGGCTTGTCGAGCAGCATCGAAGATAGGTGGACATACGGAAGCATCAGGACGGTAGGGAAGTAGAGTATAAATTGTATGGGAAGGGTCACGTCCATAAAGAAGGAAGAAAGGTGAAAATCCCGTGGTTGTTTGTATTGCAGTATTGTTTGCCAATGATTGCAGTATTGATTGTATGCAGTATTGTATTGTATGCGAATGATTAGATGTCACGCACATTGAGAGCATGTCACCCAGCGTGCGGTTGAACCGTTCCGTTAGCCCGTTAGTCTGCGGGTGATATGCTGTCATTTTCCGATGAATGACGTGGCATTCCGAAAGCCGAGCTTCGACGACCTCGGAGAGGAAAGCGCGGCCTCTGTCACTAAGGAGCTCTCGAGGTGCGCCATGTCGAAGGATAAATTGACGTAAAATGAAAGAGGCGACATCCTGAGTGGTAGCACTCGGTAAAGCGGCTGTTTCGGCGTAGCGTGTTAGATGGTCGACCGCCACTATAATGCACCGATTGCCCTCTGGTGTCAATGGAAGGGGGTCGTAGAGGTCAACGCCAACGCAATAAAATGGCTTGGCAGGGCATGGAAGAGGATGCAATTCGCCAGTCGCACGTAGCGGTGTTGATTTGCGCCGCTGGCAGCCAGGACAGCACTGCACAAATTTGCGTACAAAAGTGTACATGCCGCACCAGTAATAGCGATGGCGAAGGCGTTCATATGTTTTGAACACCCCGGCATGGCCACATTGTAGATCGTCGTGAAGAGAGGCGCATACCTGCGATCGTAAAGTGCGTGGAATGACCAGTAGCCACCGGCGGCCATCAGGAGAGTACTTGCGTCGATGAAGAAGTTGATCGCCGATGGCAAAACGGAAGGCTTGACGTCGGAGGGATCGAGATACCGGAAGGTTGGGCGTACCGGATAGATACTCGAGAAGAGATGCGATCCACGGGTCACGACGTTGTTCGGTGGCAATCGAGTCAAGCTTTAACGATGACAAGGTCTGGAGGCATGTGTTTCCGCACGTCGGATGTGGTGGCAAAGGTGAGCAAAGGAGTGCCCATCGCGCAAGGCGGCCAGAAGGGTCTTTCAGCGTGGAGAGCGAGCAAAGCGCGTGCTGATCAGTTACTAGATCGAACGGGCGGCCGTTTAAGTACGGCCGGAACTTTCCAAGCGCCCACACCAGAGCCCAACACTCTTTTTCTGTCACGCTGTAATTAGTTTCGGCTTTCGTCAGAGTGCGGCTAGCGTAGGCTACAACGTATTCTGAATAGCCGGGTTTTCGTTGAGCGAGAACAGCACCTAGCCCCACTCCGCTGGCGTCGGTTAGCACTTCTGTAGGAGCCGTCGGGTTGAAGTGGCGAAGAATAGGTGGAAAGGTGAGTAGACGGCGCAGAGTGGTGAAGGCAACGTCCTATGCAGGGGACCAGGAGGAGAGATTCACGTCACCGCGAAGAAGCTGGGTTAATGGTGACATTATGGATGCGAAATTGCGAACGAAGTGCTGGAAATATGAGCATAGGCCTACAAAACTGCGAAGTTCCTTCATGGTCGTCGGCTTGGGAAATTCTGCGAGTGCTCGAAGTTTTGCTGGGTCAGGTAATACGCCGTGCTTCGACACGATGTGACCTAGGATGACGAGCTCGCGTGCAGCGAAGCGGCATTTTTTCAGGTTAAGCTGCAGGCCAGCGTTGGCCAGACAAGTCAAAACGTGCCTGAGGCGAAGGAGGTGCGTAGGAAAGTCGTGCGAGAAAACCACGACACCATCGAGGTAGCAGAGGCACATATTCCACTTGAGGCCACGTAGCGTATTATCCATAAGTCGATCAAACGTGGCGGGCGCATTACAAAGCCCAAAGGGCATGACAATAAACTCGTATAGTCCGTCAGGTGTAATAAATGCAGTTTTTTGGCGATCGGCTTCAGCCATTGGAACTTGCCAGTAGCCAGACCGCAAATCTAGCGACGAGAAGAATTCCGCTCCGTGAAGAGTGTCAATGGCGTCATCATTGCACGGCAAAGGATATACGTCCTTGCGGGTTATCTTATTCAAACGACGATAGTCCACGCAAAATCGGATAGATTCGTCTTTCTTACGCACCAGGACGACAGGAGACGCCCAGGGACTGTGAGATGGTCGAATGACGTCTCTACGAAGCATATCTTCGACTTGATCGTTGATGACGCGGCGCTCTTCAGCGGAGACACGGTATGGTCTTTGACGCAGTGGGTGGTGTAGGCCGGCGTCAACATGATGCTTGACTTGCGACGTGCGGCCTAGTTGAGGTTGGGACACATCAAAAGAAATCGGGAACTCGTGCAGGAGATCAAGCAGGTCGGCATGTTTGGTGGGAGTGAGGGTGTTGGCGATGGCGCTGGAAAACGTATCCTTGGACGACTCCTCGAGTGCCGACAGTGATTTTGGGTGGTCGCAGTAGTCATCCGGGACATCAACCAAAGACGAAGGGTCGAGATCCTGCACGCGGCCGAGACATTCCCGCGCAAGCAAAGTGACAGGTGTGGAAAGTGGGTTGAGTATGAACATATTGCTTCTTCCGGTGGCAAGGTCAATCGTTGCGAAAAGCAGCGGCAGAGCTCGACGACTCGTGAAGATATCGGAAGGCATAAAGAAGACTGTAGCGTCAGTGTAGGCGTTGCATGAAACTGGAACAAGTGCGAAATTTTCAGGTGGAATATCGGTATCTTCATGCACGAACAACTTCGGCGGCTGATGAAGAGCGTCAAGTAATGGGACATCACAAAAGGGTGAAAACTCAACTTCAGCGCGAGCACAGTCGATGACGGCATTATGGCGTGTTAGGAAGTCCCATCCGAGAATGACATATGCGAACAGACAGCGAGGACAATAAACTCCACAATGTAAACAATGCCTTCGATGGACAATCTTGCAGTGCAGGCTGCGTGAGGCGTTACTTGCTGTGCACTTGCGTTGTGGAGTGACAGTCCCGAAAGCGGCGTCGTGACTTTACGTAATGCACGGCAGACATTAGCGGCAATAAAAGGCAATAAAAGAAACAGCGACGCCGGTGTCTACAAGGGCAAAAGTAGAATAACCTTCAACAGTTACTGCGACCACGTTAGTAGGAGAGGGGCGAGGGCTTAGACAGTTCGAAAATGGCGCAGTTCTTGCCTCTTTAACTGCGGTGCTTACTTTTCCTGGTAAGAAGGTCTGGGCCGGCGACGCTTGGGGGAGGACGATCGCCGACGAGGAGAGGGTGCGCGCGGCGTTACGAAGTCGGGGTCGTTGGGAGGGGCATAGCGAGGTGACGAGAGCGGCCCGTATTGCGCGAAGGGTTGGCTGCCGGGTTGCGACGATCGTACATAGTCGCCGAACGTCTGAGGTCAACGGCGGCCGTAGTGGGCAACGTGTCCAGGAGTAAAGCAGGCCTAGCATATCGGTCGGTTGTCGGGCTTCCTCCAAGAATTGGCGACTGGTGGTGCCGCCCAAAGTGCAGTATAAGCAGCCGGGTGAGCGGGCTGTGAGCGCGAGGTGTAGGGTGGTTGCGGAAGCCTACGCACAGCGTCTGCAAATGTGAACGGCACTGCTACAGGCTGCATCACTTGCGAACAGGCGACAGGAGGAGCCACAGGCTGCGCTGCATACGTTAGGGGCGCGGCCACAGGCTGCACGGCTGGCGGATAGGTGACAGGAGGGCCTACCGGCTGCGCGACACGCTGGCAGTGAACACGGCTGGATAGAGGCGTCTCGTGGTGCGCAACAGGAACAGCTTGGGCAACCTCTTCCGAAATAGCAGTACGAAGCGAGGCAGGTAGACGCGAGGTGGTCTCGTGAGTGAAGGGCACTAGGGAAAGTTGGCGGGCGACTTCCTCACGAACAAAGGCTCGAACTTGCTGAAGCAATGGTGAATTGTCAGGCAGGGTGTCTGCTGTGTTGGGGGCTGGCTGGTCCTGACGAAGCAGAAGAAGAAGAAGACGGCCGACGGAGACGTACGCGGCCGGCGGGGACATCGACCAGCCCGAACTCGCGGGTTGGCGCGTAGCGCCGAAAGAAAAGCACACAACCGCACTCCACGGCTACCTAACACACACTGGTTTTAATTTACAGTCGCCATGAAATTCCGGATGCCAGAGCGGCGCCCCCTGGCATCCTCACATGTCAATTCGAAACCGAAACTGAACACCCAAAACACAACAATCGAAACTGGACAGTGACTCACCACCCTGCTGAGGCTGCCGAATCAGAGTGCGTTGCTTCTTCAACTCGTCGTAGCTCTGACACAAGCTGACGACTTCGGAAACTGAGCTTGGATTTCTTGCCAAGAGCATTTCAAATGCGCCGTCGTCGAAGCCCTTCAGGATATGTTTGACCTTGTCAGATTCGGGCATGATGTCATTCGCACGTCGACAAAGGTCGACGACGTCCTCAATATAGCTGGTAAAGGTCTCGCCAGTCTGCTGAGAGCGGACGCGCAAGCGCTGTTCTGCCCGTTGCTTGCATACAGCCGGCCGACCGAACACTTCAGAACATGACGTCTTGAAGACGCTCCATGTGGGGATGTTGTGTTTGTGGTTATTAAACCACAATTCGGCGACGCCAGTGAGATTAAATATCACGTGGCCCAGCTTGTCGGCTTCATCCCACTTATTGTTGGCGCTCACCAGCTCGTAGTGCTCGAGCCAGTCTTCGACGTCGGTCCCATCCGCACCGCTGAAGACCTTCGGGTCCCGTAGCCTAGGATGGCAGTTGAACTGGGGCGAAGGCGTTGATGTAGTGGCGTTGTCAGTCATGACAGGCGGTAGCGTGCGGCTTCGCAGTTCCAGGGTGTAGCAACGGGGATTAACAGCACCTTCCACCAAATGTGAGGAGGTTTATTAGCCGTTAAAGACCGCGACGAGACAGCGTGAAGAACCGTCCAGCGATCGGCACAGCAACGAACCGAAGCACGAGCTGAGAGAGCTGATGCTGATGCTGATGACCTCAGATGAATGGCGCTTACCAACTAAGGGGGATGGGCCAAGAACCGGGCGGCAGTATACTTAAATGAAACTAAATGAAAATGAAGCCAATCTGAAAAAGAAGCTTAAAATAATACTACCAAAAAACAAAAATGTTTGCTGAGCAAGCGGTCAAACCATCTTTTGTTTTTGAAAGACATAACTACGAATTATAAACTAAAGATCTGAAAAGGTAGGGGTTCACTAGCATGGTAATCTTTTAGTTGCGTTGATGTAATCAAACACAGCGGAGCATACATCCCTGTGGCAGTAACCAAATGAAGTTCCGCCAATTGATAAAATTACTGGTAGATTTACTTGTATTCCTTGCTTTTGTAATGGGGCTATTAAAATTTTTTTCTCTGATAAGAATAACAAAGACAGAATAAAACGAAATGTTCAATTGTTTCTATTTCGCTGCACCAAATGCATAGCGGTGACACCTTGAGCCGAGCTTTGTAAAGGTAATAATTTAGTTGTGAAACTGCACAGCGCAATCTGGTATAAGTGACCTCTAACTGGCGAGATACACACCACTGTTTATTCCAGCAATAGCTCAAATGCTCGAAATCTTTGAATTTATCCAAATTACCTTTTCCCCATTGCAGGCAAGCATTTCGGAACCTTAGCGCGGTTACGTAAGCCGTATCTGGCAAAACTGGAATGGTGGGCCCACCCAGGGATACTGCTGCTAAAGAGTCCGCCATTTCGTTCAAATATAATCCGCGGTGGCCTGGTACCCATAGCAAATGCAGTTTTTTTACGTTTTTCGGTACTAAATGCCGAAACGTATTCATCAGCTCTGAATTTACTGCCGCAGAAAGTGCATTACAAACTGATAACGAATCTGTAATGATAACTGCTGATGATTCGCTTGAGGGTAATTTGCTTAGGGCAAGAACAATGGCCAATAATTCTGCATTGAATACCGGGGTATAATCTGGGAGTCGAATCGAAAAGGACCAGTCCAAAGAAGAAGAGAAGATGCCCACCCCAGCCTTTTCTTTTGACACAGATGCATCAGTCGCTATGATATTGCTTATCTCTAGGTGAGCTAGATAATCTGCTAACTGGTCATTTAAATACCTATATGCCAATTGTTTCGCGTTATGAGGAAATATATCATCGAATTGTATGCTAAGCATTGACTTTAGGTTGTGTATTGTACCAATATGTCTGATTTTTACATTCAGTTGCTTTAGTAGCGCTTGTGCAAATACTGTTTGCGGGGTGTGTAGTCGCGACCAATGGGTTTCGAAAAATAAAGTCGGTTCTTCAATGAAAGCGTAAAATGAGAGTCTTTGTTGTGAACTGTATATCTTTAAGAATGCTTGCACAGTAAGAATTTTAAACCTATTTAGCAGAGAAGGTAGGCGAGCTTCCATATACAACACGTTATTTGCAACAAACTTTGGTAGACCTAGACACAAACGCAACGCTTCTCTTTCCAGCAGTATTAGGGATCTCATTTTATAAGCTGCGCTGCCAGAAAATAATACACATACGAATTCCATGATGGGCCGCACATAAAGTTTATATATCATTATTAGCACATCTCTTCTTAAACCCGCTTTACGGTTTGCAAGCTTCCGTAGCCACCCCATGGCCCGTGTTGCCTTGGAGTACACATCATCAATGTGACTTCTCCAATTTAATGTGTCATTATATATGATGCCCAAATATTTAAGGGAATTCGCCTGCGGAATGAGCTCATTACTGTACATTAACGAGATGTTGATAGGCTGCAGAAAAGAGAACGCAAGACGCGCACTTTTCTTTACGTTCAGGGTCATATGAATATTTTAAAGCCATCTTTCTATCATATTGAGATAATTTTGTAGACTCTGGTATAATGATGGAAGGTAGGTATTACTTGCAAAGAAAGCAATATCGTCCGCGTACACATATAACTGAATATCCTTAGTTGATGGAATGGAGCTTAAGAAAATGTTAAATAAAACTGTCGACAGGACAGCCCCCTGTGGTACGCCACGTGTCTGCTTATATCTATTCGATGAGTACCAATCTTTAAAGCAGTAATATTCTCTCACTCTTAAAAACTCCGACACCCACGCAGTGATGTAGTTGGGAAAGTGGTGATATTCCATCTCTTTTAATAAAATTGAATGCTCAACCCTATTGTACGTTTTAGTCAAATCTAGAGTAACTAAAGCACAGTATTGGCGCCGACGCCGAGCCAGTTGTATTGGGCTCTCTAAATCAACATGCGCACACCATATTGAGCAACCAGATCTAAAACCAATTTGACTGGGGTGTAATATTGCGTTATTATTAATATATTTTATTACCCGGGCATTCAAAACTCTTTCAATTAGCTTAACCAGATTTGACGTGAGTGATATCGGCCTTACATTGTCCAAGGCGAATCCTTTTTCCTGCTTTTTAAGAAGTGGAATCACTTTCGACAGCTTCCATTCCGCAGGTATCCAAGCTTTTGTCAAAGAAAAATTCACCAGATTAGGTACTTCAGTTGGAGAAATCTCGAATATTACCTTTTTATCATTGCATTTGTTACCCCGTCTGGTCCAGGTGCCGAAGGAGATAAGTGCCTTATTATCTCTGCCAGCTCATCTAAAGTAACCTCCTCGAAATCCTCGCCTGCCATTGGTTCACAATGTGCAGTGGTATAGTTGACATAAATCTATCTTGGAGCCCTTTCGCAATATTTTCTACTAAATCAGAGAGCTCACGGGGGGAAAGAACAGAAGAGTCAATGTTTTCAGCGGGTGGTAACATCTTTTGAGATCTTAAAAATCTGAAGAGCGCTTTTTTGTTTTTAGCCCTAGAAAGATACTCATGTCGTTTCATATTATAACCATCCTTTGCTGTACTTACTGTGCGTTTAAAGTCTGCTGCTGCGAATTTATAATCACACCAATTTTTTGGACATTGGTTGACCAGTAGTTGTTTCCATGCAGCTTTCCGTTTTCTATAGCTCCTCATGCACTTTTCAGTCCACCATAGACTAAAAGAACCTTTTGTGGCCGAGTCTAATTTAAACGTTGCGTCTTTTACTGATATTTTTAACACTGCACACAGACTCATAGCCCTAATGTCACCTTGTATGTCCTGGCGGTGATCAAAAGTAGCCCTCTAGTCTTTTTATAATTTTCTATAGTTGAGGAATGAGCGGGCCTTTTCGGCGACATGTATTCTTGGAAAGTTCAGTACAAAACTAATAGGCAAGTGGTCACTGTTAGTAGCACAGTCTAAAGTTTGCCGCGAACATATATTTAGAGATGAGCTTGAAAATGTCAAGTCAATTACAGATTTAGAGAGACCTCGGACAAAAGTAGCAGATTGCGAATTTAAACAAGATAAATTCTTGTCAATAGCCCATTCCCACAAGCGTTTTCCACTTAAATCTGTTTTAAAACCCCAGGCCACATGATGTGAATTGAAGTCTCCAGTGATTAATATATCCTTTCTGCAGGCAGAAAACATATCGTCTAGACTTCGTGTGTCTTGCACCCCGGCTGGGAAATACGCATTTACAAAGGACAAGGTAGAAGCGTGTGGTAATATTAGGTCTACTATCAAAATTTCACAATCTGGAGTCACACAACGATAAGAGATCGTAGCTTTGTGACTAAACTTAGTTGCTATCAAGACAGCAAGCCCACCACCTCTGCTAGGTCGGTCCAATCGAAATAGCCGATAATTTTTTAGGTAAAACTTCTAGCTGGTTGAAAGCCAGGTTTCTTGCAGTGATATAATATCCGGGGAAAGTTGTGAAGAAAGGTATGATAGGTCTGTGGCTGAGGAAAATATAGATCTGCAATTCCACTGTAATACGGTTAGTGAACCTATTTTGGCGACAGAACCGTCGCAGAAACTGCTTGGTCCAAAATGTCCTTTCGCAAAAAGTCTTTCTTAGACATGTTCTCAAAGAATTCTTTTTTGGATAGATACTTTTTAGATTTCGAATTATGCGAAGAGTTTTTTGATTATGGAGATCGGGTTCGCTTCAGAGCCTTATGAGAGTCCATATCCATATCTGCACATGCTTCCGAATCATCTGTAAGATCACCGTCTTCCGTTGTTTTGGAAGTCCCTGCCTCAGGAGAAACCGCTCGCTGACGTGTTGTCGAACTTTCTATTTCCGTACGCTGCGATACCAATGATGTCTGAGGAGCCCAATCGTTCGTAGATGCTACACCTAGAATTCGACATAGTTGATTGGAAACCAATTGTGCCAAGCTTTCAAAAAGATTGTTTGCGAGGCGTTCCATTGCCTTTTCCATAGCCTTCTCTACGGCCTCTGCGTTAGATGTTGCGAGAGATGCATCCATGGCGGTGGTATTACGTGCTGCAACACCTGCATATCCTTTGGATCTCTCCTGCATTTCTGCAACGGCTTCTCTCCGAGAGCACCTCTTGCGTTCTACAGTATCCAAAATGGCAAGCTCCCTTTCTTTTGCTGCACAGTCTGCGGAGTCTGCAGGGTGCGCCCCATTACATAAGCAGCACCTCTCTTTTTCAGAGCTGCACTTGCGGCTGTCATGATTTTCACCACACAGACGGCATCTAAGAACTGATCGGCACCCTCTGACGCTATGTTCATATCGCCAACATTTCAAACACTGCAGGGGTTTGGGGGAAAGTGGCTCTACCTTATAGATCAGTGGCCATGCCTTAATTTCGGAAGGTCGGACTGTTCCTAAAAAGGTTGCTATCACCGATTCCGTTGGGGATTTTATGTTGTCAATTGTACGGGTGCAGCTGTACACTGAAATTACACCCGCCACCGAAAACAAATCGAGCACTTCTGCAGGTGTCAGGCTTGTGTCTACACCGCGGACTAATCCTTTCGAGCATGCGAGGTGTGCCGGAATAAATGGGCTTACCGGATGCGCTGCGAATTCGGAACATTGCAGGAGCTCACGAATGCATTCCTGATCTGCGGAACAGCATATGATGCCTCCGCGACCAAACTGGTGGACCTCAGTGATCTCCTGGAGATGCGAAGTGGCTTTTCGAAGCTCCACTTGAATCGCCTTTGGGTTCTTCATCGGAATACTGCCCCCATCTGTAGGTACCAGCGCCACAGGGACGCTTCTCGCTCCACTGCGTAACAAATAGTCTATCGGCCAATCCTGGGCGGGAGTGGAAGCTAACCAAGGGGAGTGCCCTTGGCCGGGGGAAGACAATGACATCAAGATTGAATGACTCGCTTCAGCTGAGAAAGACCAATACAGTTACCGGAAAATAACGAACTCTCAATGAACAATAACAATACTGCCGCCTGATCCTGAGCCCGGGCAGCTTCTTCACAGTCGAGCCTCACAGTCACAGTCACAGTCCAGCCAGCTGCTTCGAACCAAATGCGCAAATGCACAAATGCAAAAGCACAAATGCGCCACCCTCAAGAGAGCCGAGCGTTGTCGATGCTGCTTGCTGCAGGCACATCTTCTTCTTCACGTCGTGAAGAAGAAGATGTATAGTCAGTGACAATCGATGGCCTTTAAGACGCTCCTTATGCTAGTTCCTCCTCAGCTGCAGCTACTAAAATTAGTATGGGTACCCGGTCATTGCGGCTTAGAAGTAAATGAAATCGCAGACTCTCTAGCACGAGCAGCTTTGGAAGGGTCAGCACTATCAGTCCTTCCCAAAGTGGCCACTATAACGGCGACAAGATACAGAAAGCTTGCGCTCAGTGCAGACGCTATGGAAGCAATATTGTCAACACTAGAATTTACTCACTTAAGATTTCCATGGAAAAGTCATTGGTGTCCTACAAAACAGTTGGAAACCATATTAAGCAGATTTCGATGTCGTGTCCCCCCGTTAAATTTCTATTCACAGAGGGCTGGTCTGACGATATCACCACTATGCAACTTTTGTTCAGAATTGGAAACACTAGAGCACTATTTTTTATCATGTCGCCGATACAAATTGCTCAGGAAAACAATCTTAGTCCTCCCATTCGCTAGCTTGGGGCTAAATTTCACTATAGAAAACATACTTTCCTTCGGTGCTTACGATCTGGGCTTCAGCCACGAGAAAGTTTTCTACGCAGTTTGCAAGTACATGAATGAAAGTAAAAGAATTAAGCTTTTAATTGCGCGACTATTATTCGTGAAAAAAAAATTCCAACGAACACAAGAGAATTGTTTAACCATGCTGATTTTTATTCAAGGTAATGAATAATTGTCTTATCTGCACGAATGACAAGCAACTATTGCACTCTTTTCATTCTGACTAGGGTGTCTTTTCTTTTTTCTTTCTTTTTTCTGCTGGGTGGTTTCGATATAAAAAAAATCTTACATAATTAGGTCATCGATTCTTGGCCGATCCCCCTGAGTGGGTACGAGCCATGTCTGTGGAATCATCATCATCATCATCGACAACCTAAGAATGAATCTAGGCTACGCTCACGAGGTCACATTGTCCTTATTTTCAATGACTCCGCGCTACAAAAGAAGTATTGCCCAAATAAGGGCAATAATGTTTCCGCATACAACCAGTATCTTCCTATCCTTCGTGCGCTCGAGAAGCGAGGATGACCTTTCTGCTTTTAAAAATTTTGCAGCTTTGTAACCAAGTTTCCTCGATATGCAAAAAAGGGCATACATGAAAAAACTGTTTAGTGATATGCATTCCAAGGGCGATTTCATTAAGCAGGCTCTTAATAAACCTCTAAATCAAAGCACAAGCAATGAAGAGCTCGAAGTTAGTGATAGCGAGAATCAGCTAAAGGGTCTTGAATCAGCAAACCGGTTCAATCAACACTATACAAGTTTAGAAATTAGCGCTCACAATACAAACGCTCTCGATTACGTGGGAGCACCCAGTGTACACACGGTGTTTTTTGAGCCCACGACATTTGAAGAAGTTTACTCTGCTTTCATATCATTAAAGAACAGTAAGGCAAGGAACATTGATTGCCTTCAGATTAAACCAGTTAAACTTGCACTAGATTTTCCAGTGGAAATTTGCATGTCTACTGGCTTGTTCTCAACAAAAAAACACGCAAAGGTAACTGCTTTGTTCAAATCAGGTGGCCAAATGATGCAGAGATGCAAATTATATGTCGAATTATTGGCCGCTGTCAGTGCTCCCTGTCATTTCTAAAGCCTTGGAAAAGATTATTTGTAAAAGGGTTGTGTCTTTTAGAGAAAAATATAGGATATTATCTCCATACCAATTAGGCTTCTGTAAAGACCTATTGACGGAACTGACTCTATTACCACAGAAGGATTTATATTTTGAATTACTTTGAAGAGATAAAATTAACATTAGGTGAATTTGCTTATTTTCTCAAAGCCTTCAACAGAATCGACCGTGTTAGTTTACTAAAAAAGCAGAACATTATGAATTCCATAAATTACCACTGAATCTTCTCATGTCTCACCTGATGGACCAAAAACAATGCGTTTGCACCTCAGGTGAGTACTCGGACGCGCTAAAGCTGGAAGCTAGGGCTCCTCAAGGAGGCATATTAGGACTCGTACTGTTAAGCAGCTATATAATGATTCTGTGATCATTATCAACTTACCACCTTATATGATATACAGAGATGACACCAGCTTTTTCTTCCAGTCGCACAGTACTAATTATTTACCCCAACAAGCTAACTATATTCTCTAAACGTCGTGTTTGGAGAGCAAAGCAATTTTTTCAGGTTAATTTTGAAAAAAAGCACAGGTTGTTCATTTTACACCAACGCAAAAACACGTAATTCGTAATCTAAACATGTTCTGTCGATCAGACTGAATTGAAGTTACGGCTGACGTGAAAACGTTAGGTGCAATCTTTGATCAGCACTTATTGTTTGAAAAATACATCTAACGCGTTGCAACACGTATTGCGAAAAAGATGCGGCGCACTGTGTAGGCTTCGGGATGTTCTTCCATCAAAACTACGGCTATTGTTGTATTACACAACACTTTTCCCTCATGCGAATGAATAAACTTAGTATGGGAAGCAATTCCAAAGAAACATTGCAAGACATTATTAAAGCTACAAAAAAGCATTGCGGCATGTTGCGCGTATTTCTTATGATTGCCACACAAGTCCACTATTTACTCAGTTTAATTTTCTCCCATTTTGTAACCATTATGAGTTTGACCTTTTCATGAAGTATAAAGAAAGCGTTAAACGAGGCCAAAGTGCATTTATTCATCTTTGTAACTTAAACAAACCAGATCACTTCATTTATGACATTCGAGAGCGTGAAACGTGGGCTATTTCTTTTTCGCGAACCAATCGTAGAAAATACTGCCTACCGTACTGTATATCATTACTGCTTAACAATCTTGCAGGGGAAAACAATACTTTATATACTACTTCGCATCGGATGTTGAAGCAGTATATTCCTAGCCGTTTGGCTTTATATGAGGAACTTTATGTCATATATAAGCTTGCTTTTTATTGCTTGTTTCTTGGGTATGGTACAACTTTATTAGTGGTGTATATGAAAGTCTTTCTACATGCTTTTATGCACTTGGAAACATGTATGGTTTCACCGTGATACATAATTTCTATGACTGTGTTCGTAAATGTTGTGAACTTTTCGTTAAAAAAAGAGTGCCTTCTGAGTAAGAAAAAAAAAGGTTTGTTCTGCTGTAAATTTGCAACACTCATGTCAATGTTCTATTTGTCTTTTTTTCTGAAAAGATAATATGTATATTGATGCATTGCAGTTTTTGTGTACACTTGTTGTCTCCTGCCAAATTCGGTAGGGGTAGGGGACTTTGTCAAGCCGCTATGATTGCGACTTTTTGCTCCTGTCCTAGATTTGTTTTATATGAATGCTGAAACAAATAACTTGATTGAAAAAATATGGTAGTGAGATAAAGAAACCAAAGCTCAATAAAAAATTGTTGATGGCACGAAGTACAGTGTCGGCTTAGCAATATATCTCTTGTTTATATCACACCCTCTATCGCGTTCATCTCGGAGTCAACGAAGAAGCGATGTAAATCTCTCGAAAGCGAAGTTTTTGCGCAGTGCCTATAGTGTCACTAAAACAAAAAATTCTACAGTTAACCAGAAGTTTAAACGAAACAACTCCTTCTTTCACGCTTTCAAAAACAACGCAGGGGCCTAAATCAAACTTTATAAGGTCGTTTTCTACTTTCTTGTTGTTTTCCGGAACTTTCGCTACCAGGATTTTTTGCTATCTGCAGTAACCAAGGCAACTATGATTCAAAGCAAAGAAATGTAGAAGTGATCCGAGATAAACTTCGTGAATTTTGGTTTTTGTGCTGCCGTGAATACCGAATGTGTTTCTCGCACTTTGGTGCTTGTCATCGTGTTTCAGGTAAACGCCAATGTTTCATTTCACGTCTTGTTTTGAAGAAATAGAAGCGCGTAGCGCATATTGTGTTGAACAGAGGGAATTGTTGCATACATTTTTGTTAATGTGATGGCGATGTACGTGGATAAATGGCGGTGACTAAACACTGTAGGGGAATCTTTACATTTTTGGTTTGACAAGTTGTACTTGATGTTTTGCCATGGCCTAATCAGCCCTCGAATATTCAACGTTTTTAAAACGTGACCCAGTTTTGCAAGAACAGGGTCGACTATCGCCTATGAATTTGTGTGGGCAAATGTGGTGGGCTTGCAAGAAAGTTTTTTCTCTCCAGTGAATGGGAGTGAATTGTGTGCCAGACTTTGCTTTCACAGGGGAGTGCAATGAATCCTTCATGTTTTCTTTCACAGAACTCTACTTTACGAAAAACAAGGTAACAGTACGTACTACATGTACACAATACAGGCGTTATGCGAAAAAAAAACACGCCAGACAAAACAAAGATTTCCTAATAAGATATCATTAGGTACCTTCCAACGCCTCCACAAAGGAGATACTTCTTTTTTTCGCACAATAAAAGTTTAATCAGTGTCACCTCAGTAACGATCATGGTCGATGCAACTGATTGTAAATATTTGTTATTGCAGCACCAATCACTATGCACGTAGCGATAATAAATAGCAACGTCATTTCGTGGTTTGAGAAACCTCGCACGGTGTTTTCATGCAAGGTGTTCGTGCGTCGAGCGTGAGACAAGCACTTGTGCAATAACATTTCAATGAGACACATAATTAGTCACACGAGCATCGTATAACCACAATTCACTTTATAATACCTAGAACATTTCATATTCTCCCAACCTAGATCGTCTATATTTCGTACTGTGTTGCATAGCAGGTTCTGTTGGACGCTTTCTTCTTACGTCTTTTGCGCACTCACAACACTAATATGGGCGCAGAGCACAGCGCGTATTGCAGATCACCAAGGTTCCCACGTTGTGACACCCAAATATTGTATGCGTGCATAACACGTACGCCGACCTGAAAGCACAACATTGATCCTTCAGCGCAACCACCTCAGCCAGACGAAGTCAGAATGCTAGATATGATTGAGAGTGGGTATACCAACACGAACCCAAAACTTCGACGACGGCCTGGTAGACGTACCAGACCCAGTCCGATCGCATATTTCAATCACCCCTATTCCTAGGAACATGACCAAGAAGTGGCATTACGAAAGGCGAGAGGAGCGCGTAAAATCAATCAGAAAATTAGTCAGAGGCGATTAAAAGACGAGAGCGCAACGATGGCCAGACGAAGATCCCCATACTCTTAGGTTCGCAAGAGGCATGCCGGCAATTCACGGAAGCCCGCCTCCCAATAAACATTTCCAAACTTTCAGGTGGCGAATTGAGCGAAACCTTTAGGTTGGTCTGGTGCCCGGGACATGCAGGCCTAGAGGGTAACGAGAGGGCGGACGCTCTAGCTCGAGCGCTCACGAACCGAACAGAGCAGCAGTCATTATCGCTGTTACCACCATTCAGCACTACGCGTGATGGCTTTTCCGAGGAGGAAGAACACGACCCCCGCTCGGATGGCGACGCGAGAGCTTCTTATTCACCAGCGATGCGAGCGTCACAAATATGGCGTTCCCCACAAGTCTCTTAAAGGGGAAGACGCCAAAGACCTCTTAAATTCAAACGGAAGTTTAGCCAAATTTGTCACGACTGCACAAAATTCTTCCAACTTTGTATGGGCGCGATTCTCCGTGGTGTCGCAGCTCGCCACTGACCTTTTACCATATCTGGTGGAGCTGTGTTAAACGGCCTAATGAGATTAATTGCTACAGTGTATGTATGGAATAGAAAACTCTGGAGCAGTGGGAGGCACTCCTCGCTAGCTCAGACCCGGGGGTGCAACTAGCTTTACTGGACCAAGTCCTGCAGGCGGCGCAAGCTAGTGGAGCCTTCGACATGAGGCCCCACCCATCTAGCTCCTTAACCCCATCTTTTTTCTTCCCAACAATGTTATTTCTCTCTCTCTCTTTAGGCACATTAATTCAAGTGACACACTCGCACACGCACATTAGCGTTGCGCCGGGGCAACGTTGATACTACGGCTTTTATGGGCGATAAATAACAAGCCGTCACATTCCATTAAACACAGCCGCGTCAATTATGACTTCACTTTCACCTTATTGCACATGAATGACCATGACGACAATCGTCGAGAGTGATCACTCTCAGGCGATATGCTGGTGCATCCCAACAAGCGATGAAGTAGACTCCAAGTTGCTGCTTCACGCTGCCGAAACAAGGGAACGCGATCTAACTCTGCCGCTGCGGTGCATTTCAAACAAAAGTGCGGAAGGGTTCGTACAGGTTTCCAAAGCGAAATTTCAAGGATATTCAATGACTTTCCAGGACCTGTTCAAAGTTTTTTATGGGCTCAAAGTGGCACGCTAAGTTAAAATTCTTCAATCTACTATTTTTGAGAATGATCAATTTTACTGCCCTAACAATAAATATCAGGATATCGCAATTAAACAAAAAGCGTAGTCTTAAAAACTTCTCACACGCGCTCCCACACTCTCCATGGGGAGAGGGCACAACATGCTGAGCTTCAACACGCGTGTGTAGTCAAATCGTTCTACAGTATTTGTGGCTTGCGAATTCTTTGCTGCAAGCTTTAATTGGTATAGATCCAACAAGCACGATGCACACACCTAGATTCATTTATTCTCTCTAAATAGTTTGTCGCCTTTATGATATGAACAATTTTCAGTTACTGTTTGTGGAGCCGAGTCGAGCAGGCACGTAGCAGTGTAGATGACTAAGTCACGTGATCACAAAGAAATGGTCAGAACCACATGCGTGCCGTTTTCCTTGGTAACCAGTTGTCCCGCCTGATTGCACCGATCCAGTTTTCATGGAGGGCACTGTCATGTGGAAAGCCTTGATAGCAAATCTCTGCGTCCTGTGTGAATGGTTTGTGCAGCCCACAAAGCAACACCCATTACCACCCTCCGCACACTTATCCGCAGGGAGCTGAAAATCGTGCGCCAAACCAACGAAACGCTGGCCCAACACAACGGAGGAAAGAACAGCACCGAACACCGCCGTTGTCGTCTTGTACGCAGCATAGTAAACGCTGCAGCGGCCAAAGTTTGCGATGCTACCCGCTGCGTCACTTCCGTTGACACGCAAACGTAACCCCACACAGACAGTGTTGCCAATAATTCTTGCAAGCCAGGTGAGCCGTTTTGAGGCAATCTTTAAAATTTTTCTCCTAACAATCAAAGCATCTGTCAGGCCTACAATTCGGCAAAAATGACGGCAATGATCAAAAGAACCTACCAGCAATTTTCACTGAGATCTATTCACCTCGAAATATTGCTGAAGTTGGCCTTTAAATAGAGTTTAGTGTACAAGCTGCTTTGTTAATTCTGCTTGATGATAACACTGAGTGTCCATCACCTGTGGCACATACCCGCATACCAGCGGCACATACCCACCCGTGGGAACGTGCCACTGTCTGGCAGTAAGTGTTTGACGACGTACGCGACAGGATTCTGACAATATTCATGTCTTGACCAGCGCGTCATAGTCGTCAAAACATTTTGCACTCCCATGCTAATTTTGGTTTACGCCAAGTGAAGGGGGTGACCATGAGGGCAAACAAACGTAGGCGCATATATAGATAGATAGATAGATAGATAGATAGATAGATAGATAGATAGATAGATAGATCGATAGATAGATAGATACATAGATAGATAGATAGATAGATAGATAGATAGATAGATAGATAGATACGCTCAAAGTCGCCAAATTTTGTCAAGAAACCCTTCGCATTAAAAAAGAACACAAAAGTTTGGTAGTGTCACACTAATGCTGCCAAGCCTTCATAGTGCAGCTTGCCAACCTCGATTGATTGATTTGTGGGCTTTAACGTCCCAAAACCACCATTTGATTATGAGAGACGCCGTAGTGGAGGGCTCCGGAAATTTTGACCACCTGGGGTTCTTTAACGTGCACCCAAATCTGAGTACACGGGCCTACAACATTTCCGACTCCATCGGAAATGCAGCCGCCGCAGCCGGGAATCGAACCCGCGACCTGCGGGTCAGCAGCCGAGTACCTTAGCCACTAGACCACCGCGGCGGGGCAGCTTGCCAACCTCTGTGTTTTTCTCTATTTCTTTATTTTTTATTCACCTCTGATTTTTCCTTCTCTGTCAAACTTTTGTGTGTTAATATTCTTTGTTATCTTCATATATTTCTTTCATTTCAATGCATCTAGTATTAGGCAGCTTCGCTGAGTAAAAAAAAAAGATGCATTGAACCAAAAGAATTCCGCAAACGCTACCCAGCACCTTCGTTTCACTAAATGTGAAAAAATAGACGACACAGGCCGCTGGCAACAATGATTGTCGCACACGGCAGTTAGCGAATGTAGCAAGCCGGAGAAGGAAATCGATGTCGCAAAACACGGAGTGAGGCAAGACGACACAATTTTTATTGCACTCATATTTAAAACTTCAAAAGAGCCGACGCTAAATTTCGAAGTCAGGTTTAGGAAAAGTGTACGTGGCATAGGCTGTGCCTCGATGCTCTCTATAACTTCTTTTTCATGCACTGAACAGCTGCACGGCTTATCTACCTTCATAGTATGGATCGGAACGACTTCGAACATTTGTATTCTATGTATGATGCATATTGTGATAGGAAACCACTAAAAAAAAGGTAATGAATTGCTCCATAACCGAGCTGATATTATGCGGCGGTACCATGTCAGTGCGGCGAGAAGCACCCTTTTCCCCACAACTGCCACTTTTACAAATAACTAGGTGTGTGCAGCTGCAAGAACCTCACAACGTTTTACGGGTAAGCATTTCACGAGCAGAAAATTCTCATTCTCATTATCGAAAGGCACGCTTCAAAATTTAAGAGACGCTGGCTTATGGTTTCGCGAAAAAGAAAAGCACCCTAAGTTCCACGTGTAGATAATTGGATCACGTGTGCATCTTACGGTAAAGTTGATTTTCATTTCTCTTTATGCCGAAAATTGTCGTTCAGTTCCTAAAAATTTCTGCTCACCAGTCCATTATTCTTGTCCGCCCAATTACCCAGTGGAAAAGCGAATGCTCAAAGTGCTCCCTTTTTTTTAGAGCTGAAAGAGTAAAACTGTCTAGGATGACCTTCGTAACAGAGCTGCGGTCGTATGAGGAGGTGCTTATAGTCCAAGCTAGAGTTCGAATCATGTTTAAGTTAATCCTGAGATGTAAATGTCGAAGTCTATTGCACAAAAACACCAAAAAATTGTGTACGCTGTACAATAAACTATGATGAATGAGATCGAAAAATTCTTAGGCCTACAAAAACTTCGAAGACATACGAGATTTGTGTTTCGGAAGTAAACTACTCCCACGATGATAAGGTGCGTGACGGATGAGATCAGATATGCTAAATGAAGAGCCGATGCCTTCTAGATAAAGCCTTCGGTTCCGGCAGTGGCTATGGCGCTCCCATAAAGCACTACTGGGAGCTTCTGGAAGATGCTGAAAGTTTTCTACGTACAGTGGCGTTCATTCTTAGGGTGGAGCACTCGTGCAGCTGTCGCGACTGCGTATTGAGCTGAAGTAGCGCAGCCGTACTTACGTACTTAAGCGCACCACTCTTGTTTTACTGCAGACACGCAAGACCAGCGCGTGGTCTGCCGAAATACCTCAATAGCGAGAGCCTCAGACTGAAGAAGACCAGCGCGTGGCTTTAGAGTGTCGGCACGCACAAACGAGGTTTTCGAATGCCCAGACTCTAATCGATCAGTTTGCATTACCAAAGAGTGTCGGAAGCGCGAGCGGCACTCGTACAATGTTATCAAACGTTTGCAGAAAAATGCTCCGGGCATTTCCCACACACTTGCACGTTTGTTGCGACACTACTGGCCCCAACTGATAACACGAGCTTCGAAAGAAGTTATGCGATGGTCGGAGTCATTCGAAGCGTTCAGAACCCATCTTGCACCTCGGATAGTGCGCTTGAATAATAATGTGTGATACTAGCACAACTATAGCAGTTGGCGTGTGCTAAGCCCAGCAACTCGGAATATCGAGCGAAGCAAATAAATTCGTAGCACTGAGGAATGATAATGCCAGTATTCTGTTCTTTTCAAATGCATTGGGGGATACCTTATCGCAGTGTCCACGAGCACCGATTTCGCACACAAAAATCTCTCACCATTGTTCTATAAAAACGTACTAAAACAGAGATGGTTACTGATACAAAAACCTCGTAATGGTCCTTCAACAATAGCTGCCATGACTTACCTTGTAGGCGGCGTAACCGACTGGATTCATAGAGCTTTAGGGAAAATTTTTTTTGCCTGCTGTCATAAAGAAGGAAAAAACCCGTAGGTTTGGGTATGTCGGTAATCTATTTGAGCGTTTACTGCCCATTTCAAAACAAAATGAACCGGAACGAGTGCTAATTCTCGACAAATATATTTTTAGAGCTTGAGGCTTGCATGTATGTAGTTTACAAAAAGACAGGCATAACAGCAATTGTTGAATTATAGACCGGATGCAATAAAGAGGAAATAGAACTGCATAACTCTACTTTGAACAGAACTGCAGAGCTGAACTATAAGAATAATAGGTCGTATTTGTTGCCGTTTCTAACGACTCAGAAGCACTTTGTTATGTTGGTACAGGGGGAGTCAAAAGTTTCCAGACCACGCTCCCGTAGGAATACATATGAGATAATGGCCTGAGAACTTTTAACCA
Source organism: Rhipicephalus annulatus (assembly GCA_013436015.1). NCBI lineage: Eukaryota > Metazoa > Arthropoda > Arachnida > Ixodida > Ixodidae > Rhipicephalus > Rhipicephalus annulatus. The sequence continues at coordinate 317,515 of WOVY01002368.1, forward strand.
CCCTGTACATACATGGGTACTGAAAAGCACGACCGCACTTTACTCCCTTTTCCAATCTCCCTTACAGTCTTCGCAATGTGCCAAGAGTGACAAACTTTTTTTTTCCTGACAATGTCGCTTAGTTGTTAGCAGCAGGAGGGCGCCGCCACCTCGCTGTATCCATGTTCGCATGGAGGTTGTACAGCCGCTCCCGCTACGTTCTGTTGTTGGCATTTTAAAAACGATAGTCTTTCTTGGGGACCTTCGACAAAAAATTTTGGTCTGTCTGTATATTTGTGTGTTTGTATGCTCTTAACGGTACTCTAAAGGGCACCAAAGTGGCCAAACAATAATCCAAACGGCCGACCCCATCCATAGCGCCCACCAATATTGCTCAAAATTCAGCGTTCATACTTGTGTGATTGCCAGTTAAAAAGCAACTATTATGCGTATCTGAGGCACCATAATAACAAAACAATATTCTGTAGCTGTGTCTCATACTATAAAATGCATACATAAGTAATTATTAGTACCATAGCGTTAATTACGTTGCGCTGAACAGGCACCAATTGCAGGAAAACACAAGTGTTTCCAACGCTTTCCTAAGACGACACGGTGACGGCACCTACCCGTCGCCTTTCACCTCCGAGAAGGGCTCGCAGGGCGCGCGGGCTTCATTTTCCAAGATAACTGCCAGATAGCACTCATGTCTCTTGTGTGACATGACTCGATGTGCTTGTTTGCCTCCGCTGCACACTGGAGGCACTCTAACGCAGCGCCCCCAGTATACCATTCATCAACTTTCTTTCGGAGAACATCAAAGAAACGTTTTTTTCGGTATCTCCAGACGCAAGGCTATCGACTTTGGACGACATTTGCAGTGTAACAAGCAAATACGGGGCCGTTTTTTTTCTAGTATCTTCTGGTCATACAGATGACAATCTTGTTTGCGAACGTCTGTCATATTTGCGAGTTGGTTTTCACATTGGGAGTGTCGACCATGGTCGGTAAAATGCAAATTTGGTAGAGTTGGCGTTAATTTTTTCACGATAACTTAGGCAGCAGCGCAAAATACAGCAAAGAAGACGAGAAGGACACATGACGGCCGCCCTAAGTTTTCGTGGACCATGGTGTGCACAGGGTTCCGCTTTTTGGGTGCGGAGATTCATCACAACGCCCTCTCTCCTACTATGTCAACGCATGAGGCCGACATTGCGCCACCCCCTTCTTAGGTAACTAGAAGAGGAAGCCACCGTATTGCCCCCATCCTCTTAGTGCTCATAGTCGTCTTCGCACATGCTTCAGACTAGCCGTTGCAGTAAGAATGCCAGACTCAAAAAGAAGGCTTTTCTCGCACGGTCTTGGTTGGCGTCGCCACGTAATCGCTCTCGGAAACTGAAACTAAGTACTCAGGAAGAGCACTTGAGATAACGGGGGCATGTAAAACCACAAGTGCTGCCGTACGTGCATAAAGTGAGCCATAAATTGAAAAAAGTGGCCACTTGCTTGATATCCTTGTTGTGTTTTCTGCTCCAAAAAACTGGCACAGCTATGGCAGTGAATCTGTCGTGAAAAGTACCAAAAATATCAAAAGAGCAACGTGAAACCCTTCAAGTGGTGAACTGAAGGTACTATCTTTCGAATTCCCCTGTGGCAAGTTTTACGTAGGACCAACAATACAGTGTGTTATTGATCACATTATAAGACGTGCCAATACCATCAATTAAAGCGACAGTGCGCATCTTCCAGTGCATGTCAAAGCATGATCATGTACGCCCCGTTTCGAGCAAGCTAAAATTGTTTACAAGAGCAGAAAAAAAACGACGAGAAAACTTTTAAAAGCAATTCATAATCGAAGGATTAGGAAGACCTGTGTCAGTGATACTTCAATTTCACTATATCAATCTAAAATATCTAGCTTTATTCAGCAGCTTTTGTATTGACATGTTGACGTCAATCTTTCGCGCCAATGCACGTGCGTGGAAGTTGTCTTGACATCCAACCTTGCAGGCAATAAGCAGTTGGCAGTTCGACGATCCTCTGTTTCTTCCTTTGCCTTGTTTATGGTTTTTGTTTTGCGCCATAATCAGTAAGCTCAGCAATAGCAAGATTGCCGCTGCGTGTGGCGGAGCTTCCGTAGTACGCAATTTTCCCGCTAAGCGAGCATCCTGTCACACGTTTGGAGTTTATTGCATCGGCTGAGTACCGCCTGTTAGCTTTTCCATGTGCGTGTACAGTGATTTTTCATTTGTGATAGATGTTTTCCGCACTTCGCGATCTGTTCGAGATGGGCAATTGCAACGAAGAGGGGACGATAGCGACATTTTTATTTCGCACTCCAGCAAAACTATTAGGCCACTACTGAGATATTAAACATTGTTTCCAAGAACGGGGCAATGGCAAACACATGAGGATATGAGTGATTTTTTTCTGTTTCAAAAAGTGAAAAAAAAGTACCGCACGTGAGAAACAGTCCCATATATATCCGTCAACACGAGTGCAAGAAATAGAAAGAAAAAAAAGCTGTGCGCCTATGCCGCAAGACTGGCTACGAACCTTTATAGTTAATGTGTTACCTAGTACAGTTTAGAGCGCAGTTCTGTGAATCTGAACATAATTTTCAGGGCTTAACAAGAGTCGTCGCAAAACCTAGACTTCGAGGCTCTGAAACCCTGCAATGAAGTGTACACCTGCAAGTAAGCCTTGCTTTGAATTTTTGAAGTGAAGCGCACTTTCGTATTAAAGAGGCTACTAATGAATGGTCATAGTGCTATTCTTATCACTTCAAAACGTAATTTCACAACTGCACAAAATTTGCATAGGGCGTTAATTAACGTCCAACGTGCAGCACTGCCTTTATAGAAAAAAAATACCAGCTCCACAGAAAACCTTGCTGATAGAATTAGTCGGATGTAATAAACCCGAAAGTTATGACACAATCTTCGCCGAGCTTGAAGATCACCAACCACGAGAGCTGCGCCCAACGTATCTCTAGACTAGTCACTTTTCGATAGCCCCTTATTTATACAAACAAAATAATGAATGGTGCTAGGAGCTTTTAGAAGGGCAAAAGGTCTTACGTAGGTGAAGTTCCAAAATCTTTAGGTTCCGCTGGCTTCATCAGCCCGCTCAACAACGAAGAGTGAATCCTCAAAGGTAGAACTGCGCAACAAAGTTTCCCAGCGCGAGTAAAAGCTATCTTGGTCCTCTGAATTTCTAGTATTGTTAATAATTATTCGACTATTCCAAAACATTCAAAAAGGGCTCAGAAGCGCAGTTGTCTATTTTATCCTATGTTCACATGCTTATCTAAACAAGGAGTGAGATTAGCAAGTGGCCTGTGGAATCTGAACGAAACGACACACGAGGCCACATGCAGACTTATCGGCTGCTTCACTCCAGTTTCGTTCCCTCCGCAACACCGTATATCGAGTAGAAGGATCAATAATTTCCTTAAAACCGAGCTCTATAACTGTTATTGAGGCAAATGGTGGATTCCTTTCTCGAATAAAAATAACCCCCTGCTGATCCAACACGTTACGCTTTGCTCCACACAAATTTTAACCCCGACCCCTGGTGCATGAAACACATTGACCTCCACTACGACACTCAACAAATAAAAAACAAATGCGCTTGGAACTTAGGTTGTGTAGTGATTCTCAGAGGGACACTTATGCACAAAGCAAGAAAGAGTGGGACAAACTATAAGATTTGATTCACTAGAAGACCAACTTCAGGCTGTCTAGGATGCCTGCGAGGAGGTGGAGAGCTTTGGGTTTCCTGTCCCGACGTGGGAGGTGCCGCGTCGGGACACATCTGGCGCCAATCCAAGCGTGCTCGGAAGCCCTGGTGGGCAATAAAGCTTTATAAGCACCATCTGGTGACCGGGTTTAGATGCATTCTGCCCTGTAATTGTCCCCAATCGAAAGACGATATTTTGCTTTGTTATTGTAGAAGTCATTTAAGAAAAAAAAATACTTGCGCTCTTTGTAGTGCTGTGTGAATTCAATAGGGGAATCATAGTTGCTTTCATAAAAATTGAATTGCGAGATGTTGCGGTGACCTGATTGAGAGTTCCTTCATGTTTCAAAATTTATACCACACTTGTGTTTGCACGGTTTGACGAATAATTTTGGGTACTCCATATTTAGCTCATTGACATAAAATGTACAGGTACGAGTTTGTAATTTCAGTGCTTTTCTAAAAACAACATTTTTCAAGTTTGCATTACTTTTCATCTCAAAGACGACAAAGCAAACGCAAGCAGAATCTCTCACATTAGTCAATTAGTGATATTGACTAACAGAAACCAAAATCAATTACCTAGGTGGATTTGCACGTCTTTCATATAAACAAACACTACGAAGTTCTAAACTTCATACACAGAGAAACATGTAACACATAATAAATCTAGTCTTTGCCTTACCTTCGCAATTTTCGTTTCCCTTATGTAGAGCTTTCGCAGTTACATCGTGCCAAGTTGCAATGCTGTTCATTTAGCAGATTTTAAAAAATGTATATTTGTAAAAACTAAAAGCACAAACAAAAATCAGTATACACATCTCCAATAAAATTTTGTGCTCCTAATCAGTGTGTGAATACCTTCAATATGACTTGCAAGTTTTATGGCCACAGCTTATGTAACCATAGCTGTAGAGCCAAGTTTTTTCATCAGTTTCATACCACCTTGAGTTTGTCGTGCTGTTCTTCATTTACGATTCCCCTCTATTCTCACTTTTGGCTGATGCTAACGTGCCTGATATACTAATTTATTTATTGCCTCGTCGAAATCAACCAATGGTGTGCCCATGCCGGTGTCGGTAAATTTAGCTCTATTCATGATGTGATTTATCAAGCCAAAACCTTGGGCTTCTGACAAATCACTAAAATAAGCCATTTTCTTCTGCGACAAGGAAATAAATGCTAAAAATATGATGACGTGATGAATGAATAAGTGTGAACAGTTTTATTATGGTCTAGCGCAGGCGCTTAGGTTGCCCCACAATACTCGGCTTCTCCCAAATGGACCGACAGGTTAAGCCTAATGCCCTTGTCATGACTGCACTTGACGGGATGGCCAGGATTTGGTCCTGAAGATGTAGGCTGCGCACGAGGGCATCAAATTGCACTATCATGACATCACACATCAGAAATTTTCGGGCGTCACTATGACATCACCTAAAAAGACGCTGTATCACTTTGTCACTTGGCAAAATGTGAAATCCTCTGGGCTGGTCAACAAGCAATGCCAAATAAGGTGAGATGCACAGAGCTGGCAGTGTCTTTCATCCAACAAATATTGTAAATTCACTTTAAGGTGAACAAAGCTATCAGATAGAGGAGTGAAGGTAGGGTTCCCTATATTCTCTGAGGAGAAAATGAAGATGGCTTAGTCATCAACAGAATGAAAAATAACTGTGAGAGTTTTCTGGCTGAGGCACTTCAAGGCCTCGGCTTGCCACCGTGTCATGCTATTCTTACGGTCCATCGTAAACGATTGTGCACCGAAAACTTGGGGTAAATTTTGTTATTCACCACCCGTCGGCTAAAAGGGAAGAGGACAAGAAATAGCTCAACAAATAGCAGACCCCGCAGGAAGATTTATGTTCGATAATTACTAGAAATGAGCTTAAATATGTTTCAACGCTGGTTTCAAGCACCAAATTTTCCATTATATGCTTCAAAGCATGTAGCAGTGTGCAACGCGTAAGACAACTTACGGCAAAATCACTGCCGAGGGACAACAAAAAACGCAATAAATTACCAAGGAGAACTTTCTCAGAACAACGAGGTGAATTAGATCTGTGTGGTGATTTTTCTTCTATCTTTAATGTCACCTTATAAGTTTTTTCTTTGTGGGAACGATCAGTATGCATTAAATGCTTATAGCCTACCCAAACTTTCTTTTCGCATGGTAAGCCTTGTTTTATTGTTGTTTTTTCCCAAAGAGTGAGTTTTTCTAGTGTCATACAATCAAGCAGTCAAAACTTAGCACTAAGTACAGATCTCTGTTCGAAAAATCATGCGCACTAAGGGCGGTGCCCACTGTCCTGAAACCGGGCGGAGCAAAGTAAAGTAGATCTTTCTATTTCCTTACAATAGCGACGTAATAAATCATCATAACCAAGGGAACCGTTTGATTTTTACCTAAGGGTAATGTCGACAAAAATGTAGTCAACAAAAATACAATAATAATGCAAGGACGTGACTACCATGCGTTGAGGGCCCACTACTAACGTAGCAGTTCAGCTTGTTCGCAATGCCTGCCAACAAAATCATGCAATGGTTGTACTAAACCTCTGAAGAATTTTTCTCAATCAACGCGCAAACTACTTTGAATAAACGTTCTGTGGCGACGGTTAGTATGCCACGTAATTACAACTGTCTTTGCTTAATTTTTCTCGGGCCTTTCAATGCTTTACAGACGTCTCAAAATAGACTAACGCAGCTCTCTTGTCAAGTTCAGCTTTTTTTTAAGTTGTGTTTCGAGCAAAAAAAGAATTTCAGAATATAGTGCGTTTTAAAGCAAATATTGTGAATGGCCCTTAAGCACATTGTGTACGAGCGGTTTCAGTAAAAAAAACAAAAAAAATCCTAACTACTAATAAAAAATTGTCGCTATGAACTGCAAAACAATTCTGGAAAACTCTCTCGTGTTAAAAGAAAAAATGCTCAGTAAATTCGAAAATGCGTTTGTTAAATTTGTTCACGAAATAGTAGAGTTTAGGAAATGTTTATTACACCTTCTTTCATAATAATTGAGAAAGTCGAAAGAATCCTATAGTGTCGCCAAATCCATTTGCAGCTCGAAGTTTCTTGCGACACTGGCATGAAAGTAGTGCCGTATGTGTGCAATTGCTCAAAATTTTTTTCAATAAAGTCGAGAGCTTTGGAAGTTGGCGCGGAATGACCGAGAGACTTGACATAAGAAGCTGTCCGAAAACTGACCGTCTCCACGGAAGTGATCAATAAAGATCATAGCCGCAGCTTAGCAACTTTCAAGAGTGTGGCGCTTCCAGCCAATGCGACATCTTCTTGACTAAGCTGGTAACGCCTAATGCGTGGGAGTGAAGCCTTATGCCGCGTTGATTCTTCACTCCGCATTGCCTTCGCGCTTAACGAACCTCTTTAACGTGCACTGACGTCGTAGAGTGCATGGGCGTCTACCGTTTCGACACGTTGCTGCTGCAGCTGGGATCAAACCGGTGACATTCGGGTCAGCAGCCGACCACCCTAAGCACTAGACCAATGGCCAGTTGTGCCCTAGACACTACCTAAGATATTATCTGGGTACCTTGTATGAATATATAAGGTGGACAGGAACGTGGACGGGCGAGCCCCTACACTGAGGATCGTTAAAGGGACACTGAATTCGAATAACAATTTACGTTTGAATGAAAGCTCAATGTATGACAACATCTAAAATGACAATATTATCAACAACAGTGCCGTACTTACCGAGAAATAAATGGAATTCACATTAGCACAAGCGCCGCAATAGGACATATTCAAAATAATCCCGATAACATCAGAAGGACCCCCCAAATAATCACTAGAAATCAATTTAACTGCACTAAATAAATAACCTTCCGTACATCAAGAGACGCAATAAACTGCTGCTTGTTCGTGTCTGCTTCATTCATGGAAAAAAGAACCCCCGGACGTTACTATGGCAAATGGCTCGAGTGGTTCGAAAATTCAATTTTCGCATGGTTTCACGGGACTGGTGGGTCCATCTAGCGAGGCGCAGTCGAAACAAAACACGTTTGAAATCTCAAAGTCAATGGCAGGATATTGATCAATGACCGTTGTTGCTGCGGTCGCTCCCACTGCTTTCGTGCTGGGACTACTAGCGTAGTAAAGCCGGGCAACGTTGTGCACGGCAACAGTGACGTGAATAGGTCCGGTCGGTTTGCTTTTTGAGGCGGGTAATTTGAAGTGTGATAACCCGATGTGAATCAATGAAACGTGATTTTATTTCAAAATAGGCCCACAAAAGTAACACTAGGAAGTTTCTGGGCCGCTGTTTCAACAATTAACGTCAACTTTATAGTTACCTTTAGTGTCCCTATAAAAACAAGCCTTTTATGGAAGGTTCCCATACCTTCACGCCATTAAAATCTGAACTTCTTGAAGGCGTGCTCGTACTGAAGAATGCGCTCCATCCGACCCGAGGCGGAGGGAACACTCATTTTCACTTACTACATGAACTACACTATTGCACGTAATACGGGGTAAGACAAACACCTAAAACACACCAATTGCGAATCAGGACTCCATGCCGCGAGTGACGTCGTCCTATGTATTCAAACGTTGTTGTGAGCAGGTTTGCATATGATTTGCTAGGAAAGTATTGCAACAGGAGACAGTCAACACATGTTTGTCACGACTCCCCGTGCAAGAGAGAAATAAACATTTATTTCGAAACAGTTTCTGAGTGACGCCTGGTATCACCCTAAAGTGTACGAGGGTTTCCTAGTCCAGAAGGTACGCTATTTTTGTCGCTGATAACTGATAGCAATATATGCTAACGCTTTTTTTTTCAGCACTTGTGATCCCACGGGCTTCACTAGAAAGGTGTGCCAATTCATTACGATGACGCAATGACTGTGTACAGTGGGGCTTCCTTGGGTTAATTAGCTAACGAAATGGCGCCTCGCTGGGGTGCTGGACGTGTATGTTCACACTGCGGTGTTGTGCTGCCCTAACCGCCACTTTACGCGGGTTTTAGTTGGGTATAAATAAAGTGATGTCACTTTTAAGCCAACACGTTATTTATACCACAGTTTAATAGTTTTTCCTACATGTACGCCAGTGGTATTCTTTCACTGCGTGTATTGCGCCAAATATTTCAAGTGCACCACGAAAAAAAAAGGCAGGCCTGCGTGGTAGGCGCAGCACAGTCACAGTGAAAGCTAGAAGAGTGGCCTTTCAGAGCCTTTTTAAAGCACTGATTGGGTAACTACTGCAAGTGCACTTGCTTGGTACTTACTAGAGAATAATAATAAACTTTTAATGTAGTTGGAAGGCATTTGCTATGCTGTTTTTGTCATTCTTCTGAGAAGCGTGGTATCCGCTAAACACTTGCAAGGAATTTTGTGCCAATTGTTTATGCAGTGGCGGACGACGATGAGAAATAATGGCTGAAGTAGGTATGCGTTACAGTTAATTGGGAAGCAAGAATAAGCTTTTGTAATCGATTGGAGCATTGGACGGCGCACTCCCTACCATATTCGCATTGTGCGACGACTGGTTGCGCTTTCGCTTATATAAAACGCTTTAGAAGCCATAATAACGCGATTGCTTACCCGACATCAAGCCTGCTTAAGGAAAGTTTGACAAAAAGTCACAAGCACTGGTGTCGCTCAGTGGTAATAAATAAAAATTGCCGGTGTAGCTCATTGGTAGAGTACTGGGCTGGCACCCCGCGGACGGAGGTTGGAACCCCACTGTGCCGTTGGTGGTAGGTGTTATTTTCTAATTTCGCGCGATGTGGTTACGAAAAGTAGGTAATGTAACTTCACAATATTTGTGCAAACCATGAACGAATTTCGGAGCTTGGTAGTTTTTTTCGCTCCTTTTATTTGTGTCTTTCTTTGTTAGTTTTTTATCTTTCCTCTATTTTCTATGCCGTCTTTTTTGTTTGGTTTATCCATGTATTTCATCCACGATCTTATTATCGGCTTTTTCTTTCATACATCCACTGGCGTACGAACTCTTTCGGGAAAAGGAGAGCAAACCCACAACAGGATATATATATATATATATATATAGTGGAAGTAATAATTCAATGGGCAAGTAAGTCTTCGTGAAGGTATGGGATATGGCACAACGGGAGCGGATAAATATATTTATTTCCCAACAGTTTCGGGAGGGGTCCTCCCTTCATCAGGGGATGAGTTATACTGACATGAGCTTCCAAACTTCGTCGCTGCCGCGTCCCTCTCGCCTTGAAAGACGTTTGCGAGAGTGAGAGGGAACAAGAAAAAGGAAAAAAAAACAAAAAAGGAGGAGAAAAAAGACGAAAAAAAGAAAGAAAAGAAAGAAAGTAAAAAAGAGGAAGAACCACTGTCAACACTGAGAACGAAGCCAACTGTCCGTCTACATCCACATACGGCTCATATCACGTGCTGTTCAGTTCTTGACGTGTGTCGGGCCACCCAAGCTCTTCAAGGTCACTGGATTCGTTGAGGGAGGCCTTGAAGCGAATGAGGCAGATGCGCCCGAACATCAAGACACTGCATCTTAGTCTGCCACTTCCTCGCGCACCCAATCGCCGACGGCGGGACTCGAACTGGCGATCAATGAATCGGTTTAATATGGAGGTACAGCGATTCAGCAGAGAGGCCCGCCGTCTCTGACACTACGGGTTGTTGGGAGCAGGCGTCTATTACGTCGAACATGGTTTCTCAACACTCCCGCTGCGCCGCTTCCTGGCTGCTGACGGCTTACATGCAAGCTTCGAGGGAGTCGCGTTGCTGGCACAGCACACGAGGGTGCAGCTGCGATAGACGTCGGCGGCATGGAGATCGGCGGCAATCGCTTGCACGGACAACTCCAGTGCCAAGCCCCCTCAACAACAAGGAGCCGAGCGACACACAGAGCCATCCAGGGCACCAGCAGTGACGACGTCGCCACTCCCACCAGCGAGGCCTTACAACACCAGGCGGACGAATGCGGCGAAGACGAAGGCGGCGGCTTACAAATGACACGGGGAAACAAAAGGTACGGGCAGTCTTAAACACGCATGGCCCCACTCATTTCTATCGATTAGGAAAATCATTGAAAAGCGGGTGCAATACGAAAAACACGCGGAACAACTAACCAAATATCTATCTCACGAAATTACACCTAAGGGCCTCCGCCTAGCCTGCAACAACTCAATGTCTACACTAAGTGAAGCAGAAAGGGGGAAGTGGGAAAAAATATTACTAGAAGCGTCCTTGCAACTGATTCGGGTCATTGCGGACCATAGTGAGCGTAAGGCCGCCGAATACAGTGTCACAAAGGCCACGCAGAAATTGGTATCTAATCTCGGAGAGCATGAGGCAAGAGAACTGGAAAGATATGAACTAAAGAAGAGAGGCAAAATTTCAGTAGTAAAAGATAGAAAATTCAAGCAGGACTGCAGTAGCTCCACTTCTCTGCAACAGGAAAATAGGAATGAGGCCGTACAAGAACGCCAGGGACCACCGGTACCACAGCCTAACTTTGAGGAGAAAAATGGGAACTCAAAACTACAGTGCAATCCTAATCAAAACATCCTTACTCTCGAATATGACACTCCCGTGCCACGTGATAGCCAAGAGCAGCCGAAAACTCATGAGGAAAATGTCCTCAATCTGTCAAACACAACACTCACACCCGCTCAGCTTCAACTTTTGTCGAGAGGCTTGACCTTTTGTCCATCATCCGGTAGATTCAGTGAATTTGAACTTTACCAATACCTCGATAACTTTGCGCGTAATCTCCGCCTCCGTGAATACTTCCATGATCGCAAGGACTGTACGGACGAGAATAAAGTGATTGGTGGTGACAGATCATAGTGTCCGGGTGAGCAGAGGGACAAACACCTCGATATGTATATATCAGCAGTTCAAAAAGATATAATCAGAGTGTATGAAAAAAATCGGCCAATTCGAAACAACATATAAAAGTCAAAACGAAGGGCACCCGATGAACTACGAAAAAACACTGGAAATACTATCAAACCGGCTGATAAAGGGGGCTGCATAGTAATTCTAAACACGTCGGACTACTTAAAGGAAGGGGAACGACAGCTATCAGACACAAAATCCTACAAAGAACTTCCAACGGACCCGACTCCCGAATTTGAAAGGGAGATAAAAGTAACCCTAAACAATCTCCGCCGAGACGAGAAAATTACCGGCAAAATGTTAAAAGCACTGTTACCGGCCCACTCTGTTCCCGGTCAATTCTATTTGCTCCCCAATATACACAAGGCAGGTAATCCGGGACGTCCGATAGTATCCAGTAACAGCACATCAACAGAAAATATATAAGAATTCATCAATTCCTTAATAAAAACATCCCCCCAAATTTTCCCTATTGCCTAAAAGACACAAACCACTTCATCTGCGAAACTTCAAGTCTCGACATCCCAGGCGGCAGTTTTCTGGTGACCATGGACGTCTGCTCACTGTACACCAACATACCCCACCATGACGGAATAGCGGCTATGGTTTCTGAATATGTAAAATCTGACTCATCAACTAGTGTAAGTGGCGAGGTACTGTTTACACTTCTTGAACTTGTACTAAATTATAACCATTTTGAGTTCAACGGCAAGCATTTCCTTCAGGTCAGTGGCACTGCAATGGGCACGAAATTGGCCCCAAACTTCGCGAGCACCTTTATGGCTTCACTTGAAATCCCATTCATTGAGGGACGCACCTTGAAACCTTTCTACTACAGAAGATACTTAGACGATATTTTTATGATATAACCATGATGAGGGAAGTCTTTTCCGCTTCATAGAGGATTTTAACAAATGCCGCCCGTCAATAAAATTCACGCACAAGATTTCCAAAACTACCATTAACTTCTTGGACGTCACTGTCACGGTCGAAAATGACCGCTTGTCAACAAACTTTTACAAAAAGCCTACAGACCGTCAAATGTACCTAAATTTCAACAGCAGCCACCCAAAGCATTGCAAAATGGGTATTCCATATTCTCAGGCCTACCGGTACCGAAGAATATGCACCGATATGCGGGAATTTGACAGAGACGCGGAACACCTAAAGCATTCCTTATTGAAACAAAATTATCCGGAAGACATTATTGATGATGCCATACTACGTGCTCGCAACGTGAACAGGAATGATATAATTAAGGGACCAAACAGAGTATCTAAAACGACTTCCCAAACGAACCTTGTACTAACTTACTCCTCATCAGCGCCACGAATCAACAACATACTTTCCCGCCATTTCAACATAAGCAGGCAAAGCAAACGACTAACTTCTATTTTCGCGAAGCCACCTCACGTGGTTGTACCGCCGGGATAAAAATCTGAAGGACATTCTTGTCAGAGCGAAAACAAACACCCCCGAAATTCAATCAGGGTGCCATCCCTGCGGAAATGCTCGATGCAAGGTATGCCCACAGATGGTCACAACACGTGAATTTAAAGCGAACTTCTCGGAATTCAAATTCTGCATAACTGAAAGTCTTAATTGTGACTCCAGTAACGTAATATACATGCTACATTGCAACATCTGCGGACAAGAATATATCAGCCAAACAGACACGCCATTTCGGCTGCGGTTCAATAATCACCGGTACCACGCCACTTCACTGCCGAAGCTACCTTTATCTAGACATCTGCGCCTGCCAAACCACAGTTTTGAAAATATCAGCGTAACTCTTTTGCAGTCCGGTTTCTCGAACAGACGCGAGCGCGAACAGCGTGAGGCGTATTTTATTTTCAAATTTCGTACATTAGTAGCCGGCATCAACGACGACCCCGGAAAACTCAACTGCCTCCGAGAAGTAAGCCAGGAGAAAATTGGTGACAAAAATTGATAGCTGGAGACCATGCTTTTTTCTGACTGACTCGTACGTGTACACTGTCCTTTCTTGTTTTTTTTCCCACATGCACATACAAAATGTTCCCCTACGACTTCATGACCATTGAAGGGAAACGGACGAAGATTAAAGGTAAATAGCCCACCGACCTATTAACGAAAAACCTTTCCTTTACGCACGCTGCCCGCCGCCCGCCGAACGACCCATTAAGGGGAAACCCCTTTCTTTACGCACGCCGTCACGGACCCTCCCGGCACCGCGGCGACAATCTTGGGTGGCCCGACACACGTCAAGAACTGAACAGCACGTGATATGAACCGTGTGTGGATGTAGACGGACAGTTGGCTTTGTTCTCAGTGTTGACATTGGTTCTTCCTTTTTTTACTTTTTTTTCTTTCTTTTTTTTCGTCTTTTTTCTCCTCCTTTTTTGTTTTTTTTTCCTTTTTCTAGTTCCCTCTCACTCTCGCAAGCGCCTTTCAAGGCGAGAGGGACGCGGCAGCAACGAAGTTTGGAAGCTCATGTCAGTATAGCTCATCCCCTGATGAAGGGAGGACCCCTCCCAAAACTGTTGGGAAAAAAATATATCCTTGTTCACAACGCTCCCGTTGTGCCATATATATATATATATATATATATATATATATATATATATATATATATATATATATATATATATATATATATATATATATATGCGTGTGTGTGTTTATTAAGGCAGAAAACTTCATTCACGCGCTCGGATCTCGATAGGACTTTGCATACACAGAGGTGACACGACGCGCTTTCTTAGATACCATGAAGTTCAATCACAATTGAAAGGACCGAGGCCTAGCAATGGTGCCTTTAGCCCAATTTCCCCATCAATATGCGACGCTTGTCTTGCTGTCATGCCTCTTTCTTTCTTATTATGTTTTGGTGGTTAACATCCATAAATAATACAATAGTTTCTTTAATGAAACTATCACGGATGTTAAGCCTTGGGATGGGGATGTGCCAAGCGTCAATGAGGATACATACACGTTAAACGGGGCCATGGCTTCCAAACACCATACATATATTTGGGGGTACTCTCACTTATCGATGTATATTAATTATTATATAACCTCCATAAAGGGGCATTTTACTTTTGTGTTTGAGTGCCGCTGTAGCTCCAACTTCCAAGATACCATAAGCAAGGCTGATCAGGTTTATCAGAGACTAAAGCGGAAACAATTTTCGTCACTTCAGTGCGGAAAAACTTGAAAATCAAAAGCGATTTGTCACTCTCATCAGCTCGCAAGAGCTTCGACAGAGCAGCTGCGATGAAATAGCCTTGTCGAAGAAAATTATTTTGCGCGAACAGCCAATAATTTTGGCTGCTCCATAAAAACGTTTGCTCGTTGCTATTCGTAACTATATGACAAGTGATAGCAGAATAAAAGCATGAACACGTGATATAAAAATATAGGGCCCTTGATTGGCCTACAACTTCAGGACAAGACGCGAAAATGTCGCATACGTGATCCGCACCGCAAATTCATCCTACAAGGAAATTCATCACAGAGAAAATGTTGGAAAAACTTCACTATGTTTATCATTGCCTCGTAACATTTTAATTTTCCCATAAGAACATAATTGAGTTGTTGCTGTTGTGACGGAAAACTTCACCTTACTTTTTGGGTTCCCCCGCGTGAATCCAAGAGTGAAACTTTCGAAAGTGTGGGAGAGCGGAGGGGGGGAGGCGCACGCCTCGCTTGCTCCCAGGCTGATACGCTCATGCTTACAACTTTCAATTTTCCTCTCTTTTTCTAAACTGGTCTTTCATTTCCTTCATTTAGGAGCAAACCATTTCTTGACCAAGCCTTTTATGCCCGTGATTCGTGGGAACGGTTGTGGTTAAAATAAACGGGCATGTACCACAAATATTGGGTACATCAGTCACTTGCCTACTGGCCCCATAAAAACGAAGGAAACTGATAGCCCGAAAATTGCTTATGTATTTCAGAAATATGTTTGCCTACCACATAATATATCGGACAAGATTCCTGAGACCTAATTGTCCATACAATGGACTTGGAACAATTAGGTGTTTGTGTATGGTCTAAATCACCCAGAATGTTCGTTGCGTATGATCAGAAACCCTGGAAAGAGCGGCCACGGGACGTTGCCCCTTGTTGGATAGCCAAAGGCGATTAGATTGACAAAGTTTTCATAGCTAACCTAATTTATGGATACGCAGACTTAACACTAGTGCCCTTAAGCTACTCTTGACAATGATTTGTGAAAAGTAGCTCTGTATTATCACCTCAACTAGTATCCTTAACAACACGATTATTGACTGCGCATTCCCGAAGCCCAAGCTCTCATAACCAGAAAGACTGCGTCCACTGCAGGGCAAATGCTTATTCGGCGTTTTTTCGACTAACCAGGTTAAACATGTGCTTGCTACGGCCACAATATCTAAAGAAACGCCTTGATCTCATTGGCCAACATAATGTTTTTACTTCCTACGGCGCGTTTACCATCTCTTAGAATTACTTCTGACACAGTAAAGAACGGACCATTGGCTTGCCTTTATGCTACACCCCTGCTTCTTCACAGTCCCTGTTGATTTCGACTAAGAAAAGCTTATCAGTTCTTGCTTCCTTTTCTAACTCTGGTGTCTTCTTGTCCGCTCAAGTCCATCTTTAATTAGTGGCACGCCTAGCTACAATCTCCTCAATTTGAGTTAAACCTTTCATGTAAGCCTCCAAGCTACTGTCCATTAGGTAAGTGTCCGTAATATGGAGCTGGTATATGTGTTTTAAATGAGAAGCAGTTCTCTAGAAAACTTCAGCGACTTTGACCGTATCTATCTATCTATCTATCTATCTATCTATCTATCTATCTATCTATCTATCTATCTATCTATCTATCTATCTATCTATCTATCTATCTATCTATCTATCTATCTATCAATCAATCTATCTATCTATCTATCTATCTTTCTTTCTATCTATCTATCTATCTATCTATCTATCTATCTATCTATCTGTCTGTCTATCTGCCTATGACTTCTAGCTCTCCTGGCCGTTTCAATATTGGTATCAATACCAAACTTGGTAGGGCACACCATGACTGTATGATCAGCTTATTTGGCTTGTCATAACAAGAAAATCATGACATGTATGTCATGAATGTCAGGGTTTACAAATGTAAACCCTGACATTGGTCCTGCAGCTTTTGCAGTGGTTTCGCTCACATAGCATTTTGTTCACATGGAAAAACTAGTATTCTATGACATGATTGCATGGCGAACACAAGTGACAGATCTTACATGAAAATCATGAGTAGCGTGTCATGTAACAACATGACTACATGTTAAGCTCATGATGCGCTCGAGGGCGTTTCGCTAGCATCCCATATACCGAACTTGGTATTACGGTACGTGAATGTATGACGAAGGTATGCGACTAGTGCAAACATGATAATCACGTGATGCGTGTAATCTAACAACATGACTACATGCCACGCTCATGATGCGCTCGCGGCCGTTTCACTAGCTTTACATATACTAAATTTGGTATTACGTGACGTCAATGAATGGCGAAAGTATGTGACTAGGGCAAACATGATAATCATAAGATGCGTCACATGTGAGAAAATGACTACATGCCACATACAAGGCGCCAATACATTTGGACGTGACGCGGTGCGCGTTCTCACCGGCGTTATTTCGTCGGCTCACGCCGGCGTTGCCACGCCAGGCCGGTCCTGTCATAAACCCGCAGGCACGCGCCGCGCTTCATTGCTTTGACGCATGCGCAATTCAGGGCGTCCGGCATCCCTCCGTGACGAAAAGAGAGAGACGCAGTGTTGTCTGGGTAACGCATCGGCGGGAAATGCAGCTCGTCGCCTTTCGTGCCGGTTGCGATCGGGCCATGCCGAAGGACGCTGGTCGCGCCGTCCGCGCCTGGCGTCAAACTATAGAGTGCTCGCGTATTGTTAAACTAGCGTCGCTGTACCCAGCGTGCGTGCGCGTCATCACTACATAGGAGGGTATCGGGCCATTCGTGATGCGATCACGGCCGTTTTGCTAGCTCCACATATGCCAAATTTGGTGTTACATGAGGTCAATGGATGACGAAAGTATATGAATGGTGCACTTATGATAATCCTGACACGCGTATTATATAAGAACATGACAACAAACAACGCTCACAGCTTGCACGCAGCCATTTCGTGGGCTCCACATATTCCGAATTCGGTATGACGTCCCGGGAATAGATGACTAAGGTAAACGACACATCCAAGCATGAAAATAAACCCACGGAAGTCATGTACGGGATCATTTACCTCCACCTCGAAACGTTGTGCTGATTTTAAAAGTGGCATATAAACATTTCTCATTCGTGCTTCACATAACATCGTTTCCCACTGTACGTGGGATCTGCCAATGTTTTTTTATAATAACTTATTTATGTGTGTACACAGAGAACAGCGCTTTGTCAGGCTTTCTTTGCCTTTGCGACGATACCCCAGGCAACTGTGTATACAGGTTGTCTCAAATAAAATATAAATATATTACCTAACGTGATTTAGCTGCCTACGTCTAGGCGCTCTAGTGGCGCCAATTTAACTTTATCAACATCATCAGTCTCACTACGCCCACTGCAGAGCAAAGGCTTGTCCCACCGGCCCACCTAACTTTCTGTCTCCCCTTCGTACGTTTGCCTTCGCTAGAAATCCACTCATTTACCCTTAATGACCAGCGGTTCTTCTGTCTTTGGGCTAAGTGGCCCGCCTATTTTCATTTATTTTTCTTCATTGCAGCTGTGATATCCTAAATCTCGGATGATTTCCTCACCTCCTCTGTTCTCTTTTTGTCTCCTAAAGATACACCTATGATTCTCCTTTCCATTGCTCACTGCGTCGCCTTCAATTGAAGCTGTACCCTGTATGTGAGCCTCTAGGTCTCAAGTCGGTTGGTAAGTACCAGCAAGACGCAGCTGTTCTATACCTGTCTTTTCAGGGCTAGTGGCAGATTAACATTCATAATATGAGAATGCTTGCCAATTGTAATTTATTCAATTCTTATTCTTCTAGGTATTTAACTCTCGCAATTTAGCTCCGCGGTTACTACTTGCCCTCAGTAGATATATAGCTTTACAACTTTCAGCGTTGGTCTACCTATCGCAAAGTGCTGTTTTCTACCAAAATGTTGCACGTTACCTCAGTTTTGCGATTAATATTTTCCGACCTACTCACCTGCCTTTCGTGTTCAGTTCAGTAATCATTTCACTCTCATAGCGCAGCTCCGCGACCTGTACCTTTGCAAGACATGTCTTGCTTAATGAAGGCACGACTTCTTGCACAGCTTTTTTAGAACTTTATTAGTGTCACTCCCAATATGCACGCGGTATCAGTAACTGTTTCAACACCATTATCATTGTACCTACCACTGCCTTGCAACAGTCTTCACATTCACACCAATATATACACAATGTGAAAAAAGAACTGCTGCTAATTATATGCACTACTACAAGCACACTTGTTACCTAAACTGTTTCAACACTATTATAGTTGTACCTACCACTGCCTTGTAACAGTCTTCACGTTCACAGCAATCCATACACAATGTGAAGAAGAACTGCTGCTAAATGTATGCACTACTACAAGCAGACTTGTTACCTAGTTATTTGTGATACTCTGTGGAAAGTGTTACACGTAGAGTGAAGTACAGTATGTGCCGCCTCATCATATGCACTGTCCAAGAAATTTTAAGCCCGCACGTTTACTGCAAACTAAGTAGTTCATGAAGCAAAATAACAAATATCTGTACACCAGATTTCGTACAGCTTGAACATACCATACACTATCACTGCTTTTCAGTGTAGGCTTTCGTTTGTCCACCCGGTATACTGATGGAGCATGGGGTTGTCACTATGACTTTTGTTGAGCTTCTTACGACTAGAGGTGGGTAGCTTCTTTATCAATGGTCTTTCTTTTGTCCAGTTTTCTGAGAAGAAAAAAAGTGGTGTAATGAGGAGGGTAAGGCCGAAATAGCTAAAAGAAAATAGGTTTACTAAATGAAGTGACTTCGACCATACCTTGAGAAAATTTCGCCCTATGAGCTTGCTTTCAGAGATGACACATTCTCCTCTGACTTGAGGTAGGGTCAGCAATGAAGCATCCAAGTGTATATTGATATGAGTAGGTACTCGGAGTCCGCGGTTCGGATGTGAAAAGAAAAAAGGTCCAGGTTACACTGGTAGAAACGTGAACGTATTTGTGAGGCATGACTAAGAAGAGTATATATGAGAACATAGCGTATAAGAAAGATAGCCTAGGCATAACATTGCTATTTTTATATATTCTTGGTGTGAATGGCATTTCAATGAATTTGTTTTAGTGACGTTTTTTCAGAGGACAAAGCTATGTAATTGCTCAACTGCGTGGACTATATGATTCATGCAAATGCAGCATGCTTGATTGTGAATGTACGAAAAATGCGCAAATGCGTATATGTACTACAAATTAGAGCATATATTGCATCAGACTCATCATGAGCTGTGCTACATAGTTTGGCAGTGAAGATATATTCAGCGAATGTGACAACAAAGTAAGCAATTGGAAACATGCCAAAGGTGTGCATCTCATTAGCTGTACAAGTAGGAAAGCCTTGTAAAATGACAAAAACTGTGGCGCTTGCGAAAGAAATGGACTAGGTTTAGATGAAAACCAGCGCGTTTCCACTCACTGGCGAGCACGCCCACATTGTGAGTTATTATGAGCGGTTCACAGGCAGTCTCCAAGTTATTTGCCGGCGTCGAATTTTGACAAAGGAGGCTGTACAGCCACACGTCGGTAAAACACAGCAGCTGACATGGTTCACAGGCTTTAGACAAGTTCGCTTCTTCGCAGCGGCACGTAAAGACTGACACACAAGCTCGCATTGATATATCAAAGCTTATTTAAAACTGAGGTTTGTAATGCCAATCGTTAAAAAGTACCACGGCTAACCGTGGTGTGATTTAAATAAATTAGCTGACAGAAATGCAATCGATGCCCATGGGCTACTGCTTTTCGAACCTCTAGATAATCTTCATATCTTAACTTAAGAAGTCACCGTTCTTGAAATATTAGTAAAATATTAAAAACATTTCCCCTAATTTTTAAGAATAACGCCGTGGTATCTACTCTTCTAACGGTCGTTTTATTCAACCTGAAATGAAAATTTTAGCTGCGTTGAGCGCCCCTAACAGCGAAAGTGCACACTGCCTTATCCGAACGCTGAAAGAGGAGTAAGTAGTTCCACTATACGCACATCTAGGTGAAACTCGTCAAGGTCAATTGTTTCGCCTTCTACCACAATTCCTGGAACTTGAGGGTTTCCGGAGCCTGCTTTAACTTTTCACTTCTACCGCACTTTCTCCAGCCTTCACTCGAGGCAACTTTGACCTTTCGCGTTCCGCCCATGTTTTCGCCAGCGCCTTTTTATGTCGTGGCGGCACGGAATGCTCACAGCCTTGGCGCTAGTACTAGGAAGTACGCTGACTTTCGCATTAAATTCCAAAACTCCAGGCGGCTCAACTAGCTTCCCCTCGCGGTCATTTTTAGGTTTCTGCGCTTCTAACGTAATGGTGCATCTGACACGTTCTCAGCTAGCCGGCTTACCTTCTCATGTTTCTCCTTGAGATTCATAACCTCGCGCTAATCTAAGCATTTAATCATCTCGCGCTATTCTAAGTGCGTCGTCATTTCGCGCTATGCTAAGCGCCTCTCCCTCACGTTTTAGGCTCAATGCTTCATCATCGATATTAGGGCAGCTCATGAGCAGAACGGCATCTCATGAGCAGAACGGGTTATTGGACGCGTTAGAGATTTCGCTGTATTGTCACTAGAACAAAATCCCTTTAAAAGTATATCTGCGTGATTCTAAGAGTGATAATGCTCGGCCAGGTTTTGGGACACTGCAGTTTCTGTTTCAAGAAGTCTGAATGGTCCCACACTCTTAACTCGGGCTAACGCCAAACACACATTTTTCTTATCAGCAGCTTGCTGTTGGAGTCACGTTTCTTTGTGTCTACCTCAATTTTGACGAAGGAGGGATGTACAGTATTGAGTGTTGCGGCTGACTGTTGTGGTACGTTATCCTAAACTGACTCCTTAACGTGCAGTTTTTTATTGCTTCAGATTACTGTCACTGCCGTCCATCAAAAACAGAACAATCTTGGGCTTTCGGCAGCCAATCGCAATGTGATCCGGCTCTTGGAAACGGTGCACACAACCGGCGTAGCCTTAAGCAACTTATGTTTGTCTCTTTCTGATTGGCATGCTGTAGCTGTGCACTTGGCGGGACTGTCTTTCGTTTTATTATCGGGTGGTATTATACTGTTAACCGTGTTACTTTAGTCTTGATAAACTTCTAATGCTAATCGTTTTTAAATGCGAAGCATTTATTGGCAATCTTCGGCGACTTTGAGCGCGTCTATCTATCTATCTATCTATCTATCTATCTATCTATCTATCTATCTATCTATCTATCTATCTATCTATCTATCTATCTATCTATCTATCTATCTATCTATCTATCTTTCTATCTATCTATCTATCTATCTATCCACCTATCTATCTATCTATCTATCTATTTATCAATCAATCAATCATCAATCTATCTATCTATCTATCTATCTATCTATCTATCTATCTATCTATCTATCTATCTATCTATCTATCTATCTATCTATCTATCTATCTATCTATCTATCTATCTATCTATCTATCTATCTATCTAGCCGTTTACGTTTGGGTGGCCTCGTGGTCACCCCTTTCACTTGGCGTGGACCAAAATTAGCATGGGAGTGCAAGATGGTTTGACAATTATGACGCGCTGGTCTAGACGTATATAATGTGACAAACCCGTAGCGTTTGTCATCAAACAATTTCCGCCAGACAGCGGCACACACCCACGAGTAGGTATGTTGCCGCTGGTATGTGGGTATGGGCCACAGGTGATTGACACTTAGCATCTACCCAGGAACTATGAGAACACACGTGGACAATTTTAACGCGGAAGTGTTAAGAAATACCCGACATCGGTAGCGTCAACCCGACAAATGCAAAAAATAAATGTCAGGGCCCAAGCTGGAATCAAACCCAAGCATTCTGCGTGGCAATGAAGCAGTTTACAAGAGAGCTGAGCCAGGTATAGGAAGTAGTTTTCATATATACGCTAATCTTCGTGAAACATCAATAGCGGTAACAGTGCTGCCTACACAATTTTATAAACATTACATTCGTACTCCTTTATTACAGCCATCACGTCGTGTTAACGTCACTTGTGGTTACTTTATAAGCGCTGAAGTCGATTTATGTAGCAATGTACAGGCCAACGTCTTCGCGAGTATCTGCGCTTCATATCAGCTTCTGGTGTTGGTAATACGCATGTTCCAGCTGGCATCGTTGTGCAAGTGCGAACAACTGATTGTAAAACATCTGCAACCCTTCAACATATGCCTTTGCATGCAATATTGGTAGACATTATTAGCGTCATTTCTTGACGTGTCGTTCAATAAAAAAATTCCAACATGGTCACCTTCCCTTCACGTGTTTCGCATAACGTCGATTCCCAGGTACGTGGAATCTGCCGAATTTTTTCCCAAGTATGCCTTCAGCAGCCCATCTCCGCTTTCTTTTGGCCACATTTTTCAGTTTTTCAACTTCTTCCCAACATTCCTCAATTTCGTCAACCTCCGCACCGTACTCCCAAATTGCCACAATCAGCTGCGAGTCTCTCTCATCTGTCCCCACCTTAATTCCGAGCTCTTCACAAAGAAGTACGAGGTCTGGTCTTTCTAGTTTCTTTACCCATGCCATGCTCTTCATGAGTGAGGGCTTTCTTACTCGCCGTGACGTGGAAACAAATGAGAGAAGCCAACACGCAGGGTAACACTACTGCCAGCTTGGAACATGACAGCTAAAGACGTAGTTTTAGAAAAACCAAAAAGCTAAAACATGTCAAAACTCAAAGAAAGCCAAGCATTCATCATATTGTTGAGGCCCGAGTCAGAAACGGATCAACCCACCGCTGCCACCAGGTGATGTAGCCAAGGGCCTGATCAGAGGACCAAAGATAGGCAAAGTATCGGGTTGATGTCGAAGAGAGGAGGCCGGAGCTGTTAACTGTAACAGTTATTTACGATATATACATTTTGATGGTAGCGTTGCTACGTGCTGGTGGTAACAACATGGAAGCGCTCGGTAGAAGCTTCATGGGAGTTCCAGGGAGTTTGTCGAGAGTGTCTCGACGCACGCGTTTTTCTCCCTCATCTTCCCAGAATTACCGGCAAAAAAAAAAACCCCGCCTCCTTCTCAACCCAAGAAAGGGAAAAGAGGCATGCCCTGTTCGTCCCCTGGCAAAAGAAAAAAAAGGCTGCACAATGTGCATAACACAGCACCGCTCGAGGACGTTGATTCCCACGTTCAAATTAACTCTGTTGCAGGGAAGATTTTATGGTGCCGGGCTTGCCACGATTGGTAGAGAGGCCGGCGTAGATGCACCGTGAAGAACGTGGGAAATGCAAACGAATACGGATCTCAGACCCTTGACCTATTGTCTGGGGCTCCTTGACGTGCAAAGCAAGCCGCCTCGACGATTAACAGCTCTTCTTTATCCGTCAGTCGGCCAGGCGTGTTCAAAAGGTTTTACAAAGGGCACCGGCCCTGGATAATTCTAAGAAGAACTTTCGTGTTGTCACTAATCTTGGGACATCTCTGAGAGTGCTGACCCGGAAGAAATCAGGGTAGGCTTAGGCGCGCTGTCTTACGCATTTAAGTGAAGGCGAGCCATAGAGGTTGATCATAACATTCTGCACATCATGGGGGTGGAGGGGAGAGATCTGGTGACACAAACAGCGGATACTTCCACGCGGCTATCAACTCGACATAATTAACTTAAGCATGAAGCGGCTGCATGCTATACTGCAATCACATAAGTACCAGCGCCCCCGCAGCGTCACCGCGTGCCCGCGCCACTGGCCGTGGCTACAAAATAAGACCGCGAAGAGAGAAGAGTGATAATGCTTTGTGACTCAGATGGGTGCAGTGTGAGAATTCTCAGTAAACCACTCCTTTGGGCTAGTTGCTACAAGCTAGACATTGCGCTGCACAGACGTAATATTCGGATACACTCCGCATGACTTGAGGACACCAACAAAGACAAGGAAAAAACACAACCACAACTTGTGAGCGCAAACTTTCGACTGTAAGTATTTTGTTAGGCGCCAGTCGCGGCTGCCACTCGACATTAGGAAAGAAAACAAGAGAGAGGGTAAAAGTGTGACCACAGGTTTGTGATAAATGAAACAGGTCAGGTGAAACTGACATCACAGATGGTACACGTGTGAATGAAGCACAGCGCTCTTCAGATCACCCGTCTTTGCTATAGCGCTGGAGTGTGTCACAAAGGAATTCAATTTCTACTTCGCTTAGCGACAAAGTTGCAGTGCTTACGAATGCGCCGAATTCTTCATGTACCTTGAAATCAGCTCGAATACTTTCCCTATTTTGTCGTTTTTTCGTACAAATGCTGGTTTCCTGCTGTGTTTGCGCTTTCTTCCGGGTGTATTTCGTGCATCCGCCACTGTCTCCTCTCTTACGATCATGTAGCACAACATACCACAAGATA
Source organism: Rhipicephalus annulatus (assembly GCA_013436015.1). NCBI lineage: Eukaryota > Metazoa > Arthropoda > Arachnida > Ixodida > Ixodidae > Rhipicephalus > Rhipicephalus annulatus. The sequence goes on from WOVY01002368.1 coordinate 342,692, forward strand.
CGTCAGACTGCTGGCACAGTACTGCTGCTAGTTGAATACGCAGTGATTATGTTTTATTGTTTGGGTTAATCCTTTTGTGGACACGACCTTCCACAGCAGCTCGAAGAAGAATACTTTGAGGCAACCGTTTGTCATTTAACTATCGGTTATTTAGTACGTAACTTAGGCTCATGAAATATTGAACATATGTGTCTTTTGTGAGTTTCTGTTATGTGTTGTCCTGTTTTCCAATATGTGCGCTTGCAATGAATGACTACAATAGAATTAGCCTTTATGTACATTCATTTAATGACATATTCCTACGTTTTGACTTGTATGGCTTATTCGTCTGCTCCCATACTTAAGAATATTGCAAGTATTCATTATTATGAAGAATGCAAATTCTAAATAAGCTGTTCATAAGTATCTTTCAGTGTTCCTTCTTGCATGCTTAAAGGAAGCGATGAAGAGGGTACGATATTTCACGCAAGGACTTGGATAGCCAACATAGTCAAGATTGAAGACGCATGAAAACCGATAGCTTTTCCAAGTTGTACAACATAAGCAAAATATATTCCACACGATTTACCTGAATGTGTTCGTGGTGATCAGACATACCAACAGACTGTAGTATAGCGTGCGAGTGCACCATGAGACCCACACATACCCACACGATTTACCTAAATGTGCTTGTGGTGTTCAGGTACCCCGACATACTGCAACATAGCATGCGAGTGCACCGTGAGGCACACACAGATAGAGAGCCTACAGATTACTAAACAACCACACACAAGTTACACAGGCAGTGGGAGACATGGTTTGTGGACGATGCGAAACAGAGCCAAACATTTTTTTATTGACCAAGCCCAGCAAGCTGCTCGTTGCATAGGAGCTGAGGACTGAAGTCCGACCGTAATCGCTTGTATTTATTTTTTTCTCTGAATAAACATTTTCCACCTCTTCATCCGCCTCCTTCAGAATCTCTAAGTGAGCGCTAGCATTCGTCTTAAAAATGAATTATCTAGGCCCTCTATACATTGAAGTTTATGGAATTGTGGTGTGTCTCACCTATAGGCATTTTGTACTGAAGATTCTAGCTGCGAAAGCACGTTTAGCCCACATAGCGCAGTCGATGAAAGGAACTAAAGATGGCGTGTGCAATAAGCGCTTGTTGTTACACTGCCTTTCTGCCCACTAAGGGGGACAGATAATTTATTTAGTGCTGGCAAAGGCAAATTTACCGCAGAAAATAATCGACTTGCTTGAAGCACTTTTTAAGGCGAAAGCAATAAATTTCTCATGAAAATAGAATTTAACCATTGGCGTTGCTTTCGTGCGGAGGCGGCGTCTTGAATTCGGCGTTCTCAGAAACGAGTGAGACGAAAAACAATCACAAGATGACGACCGATGACGACTGATGATGGCACTGATCACCTAAATTCCGAAGATCTAATGGTGTCGTCATGGGCTCACGGGGCGCCACCACTTCTCATCGTAAACTAGTCAAAGTTCATTCCGTCATAGGAGACCAGGTGGGGTGTTGACGATCTTGGAGGCAGTGCTAAACCACGTAAAATTCGCAACGCTTCTGAAGGGTGCCAGGGCTCCTGAGATATAAGAGTGTGGCTTTTGCATTCCAGTCTGTTTAAGGGAACGAACAAAGGAATCAGAGTTTTTCTTTTGCCCTCGAATGTAAAATCATTTTATCATCAACCTTATGCGTCGGAGAAATCGGGCAGCGAAATCACAGCTACACCGCACTGTCTGGTCACATCATGGTGTTATTAGTTTACGAGCAACCTACAATATGGACAGTAATAAGACACTACGAACAACAGATTTATTTAGAAAACATGGTGCACTTAACCTCTTCCTTGTGGCAGAGGCCCAAAGCACCAAAAGTGCGCGAATAAGCACCGCGTATCTCATGTGCATTCGCGGTTAGCTTTCCTAATCATGAATCGCCAACTTCCGTACCCCCTAACTCTGCTATACAAACACCACCTTAACCAAACTCACCAACGTTAAGCCGATACTGCCCACAAGGTGGCGATGAAGTAACTTTTTCGCAGAACTTTAGTGAGCGCAGTTATGGGCTCCGTTAGAAATTAAGCTGCGATATTAAGCTGCGATTGAGCTAAGAGCCATCGCATAAGAACCAAAATGAGGCAGTAAGAGTCAGTTCACTATAATTGATTGCAGTTGCGTTTGATTGACCGCAGTTAATAAAGCAGTAATTCATCATCCTTTTGGAGCTACGTATTCGATCATCCCACAAAAGAAAAGTTAATGAAAGAAATCCCAGGAGACTTCCACAAAATAAACAAGTGCCATGAGCACGTGAGTGGGCCAGTAATCACGATTCGAATAAAAGAATTAGCCTGCCTGCATAGTACACGGTTTTTTTATTACATGATTTTGTGGTGTATTAGATTCCGGGGTCTCTCAATGGCGAATGCCATCGCGACCTCTACACCTTCTTAATTGGTGTTTATTTGTTCAGTCATTGTGCCAGGGGCATCTGTGACTGAGCCGATGGGCCTAGTTTGTTGTATAAATAAACCATTCGAGATGACGCGGTCGTGGTTCTGTGTTCTCGTCATCTCTTGGGCATTCACTATGTGTTCATGCAGTGTTGACCACTAGTCATTGAAGCATCGTTGGTTGCTCTGAGGTGCTATGCCGCTCGACCTGAGTAATAAGCAGTGGGTTTGTGGAGTGAACCACTGAGCCACTGATGCTATTCTCTTAGAGGAGTTTTTCATGAATCCTTTTTTGTGTGGGTTCCCGTTAATGGAACTGATCATTTACCTTACAGTCAATACATTTACCATCTAAGGCTTTAACGCACTAGATCTAATCATCATTCAGTGTGCATGTGTTAGCTCTTTGACCCCTTTCATAATTGGCGCATATTGGAGGTCAGCTGTATCTGCCCCTTCGGGCATAGCTCTTGACTTTTCTACGTTTTTGTTTTCGTGCGTAGTGATATATGTGACGTTAGGACACCCATCAGTGCTATGGCCCACGCCCTCATGCTGAAAATGCACAAGTTATGCTTGAGTAGTTCGCCCTTCCTCCGGCGGTGACTACACTCTTTCGTCCGAGGAATCAATAGCGGGGCATTTGCTCTACTTGAGGAACAATCGATGGCAGGCGTTGTACGCCGGAGGCTATTATCTTAAGCGCCACCCCCCCCCCCCTCCTGCCTGGCTAACCTCCCTGTCCTTCCTCATTTATTCCTCCTCCTCCCCCCTCCTGCGGTTGAAAGATATATGACGTTTCACCTCGGCTTCAGCTGCCTTCGTTGTGTCCTCTCACGCGCAGATTTCCACCAGTAAAACAAGTTATGATTTTTCATTTATTACTTAACATTACGCATACGGTGACGCAAAAGCCTGTGAACAACATTCCTATAAAGACTATCGCAAAAAAATTACAGAAACGACAACGTCGGAAGTTCCTGCAAACACAGCCGTATATGTTGTTGGGAGAAAGTGTGATGAATAATTTTCCTGGTGAGCTGTGCAACAGCTCTCTAAAAAGCCTTTCCAGATGAGTGCTCAATGGTATGGATGATTGTACAATTAAAGCAAAGGACAAAAGCAGACATCAGGCTGTGGTATCGTGTATGCTGGCTACTGGCGCCATAATCGGATGTACTACCTGCAGCTCCTGTTTCAAGCCTTCTATAAAGCCAGGCTCTTTGCAATGCTTTCTGTGATTCGAAGGAATAAATGTGGAACTTTGAAAACTAGGATAAGTTTTGCTTAAAGCTCATTACATATTTATTTTTAGAATCAGGTCTTTGCATTATGGCATGCATTTTTCTGAAGGGTTGATTTTGTGAGTTCTGTGCGACCCAAACAGTTTGCAGTCTTTCTCTGTTTGAGCAGTTGCAAGGTAACTTTTACCTGCATACACACGTTTGTTTATGCTATATAGAACCTATATTGTGCCGACTATTCCAATTAGTAGTTTCAGTCTAGCGCTTTTTTTATTATGCGGGTTTAACGTCGAAAAAACTTTATACGATTATCTGAGACACCGGAGTGAAGGGCTCTGGAAGTTTCGGCCACCAGGGGTTCTTTAAAATGCACACAAATCAGAACACATGGGCCTATAGCTATTTCACTTTCATTAAACTACATTCGTCGTAGCCGGGATTTGATCCCGCAACGCGTGGACTGGAAGCCGAGTGCCTTAGCCACTAGACCACCACGGTGGGCTAGTATAAGCAGAAAAGTTTTACACAAGACTCGAGGACACCATTGAATAATGTACAGAATGTAGCAAAACATAACTGCGGCAGATAAACGGAACAAATCCGAATAATGTTCAAGTTAGAGCCAAACTGCCTAAAGAGCTTACAGGAAACATGAAGATCAATAAATCAAATAATAATGCTGACCCTATTTGAACGGAGAATTATGGATGTTTTGAACGCTTTGAAATTAATTTTTAGGTACACATCTCTCTTGAAAATGTGAGCCGATTTGATGAAATTTCTATTATGAAAAATGTTATATGGCAGCAATGAACAGTAGCCTAGGTAAAACATGTGGAGAAAACTTTTCCAAAAGGTGAATTTCGTGCATAATAAATCTTTCTGTCATTGTGTAGTCTTGGCAGGGGCTTGTCTTGCTTGCTTTTTTGATACCTAATATCACTAAAGCAAGAGTCACTAACAGGTGCAGCACCACAAATCATGAGACTTTTATGACTATTTAAATTTTGTTGCTTGTTTCATGTATAAATGTCAGGCAAAGGAAGGTCATTGCTGCATACATTTTGTATAATAACACAGCTGCATCCGAAGGCTGTTTGAGCGGAATCATTCGAACACAGTAGGTCAGCTTCAGGTACGTTTTAATCTGTTTACTATCCACATATATACGTTAACCACTATGCGGTAGATATTTAGCTGATGAATGACCATGTAGATCACACATACGAGTTGACTGTATCTGTACACTTGTACATGTCGGCCATTTAGAGCAAAATAATTGATAATCATAGCTTTCAAAGCGTTAGTACAAACTCCACACCAAATGTGCCCTGTAGCGACAGGGAGAGACGAGATGAGATTTGAAGGCAGCCGATGGGGTCATCGCAGTCTGGCCACTTTATTCGTAGGGCTAGAGCGGAGCGGCTGCGGCTGCCAGCGTCCGACACAGGCGCGCGAACTGGTTGGTAGTTAATAAATAACGATGATGATGATGATGCTATAAATTACTCCTTGCCGCAGAAATGAACATGAACGAAAGCAATGAGAGCGTATTTACAAAAGTGTGCAAGTCGAGAAGGAATAGGGTTCGTGAGTAGTCCAGGTCCTCAACGGGAACAGACTATCAGCAACCGGTAGGTCCCTGGCGGGTGACAATAGGAACTGTGCAGTGGTGAGGGTGGCGACGCTGACACGCTTGTTGGCAGGAGCGAGAGAAACGGTTAATGTTAACGTGGAAACCAGTAGGGGACCCAGCAAGTTCCCTGTGCAGCACGTCTAAGCTTGAACACGCAGCGTTTGCTGTGGTTGTTGTTCTTGCGCAGGCGCCATTCAGCCTGGCCTGTAGCTCTAGGCGGGCATAGTTGTTGTTGGTGGTCAGAACCTGGTCGGGCTAAGCGGGCGACACAGGTATTTTGTCGACGATGTAGGTAACGGCGGAGTCGGCGGCTCCACATCATCTGAGGCAGTCACATCGTCGGTCGTGCAGACGGCAACCGAGTTGCGAGTCGTGGACTGTGGATAGACAAGGTGCGACATGGCTAGCTTGCCTACGAGCCATCTAGAAGGGTGCCGACAGATGGCTTTCTCGGGCTTTTAACAATCTGTAACGCGTAGGCGTACGTCGATCATTTGAAGCGGTGTTTGAGCGAGAGCCATCTTTATGCGATGCGGGATCACACGACAGCTCAGGAGCATCACAGTTGACAGGGGCTATAGACGGCGTTGAAATTCTAGACCATGCGCGCAGTGTGACAGCCGAGTGGTCTGCCTGCATGTCTGGCAGGGCATACATGGCCTGCATTTCCTCCGGTGAACCAGGTGGGCGGTCACTGAGTCTTTTGGTCATCCTCGCAGCATCACGCACGTTCAGCCGCAGATAGCAGCTTCAACTTCTCCTGCGGGTGGTGTCAAAGCCGTATGCTGTCGCTTGTGGCAAGATGCGCGTAGTCTTAGCTCCCACGCTGCACGAAGTTGTTAAGAAATGATAATAATGATGATGGATGGCACTGATGATGACGCAAGATGCCCAACATTCTAGTACAAGTGCTAGGTACATTCTCTGTAACAATGTGAAAGTCAGTAAATTTGATGTTAGATGTAGTGTATTACAAAAAAGCTTACAACTAAGATTGTGAGCTAGCTAAGCAAGAGGCTCATCTTAGCTAGGTCGTGTCACTTAACCGTAACCGCTCAGCATGAATGCCAATAATGTATTTCGCAAAAATTCAATACCCGCAGGTGGTATCATACTTCTGCTACTCGCAGCATGGTACTGCTGCATAGTATTTGAAATGGTACAAAAAGGCTTTGTTTTTGCTCCTGCATTAAACAGTTACTGCAGCAGCCAGTTCAATAAAAAAATTACGTTCTCGTCATAACTTGAAATATTAAGCTGAATACTTCTCAATATTTGACTGGTTGCTCCAACTGGAAAGAGAAAAGTTTCACTTTAGCACGGGCTATGAAAAGGACTTCATGTCCTCAACAACTAATTGACGTAAATTTGTGAAGGACCTACTTTAGTCACGGCTTCATCTTTTACATCAAGTAGCACTACAGAACAAATAACAAATTAGGAGCCTTCAGTTTGGAATGTTAAGTAAAAAAAATAATCAATCCTACCGCCTGAACTATGCCGCAGAGCTATTCCTCTCATTGCGTTACCATTGGCGGCTGTGTGTGACGTGCGGGCATGTCCAAGCGAACGGCTTCTCGAAATTGCTTCCTCACACTTTCATTAGTAGATAATTTGTCATGCCTACCACCCCTTCCCTCATCGGCCAAAGTGGACTCGGTTAGTGAACTTAAGTGACGCACATGTTGGTAGGACGGTGCCCGAATATTAAGAAGATATTCGAGTGCGTGCTGATGATGTTGAAAAGTGTCCACTTCACAGCTCTCCGGGCTTTGTGTACGTTGAGTTGTTCGTGCGAACAAGTAGTGAAAATGTTGCGATAATGGAAGTCAAGTGGCAGTATCAGCTGCCAATCCAAAAGTTCTCTTGGGAGTTGAAATAATAAACAAAACAAAGACTAGGATTCAATACTTTTGTTTTCTTTATCACTCAATCAGAAAAAAAGCACATGAGGAAACCGAAGAACCTTTCTGTGTACGTTAGCAGGACTGTACCAGTAGAAGAGCCACATTGTATGTATTTCCTTGTTTTTCAGACATCAGAAAGTGCCCACATAGAGGCACATGTTATTTTATCAGTCTTGATAGAAGAGAAAAAGACCAAATGAAAAGCGTCAGCGTCCTGGGTTCAACTTCCGTTTTTAACTTAGGTTCTCACCTATGCTTTTCTTGCCCGTTGGCTAACAACTGTATGAAGCCTGCATATGTATCAACTTGCTGACATATCATGAGCGCACAAGTTACAACGCCTTTATTAGGGCTTGCAAACTAATGCCATTCATGACAATGATGATAAAAAATGGTTAAAAGCAATTGTATAGTGATAAATGTTTTGTAATATATTCATGTGATGAGATTATATATTCTTCAGGCAGTGTATTCTGGTGACACCGACAGAATGTCTGCAAGAACTTTTCATTTTGACAAGATTCTTCGTACAATAGCCAGGTCTCATTTCAATTCCAGTTATTACTAAGTTACAGAAAATGTCTGAAGAGAGCATTAAAGTATCAGCTGGGGGCCTCTTATCGCGCCACTGCAAGTTTAGTGGGCTGTGAATACAAATACAAATAAACAGAAATGACAATTATTATGATGTATAATTTCTTTTGATTATTTTTCAGGTACTCTCGGCTCATATATTTTTCGTTGTTTCTTATACAGCACTGATTTTCCTAGTGAACTTAAGTGACGCACATGTTGGTAGGACGGTGCCCGAATATTAAGAAGATATTCGAGTGCGTGCTGATGATGTTGAAAAGTGTCCACTTCACAGCTCTCCGGGCTTTGTGTACGTTGAGTTGTTCGTGCGAACAAGTAGTGAAAATGTTGCGATAATGGAAGTAAGTGTCATTGTATATGACAACTTTTTTTTTTTACTTTGCAAAGCCAATTTTTGTCCTGTCCTTAATTTGCCCGCCGGTTCCCCATTTCGGCTTCCACATTGTTATTCATTTATTTTATTTACAGAGTGTCTACATCGCCATATAGGCATTACGTAGGGGGGAAACAAAAAAAAAACAGTCAGTACAAAGGAATCCGTAGCAAAATACATAAAAATAAAAATAAATAAGAACCACCGCCACACTTATCAGAACATAATAATGCATCACAAAATACATTTTCATACACACACACCCTACATAATTCCTACAAACACTAACAGGAGGCCCAGCTAGTTTGCGTGGAAATAAAAAATAAGTGATCGAGTCGGTCTCTCGACATCCGAGTGATAGCTACACCTCTCCAATATATTGTCACAATGCAGAAACAGCAGCAGTCGAATCCAGGGATCTCACTTTAATTGTATTAGAATACTGGCAAACTGATCGGGAGAGAACCTCGTCTTCTTCACTCGCTGCACGTGTTCTTCGTTGTCCTCTTCGCGTTGCATATTCATTGTGGCATTTGCCCCCCTCCAGAGAGCAGCGTCCCGATGCTCTTCTACAAAAGACGGTGTAGTAGGTGTATGGTGTAAATCAGTCCGAAAAGTAGGGCTTCATTCGCACAACATGCACGATTTCTGGTTTTTGCTGGCGAGTTGTCGAGGGGTTGTCAGGAACGACCATGTAATTAACGTCACTCAGGCGTTGTAAAACTGTGTAGGGGCCAAAATACTTCTTCAGCAATTTTTCAGACAGTCCCCAGCGGCGGATAGGACTCCATACCCAGACTTTGTCGCCGGCCCGATAGACGACATGTCGGTGTCGCAGATTATAACGTTGGGCGTCATAATTTTGCTGCTGGGTGATTCGGACGCGCGCAAGCTGCCTCGCTTCTTCTGCTCGTTGGATAAAAGATGCAGCGTCCAAATCGATGTCATTGCAGTCATGCAGTAACATGGCGTCAAGCATCGTCGTCACTTCACGGCCATGAAGGAGACTGAACGGCGTTCTTCGTGTAGTTTCTTGCTGCGCTGTATTATAGGCGAACGTGATGTACGGTAGAATGTCGTCCCAGTTCTTGTGATCCACGTCAACGTACATACTCAACATGTCGGCAATAGTCTTGTTGAGGCGTTCTGTTAGGCCGTTGGTTTGTGGATGATAGGAAGTGGTTTTCCGATGGGCGGTTCCACTGAGCTCAAGCACTGTCTTCAGGAGCGCGGCCGTGAAAGCGGCACCTCGATCCGTTATTATGATTGTTGGAGCACCATGCCTCAGGACGATATTTTCTACGAAGAATCGTGCGGTTTCAACGGCGGTGCCACTTGACAAAGCCTTTGTTTCGGCATAGTGCGTGAGATAATCAGTGGCGACTATTACCCACTTGTTGCCAGCATGGGAAGTCGGATATGGTCCAAGGAGATCCATTCCAATTTGGGCAAAAGGTACCGTGGGCACTTGAATTGGTTGTAATAGCCCAGCTGGTTTTAACGGTGGCGATTTTCGTCGTTGGCAATCGAGGCATGTGCGCACGTAATGCTTCACAATAGCTGGAAGTCTTGGCCAGTAGTATTTCTGTTGGATTCTGGCCAATGTGCGTGTGTATCCGAGATGACCAGACGTTGGCTCATCGTGGCAAGCACAAAGTATCTCCCCACGAAGTGACGTCGGAACGACAAGTAGGTGGGTGCTTCCTCTGGGAGAAAAGTTCTTCTTATAGAGAACACCACTACGTAAGCAGAATGACGGCAGGCTCCTTGCAAATCTTCTGGGGACGGTTGTTGTCCGGCCATTCAAAAATTCAATAAGAGGAAGCAACTCACTGTCTTCTTTCTGCTTGCACGAAATCGTAGTGGTGTCAACGACTCCTACAAACGCCATGCTGTCATCATCTGTGTCATCGTCGCGCTTTATCGGTGACCTTGATAAGCTATCGGCGTCGGCGAGCTGCCGTCCGGACTTATACACGACCGTCATATCAAACTCTTGGAGGCGTAAGCTCCACCGTGCGAGCCGACCAGATGGGTCTTTCAAGTTGGTCAGCCAGCAGAGGGAATGATGGTCGCTGACTACGTGGAAGGAACGACCATAGAGGTACGGACGAAACTTCATAACCGCCCATACGACAGCAAGACACTCTTTTTCCGTTGTGGAGTAGTTGGACTCGGCGCGGGAAAGCGTCCTACTAGCATATGCGATCACACGCTCGGCTGAGTCTTGCCACTGGACGAGTACAGCGCCTAAACCCACGTTGCTGGCATCTGTATGGACCATGGTAGGAGCATCCTCATCAAAGTGAGCAAGCACAGGCGGAGTCTGCAGGTGCTGTCGGAGATCGTCAAATGCCACCTGTTGATCGTCGCCCCATGTGAACGAAACGTCTTCTCTTGTGAGTCGTGTTAACGGCGAGGCTATGTTGGAGAAATTGGCAATAAACCTTCGGTAGTATGCGCATAGGCCAAGGAAACGCCTGACTGCTTTCTTGTCTTTTGGTACCGGAAATTTTCTGACGGCCGCAATCTTATCGGGATCAGGTCGAACACCTTCATGGCTCACCACATGGCCTAAAACTTTAAGCTCCTTGAAACCGAAATGACACTTCTCGGGTTTCAGTGTCAGGCCGGCAGACCTTATTGCCCTAAATACCGATAGCAGCCTGCTCAGGTGTTCCTCAAATGTTTTTGAAAAAACACTGACGTCGTCCAGATAGACCAGACATGTCTGCCACTTAAGGCCTGACAGAACGGTATCCATTAGTCTCTGAAACGTTGCGGGGGCTGAGCACAATCCGAATGGCAAGACTTTAAATTCATAAAGCCCGTCAGGCGTTACAAAAGCCGTTTTTTCTCTATCTCGCTCGTCGACCTCTATTTGCCAATACCCACTTTTGAGGTCCATTGACGAAAAGTAGCGTGCATACCTCAGTCTGTCGAGTGAATCATCGATGCGCGGTAATGGGTACACGTCTTTCTTTGTCACACGGTTCAGCTTGCGGTAGTCGACACAAAATCGCAAGCTTCCGTCTTTTTTTTTAACCAGCACTACCGGCGATGCCCAAGGACTTCTTGACGGCTGAATGACGTCATCATTGAGCATTTTCTTCACTTGTTCCTGGATTGCTTCACGCTCTTTTGGTGCTACGCGGTATGGGTTCTGTCGTATTGGCCTTGCCGTCTCCTCCGTTATTATCCGATGCTTCGTCAGTGGCGTTTGACTGACCCTCGAGGTCGATGAAAACAGTCTTTGAACTGGTGAAGAAGATCTACTAGACGCTGTTTCTGCGCTGGTGACAAATCCGAGCTTACGTCAATGGGTGGTGGGGCTGACGTGGCTTGCGGCTCGTCCTGTTGTACTACACAGCACTCGCGGCTTTCGGTGATCTCGTCGAAGTAGGCAACTGTAGTGCCTTGTGTAATGTGTCGTCGCTCGTTGGTAAAGTTCGTCAACAGAACCTCTGCTTCACCGCACACAACGTTGACGATACTTCTGGCAATTGCAACACCGCGAGAGAGTAGGAGCGTCAATACTTGTTCAGCGATTCCTTCTCCAGTATTCTGCTCGCTGCACGTGACTGGAACAAGGCGGCACGATAACGGAGGTATGGTCACATCGTCAATGACTCGTAGGGATTTTCGGTGTAGCGCTGCGCTTTGATCCGCTGAAAAGGTCAGTACACCGTCCGGAATATTGATGATGGCACCATATTCACGCAAGAAATCCATCCCCAAGATTGCCTGTTTGCAACACTCAGAAAGGATAACAAAAGTTGCGACGAAGGATGCATCCCCTATCTTCATTCTTGCGGTGCACTTTCCGGTAGGTGTGAGTAGCTGCCCTCCAGCTCCTCTAATCTGCGGTCCTGTCCATTCCATTCTAACCTTCCTGAGCGTGTCTGCCAGACTCTCACTCATTATTGAGAAGTCCGCGCCAGTGTCGACCAATGCCATGACGTCATGTCCGTCAATCGTAATTGCAACTTCGGCAGTAACAACCCCATCTTTCGTCGATTCATTGAAAATGTGTCTCTCTTCGCTCGGCAGTAATGGGGGATTTTCAGCACTTCGACGATTCGCAACCTTCCCCCCTAAGGTCGCTGCTTTTAGTTTCCCCGGCGTGGACTAGGAGATCTCCCTCTTGGCATGTCAGTGGTGCTCCGTCTAGAGGATGGAGAATAACGCCCAGGAGAGGGTGAGCGTGACCGAAGCCCAGGAGGAACATCCCGCGGGGTCATGACACTCGTGTCGACGTCAGATGTTCCGTTGAAATGGCGCCGAGGAACCGTAGAAGGAAACCCTTGGTATCCTGCGGCGCGATACGGGCAATACCGAACGATGTGGCCTGCTTCCCCACAGTGAAAGCACAGGGGCCTATGATCAGGGGTACGCCAGATGTCAGTTTTGCGAAGTGGTGGCCGCCTCAGCATCGAAGTTTCTCTGTAGTACCAAGGCGCTGTCGGCGGATGTTGCTGGTGGTACTGATGTGCTGTCGGCACGTTCGCTGGCTGTCGGCGGACTACGTCTGCATAGCTTGCCCTGGGACTGCTCGTGTTCGGCTCAGGAAGCGAGAGCGCTTGCCTGATCTCCTGGCGTACAACTTCCGTTACTGAGGCGATCGCGCAGTCATTCGGTTTGGCGACGAGTTTCTTGACCTCTTCTTGTACGATTTCTCGTATTAGTTGGCGCAAAGAACCTTCGTCGGGTGTTGTTGCTGTGGTAGAGGCTGCCACGCTGATCGGTGCACTGTGGGTTGGGCGGTCATACTGGCGATAACGTAGATGCAGTGCGCGTTCGATAGATGTCGCCTCCTTGGAGAATTCATCCACACTTGTAGGCGGGTTTCGTACGAGGCCAGCGAACAGCTGCTCCTTAACGCCCCGCATGAGGTGGCTAACCTTTTTGGCTTCGGGCATATTGGGATCTGCTCGACGAAATAGCCGCGCCATGTCCTCAACAAACATCGTAACGGATTCATTTGGTTTCTGAATCCGTGACTCGAGGAGACGCTGTGCGATTTCTCGTCTTTCAGTGCTCGCGAACGTGTCGAGAAACTTCTGCCGGAACTCGTCCCAAGACGACCACACGCGATTCGTAAACCACGTTCGGGCTCCGTCTTGAAGCGGAAAATAAACGTAGCCCCATTTCTGTGTGGTGTTGCACCCGTTAACATTCGCTGTGTGCTCGAATTCCTCGAGCCAGTCATGTGCATCCTCATATGCGTTTCCGTGGAAGTCAACCGGAAGTCTAGGGTTCAAAACAGTCACCTGTGTCGTGCTTGGGCTGGACATGTTGGGGCCAGTGCTTCCAGGCGCCGTCATGCTTTCTGGTACAGTCACGCTTTCCGGCAATGGACCAAACTCCGGGCTGAGGCCTAACAGGCGCCGGCTGCTGCGGTGAACGGGGGTGTCGATGCGCGGAAGTCTTTCTTGACCAGATGCGGGGCTGTTGTCAGGCGTCCCGAACATGTACACAGCACCTTCACCAGTGTCACAATGCAGAAACAGCAGCAGTCGAATCCAGGGATCTCACTTTAATTGTATTAGAATACTGGCAAACTGATCGGGAGAGAACCTCGTCTTCTTCACTCGCTGCACGTGTTCTTCGTTGTCCTCTTCGTGTTGCATATTCATTGTGGCAATATAAATAAGTTATATAATATCAATATATATATATATATATATATATATACATATATATATATATATATATATATATATATATATATATATATATATATATATATATATATATATATATATGCAGGATGTGGAAGTGGTCGGCAAGGTACGATGCAGTGACCATAGAATGGTACGGTCTCGAATTCGCCTAGAGTTGAAGAAGGAACGACAGAAACTGATACGCAAGAAGCCAATCAATCAGCTAGCACTGAGAGGGAAAGTACAGGAATTCAGAGTGTCGCTGCAGAACAGGTACTCGGCTCTTAGTGAGGAAACCAACCTTAGCGTAGATACAATGAATGATAATCTGACGAGTATCATTACGGAGTGTGCAGTGAAAGTTGGAGGCAGCGTAGTTAGACAGGACACTGGCAAGCTTTCCCAGGAAACAAAGAACCTAATTAAGAAGCGTCAAATCATGAAAGTGTCAAGTACAACAGACAAAATAGAACTGGCAGAGCTTTCGAAGTTGATTAATAGACGTAAGGTATGCGATGTAAGAAGGTATAACATGGAGAGAATTCAACACGCTCTGAAAAATGGAGGAAGTGTCAAAGCATTGAAGAGGAAACTTGGGATAGGCAAAAGTCGGATGTATGCACTAAGGGACAAAGAAGGCAAAATAACTACCAATATGGATAGGATAGTTCAAATAGCGGAGGAGTTTTACAGAGATCTGTACAGTAGCTGAGACAACCACGACCTTAATACTATAAGAACTAGCAGTAACCCAGATTACACCCCACCAGTAATCATAGAAGAAGTCAGAAAAGCTTTGGAGAGCATGCAAAGGGACAAAGCTGCTGGGGAGGATCAGGTAACATCCGATCTGCTGAAAGCTGGAGGACAGAATGTGTTAGAAAAACTAGCCACCCTGTTTACGAGGTGTCTCCTGACTGGAAGAGTACCAGAGTCTTGGAAGAACGCTAACATCATCTTAATACATAAGAAAGGAGATGACAAGGACTTGACGAATTACAGGCCGATCACCTTGCTCTCTGTAGTATACAAGCTATTTACAAAGGTAATTGCTAACAGAGTAAAGAAAACGTTAGAATTCAATCAACCAAAGGAACAAGCAGGATTTCGAACAGGCTACTCAACAATTGACCACATCCATACTATCAATCAGGTAATAGAGAAATGCTCAGAGTATAACCAACCACTATACATAGCCTTCATAGATTACGAGAAGGCGTTTGATTCAGTAGAAATATCATCCGTCATGCAAACACTGCGGAATCAGGGCGTAGATGAAGTATATATAAACATTCTGGAAGAAATCGACAGGGGATCAACTGCTACCATAGTGCTTCATAAAGAAAGCAACAGAATACCAATCAAGAAGGGTGTAAGGCAGGGGGACACAATTTCCCCAATGCTATTTACCGCGTGCTTACAGGAGGTTTTCAGAAGCCTAGAATGGGAACAGTTAGGGATAAGAGTCAATGGAGAATACCTTAGTAACCTGCGCTTCGCCGATGACATTGCATTGCTGAGTAACTCGGGGGACGAATTTCAACTCATGATAACGGAGTTAGACAAGGAGAGCAGAAAAGTGGGTCTTAAAGTTAATCTGCAGAAAACGAAAGTAATGTACAACAACCTCGGCAAGGAGCAGCGCTTCGAGATAGGTAATAGTGCACTTGAACTTGTAAAAGACTATGTCTACTTAGGGCAGGTAATAACCGCAGAGCCGAACCACGAGATTGAAGTAACTAGAAGAATAAGAATGGGGTGGAGCACATTCGGCAAGCACTCTCAATTTATGACAGGTAGATTGCCACTATCCCTCAAGAGGAAGGTATATAACAGCTGTATCTTGCCGGTACTTAGCTACGGAGCAGAAACCTGGAGACTTACAAAGAGGGTTCAGCTTAAATTGAGGACGACGCAGCGAGCAATGGAAAGAAAAATGGTAGGTGTAACCTTAAGAGACAAGAAGAGAGCAGAGTGGATTAGGGAACAAACGGGGGTTAAGGATATCATAGCTGAAATCAAGAAGAAGAAATGGACATGGGCAGGGCATGTAGCGCGTAGACAGGATAACCGCTGCTCATTAAGGGTAACTGACTGGATTCCCAGAGAAGGGAAGCGGGTTAGGGGGAGACAGAAGGTTAGGTGGGCAGATGAGATTAAGAAGTTTGCGGGTATAATTTGGCAGCAGCAAGCACAGGACCGGGTTAACTGGCGGAACATGGGAGAGGCCTTTGTCCTGCAGTGGACGTAGTCAGGCTGATGATGATATATATATATATATATATATATATATATATATATATATATATAAGGTAAACAAGTGTATGCTTAGGGGTTTGTTTTTCGTGTTTTACACAGTATTATTGAGATCTAACAGACAATAATGCCAAGTAAGGTATAGGGGAAGTTATTAGGCCCACTGTAATCTAAATGCGAAGAAAGAAAAGTGGGTGAAAAGATAACTTGCCGTGGGCAGGATCCGATCACGGCAAATTATCTTTACACCCACTTTTCTTTCTTGTCATTTACATTACAATTGGCCTAATAACTTCTCCTATACCTTCCTTGTCATTATATATATATATATATATATATATATATATATATATATATATATAAAGAGATTATATGCTAAAGAACAACTTCGGTTCCCGTAAGTTACAAGTATAAAAATAGTTGCACTTTCACATAACTATTTAATTAGCCGATGTTCCAACGGGAGCCCTGTCTTTTTCAAGGCATAACAATATATACAGATTTTTCATGCCATCTTATAGCATGTTGCGATAGGAGAGAAGGAGACATAGAGAAAGATCAACGAAGAAGAGAAAGAGGGAAAAGGGAAGAGAGAAAAAAAAAGAAAGAGGTAAAAGAAAGAAACGAAGGGGAAGAAAAAGACAATGAGATTAGGAAGGGACGGCAACTCAAAAGAGTAAGGTGAACGTGAACATTGTAGTAAAGAAGCTACGCCATCACTAACAATAATACACCCCACGCACCCACCCTTCCCCCAAGTGGGCAGTCTAACGACCCGCGTATGGTATTGTCCCTTCAGGTGTAATCAGTGGGCGACTTGTCCATCTTTAGAGTTTACGGCGAATTGGTGGTAGGAAAGCTTAAGGGTTTCGAGTGTATGTCAGCGGCGCCAGAAGGTTTGAAAAAAGCCGGTGATTTGGCACCGCCATCAATAATAATTATATGCGTTGACTTCTTTCAAAGAGGGAAAAAGAAAAAAAATGCGTAAAGAAAAAAGATGACCGTACGACGTTTGGGAGCACTTGTCTGTGCGTGCCGGCTGTACTTGAAGCGGCAAAAGAATTATTCGTTGTCAGATGCATACGCTTAGTGATCGTAACGCGGACAGGGTGTGTCGCTGCTTATTCCGTTTTTATTGTGTTGAATTCATTGATAAAATGAAGTCCCGTTGTTCTCGTTCGTTGATTCATCAAAATGTTGTTTTGCAATACTGTAACTCTGATGTCATCAATTCTGTAATCTTTCAACGTGCTGTGTTTTGATAGCGGAAGGCCTGGCCGCAAACGTACAAGTGCCCGCTTGTTGATAGAAGCCATTTCCAGAATGCTGTGCGACCTTTCGTAACCAAGCCCTTACAATGTAATAAATGTTTGAGGCTAGTTCACGTGAGACGCGTATGAAAAATTAACACAGTGTGTCGTCATTGCTAGGAAGCTCATTCTGCCGATGACTTCATAGAAACTATCCTCAATGCTTGAATCGTCATGGTTCAAACGCTGCTTCGTCAAAAGAACATCCCAAAATCAAAAGAGAATATTGGTATTGAAACAAATTGTAGGAGACCATTCCTCACATTTTAGAGGCTACCAGGACCCTCATAAAGGGGCCTCATCGTCGCCCCCTCTTGTGAAAGAATACCACAGACTCTGCATCGACAGCGCCACTCCACCACCCTTCTCTTCAACCGCCCCAGCCTCCCAAACAAACCGACGAACAGCATTGTTGAAGTTGAATCAGTTTGGCCGTCATTGACGAACTCGAAGCCACCTGCAAATACCAAGTTCACTTCGATAGTCACACCCCTCCAACAAGCCGCTGGCAAGCTGCCTTAGGAAGACGTAGAAGTCATCCGAATGTTCTGAACACTGCTGCATGCCATGCCAAGGCTTTCTCGCAGTCTGGAATTCCCGCTCACTCGGCCAATCCTTTGTATTCGCAACGAGGTCAGACATGCGTCGATGCTGCAGTGGAACGCGAAAGGCTTGAAATCCCGCATCTCAACATTCCGTCAGTACATATTCATGAATCGGATTCCTGTAATTGGTATATGCGAACCAAACATGTAAAAATCTCTCAAATAATCAGGGTATGAAACTTTCGTTTCTTCTACGTGCCCGAAACACAGGAAGGTGGTTGTGTATACATTCACACGGATTTCGCATTTGTGCATCACGCAGTTCAACCGCATGATGACGATCAATATGTCTACTTGCGTGTTGAAAATGAGAAAGCGTCATTCACAATTATTGATGCCTACATATCTTTGTCAGGATGATTTGAAAAAAACGATCTGCGAGACATACTGACAGCAACTATGCGACTGTGGTTTACAACTGGAGATTTTAACGCACATCACATAATCTGGGGTAGTTCGACGATAAACGCTGAAGAAAAAATGAGATTCCATGTACAGTAGAAACCGATGATATGCGAAGCACGAATAAGAAATGTTGATATGTCATTTTAAAATCAGCACAAAGCTACGAGGTGGAGGTAAATGGTGCTGTACGCGACTTTGGTGTCATGATTACCATGTTTGGATATGTCGTTTACCTTCGTCATCTGTTCACGCCACGTGATACCAAATTTAGTGTATGTGGAGCTAGGAAAATGGCCGCGAAGACGCTATGAGAGTGGTATATGGTCATGTTCCTCTACATGACACGCGTGCCAGGATCATAATGTTTGCACCAGTCAAATATTTCGTCATTCATCGACGTCACGTAAAACCAAATTTGGTATAAGTGGAGCTAAGAAAACGGCCGCGAGTGCATCATGAAGGACCCAATATACTCCAATGTAGCCTTGACGCGAGTGCACGGTGGGCACAGCGACGCCACGTTATCAAAACGCGAGAACTCATAGTATGCCGCCATGCGCGACCACCACCCGTCGGCGAGACCCGACGGCAACCAGCGCAAAATGCGACATGCTGCATTTCGCGCCAATGCGTTACCAAGACAACATTGCGTCTCTTTCTTTTCGTGATGGAGGGACGCTGGACGCGCTGAAACGCGCGTGCGTCAAAGCAACGCAGCGTGACGCGCGCCTGCGAGTATATGGCAGGACCGGCGCCTGGCGTGGGAAGGAGCGCCGGCATAATGCGACAAAATGTACGCCGGCGAGCACGCGCCCCACGTCACGTCAAAATGTATTGCGTCTTGACTTTGAAATTTAGTCATGTTCTCACATGACGTGCATCTCATAATTTTCATGTTTGCACCAGTCACATACTTTCCTCATCCATTGGCGTCGCGTAATACAAAGTTTGGTACATGTAAAACTAGTGAAACGGCCGCGAGCGCATCA
The DNA here is from genome assembly GCA_013436015.1 of Rhipicephalus annulatus. Classification (NCBI taxonomy): domain Eukaryota; kingdom Metazoa; phylum Arthropoda; class Arachnida; order Ixodida; family Ixodidae; genus Rhipicephalus; species Rhipicephalus annulatus. The sequence goes on from WOVY01002368.1 coordinate 362,136, forward strand.
TGAGTGTAGCGTGTAGGCATGTTGTTACATAACACGCATCTCATGTTTATCATGTTTGCTCCAGTATCATACCTTCGTAATTCATTCACGTCCCATAATACCATTTCGGTATAAGTGAAGCTAGTGAAACGGCTGCAAGGGCATAATGAGCGTGGCCTGTAGTCATGTTATTACTTGACAGCATCTCATGATTTTAATGTTTGCACCAGTCACAGACCTTTGTCCTCCATTGACGTACCGTAATATCAAATATGGTAAATATGACGCCAGCGAAACGGCCGCGAGCGCATCATGAGCGTGGAACGTAGTCATGTTGTTACATGACACGCATGTCATGAATTTCAAGTTAGGGTCTATCAATCGTGGCGGCTAGAGGTCGTAGGCGGCTAGATAGATACGCTCAAAGTCGCCGAAGTTCGCTAAGAAATGCTTCGCATTTAAAAAACATAGGTTGTTTGTAGGCGCATGAGACAAGGTTTCTTTGGACTGCGAAGCATTTCTTAACGAACTTCGTCGACTTTAAGCGTATCTATCTATCTATCTATCTATCTATCTATCTATCTATCTATCTATCTATCTATCTATCTATCTATCTATCTATCTATCTATCTATCTATCTATCTATCTATCTAGCCACCTACGACTTTTAGATCTCCTGGCCGTTTGGATAGTGGTATCAATACCAATTTTGATATGGCATAACATGACCGTATGAAGAACACATTCGACATGTCATAACATGAAAATCATGACATGTATGTCATGAATATCATGATTTACATTTCATGGTCCTGCAGCTAATGCGGTGGTTTTGTTAACATGGCATGTTGAAAAACTGGTATGGTATGACATGATTGCATGCCGCACAGAAGCGACAGACCCTAACATGAAAATCATGAGATGCGTGTCATGTAACAACATGACTACATGCCACGCTCATGATGCGCTCGCGGCCGTTTCGCTAGCGTTACATATACCAAACTTGGTATTACGGGATGTGAATGGACGACATAGGTAAATGACACATCCAAACATGATAAACATGAGATGCGTGTCGTGTAACAAGATGACTACATGCCACAATGTTGATGCTCTCGCGGCCGTTTCACTAGCTTCACATATGCCAAATTTCGAATTACGCGACGCCAGGGATGGCGAAGGTATGTGACTGGTTCAAACGTGATAATTATGAGATGGGTATTATGTGGGAACATGACTACATGTCATAGTCAAGGCACCAATACATTTCGACATGACGTGGTGCGTGTGCTCACCGGCTTCATTTCGTCGCGTCACACCGACATTGCCACGCCATGCGCCGGTCCTGCCATATGCTCACAGGCGCGCTCCACGCTGCATTGCAGCGTGACTCTGTGTCCACGCTGCTGGTGACGGTGGCTAAAACGTCAACTTCTACACAATTGAGACATTAGGGCCGGCATAAATGCCCCTTAGGCAACGGCCGTGACTGCGTACCCCTCCGTTGTAGAGAGAGCAGCACCACTAGAGAGCTGTACATGCAGAATACCGTCTTAACGTGCAGGAAAGCCTTCAGATACACTTAAGCCCCTCAGCTAGACCATGAACGCTTCAAGGGAACGTGTGGTAATAAGACTAAGAGAACTATGCTGCATAATATTCTCACAGTAGCACATCTTCACTGTAGCTGTACTTGTTTATTTTGGCTCATTGTTATTGCTGATAGCTCTTGGTACATTAGTACGCAACTCTCAGAGCGTAGCAGAAACTCCAACAGAAATAGTTTTGTGTTTACAGAATACGAACAATACGCAAAGACGAAACGATGCGAAAAACAATAGGAAGATACGTGCATTTCTTGTTCAGTTGCAGTGTGTTGCAGACAGGCACGTATTATCACATCAAAAGTGACGCAAAGAGGGCTACAAATCTCAGCTGAAGCGCACAATTCGCGAATAAATAATCGACATAAATCTCTCGACAAATTTCTCATTTAGAACCACAAATGAAGTATCCCCTTCTGCGATTGCATTTCTGGCACAAATTGCGTGTTACAGTACAGAAATATCACAGATTGTTTGAGATTAGATTGAATGGCTCCCTACAGCTTTGAATTGAGATAGTCATTATGGCACCACAATCAATATAGACACACTGTACGATCATAACTTGCCTTATTAAGCTAACTAGTAATAATTACCTCATTGATTGTCAAATATGCGAAGAGAAGCAGCAGCTTAGCTCAGGCTCAGGAAAAGAGCACTGTGTTCTCGATAATTCGTAACAACAATTACTGGAAAGTAAACTATAACTGTGATCGCCTTCTTCATGCCCGTAGCACTGGCAAACAAGGCATGAACGAGTAGCCTCTATCCTTGAAGGCTAAGCTGGAGCTGCAATCAAGTTTGCCTTCTAAACTAGACCGCCTCAGTACGGTATTCTTCGCGTTGAACTTCGCTGCTGTGTGTGACATGCGGACATGTGCTAGCAATTGGCTCGATCTAAATTGGGTCATTGAAGTTTGAATAAAATATGTTTAGACCCCCCCCCCTTATCCACGAAGCTGGAAACTCGTGGTGAGGTAAGTGACGAACATCTGCGTGAGAATCTCCATAAACATTGGAGGGAGCTTTTTCAACAGATGGTTGTTGACATTTGACATTAGGCTGTGTGCACTTCACAGCTGTCAGGCTGTTGTGTCAGCAGATTTGTACCTGCGCATGCACACTGAACGGCCTTGGTAATGGAAATACAATGTTATTTTAGGCAATTACTAGGAAAGTTATGCTCAGAGCTCGAATTGCTAGCGAGGGAAACAGGGCTAGGGCTCGACTTTTAAGTTTCTCATGCGCTTTATTTGGCAAAGCAAGCACAAGGAATCTGAAAAGCTCCTCTATACAGGGTGTCTTAGTTATCAAGCAGCACAATTTAAAGAAAGAGTAATGACTTTACGCGAAGCCCGCAGAGTGCATATTGTTCCCAATATAGTATCGTAGGCACTGCTAATTTTTTTCGCTAATGAGAATCAACTACTTTGGCAACGCGTTCATACCTACAAAAGCAGTCTACAGATTATCAAAATATCAATGAGGCATATGTGGCAATGAAGAAAGGACAACTGTCTGTGCTACTTTCAACAACGCACTAATTGCGTTCTCAATTCCTCTGCTAATCAAGCTTTTGAAATCGTACTGTCGCAGTGCAACGCGAACAAGGGATGACAGCACCTTGCGGCAGCAACATATTCCCATTGTCGTTCTCTTCATATACACTCGTGTCACTTGAAGTGACACGGGTGTTTGTAAGCACAAGTGCTCTCTTAATTGACTCCTAACATCTCCTACTGGAACTGAGGCTTAACTGTTTCCTTTTATCCTCGCCTGTTGAGTGCGCTATATCTTTTATGAAGTGCAGCCTTAAATAATCCTCTGCTTTGTCCGTGTAATTTTAATTGCCTCTTTATATATGGTACTGCTTACACATTTTAATTACTTGAGTTTACATTTCTGCAGATGTCACAGAAACAATTCTTTCATTATGTGGGTTTGCCTTGGGTATACAATACGAAGCATCGTACTTACTGTTTGGTAAAATTTATTATATGAGTATGCATTTTAATAATTAAAATAACTAGCAGTCATGTTTAGGATTTTAGCCGGGGATTTAAAAAACATTGTTATACCAAATGGTCGATTCTTCCACAAGCGTCCAAATCAGTCATTTCAGGCAGCAAATAGGCGCTGGTTTTTTATTGTCTTATCTTAACAGGTAACTTGGTTGTACGTCGTGCTTCATTTCCATATAGTTGTCGGAGGGCCACCTGTACCGTCTATCTATACGATTTCAGAATGAATGTTTGAAACAGAATGGCTTTTGAATAATAATTATTATTGTTTTTCCACTGTAGGATACCCTATTACAGCAAGAGCTGTTATCATATCAAAACTCGCGTCACGCGTAGTGCCGTAGTTGTCCGCCGCCGCCGGTGTCCGTAAGCAGTATCGCAGAAATAGGGAAAACATTTGGCAGATCCCACGTACCTGGAAATCGACGTTATGCGAAGCAAGTGGAAGGAAGGTGATAGTTGCAATTTTTTTATTGTGTGACACGTCATGAAATGACGCTAAAATATGTACAAACGTTGCACGCACAGACATATGTTGAAGAGTTGAAGATGTTTATAAAACCAGTTATTTGCATTTGCGCAACGCCGCCAACTGGAACATACGTATTAGCAACATCGGAAGCTGATACGAAGCGCTTATGGTCGCGAGGATGCTGGCCCTGAGCGCTGCCGCATAAATCAACTTCAGTGCATTGCGACTAACCACAATTGACGTTCACCCGAGGTGACGACTGTATGAAAGGAGCACATGTGTAGTGATTATAAAATTGGGTAGGCTGAACTGCAACCACTATTGAGGTTTCATGAAAATTAACGTCTATTTAAAAAGTAGTTGCAAGACCTGGCGTAGCTCTGTGGTAAAATACTTCATTGCCATGCAGAATGCTTGGGTGTGATTCCAGCTGAGACACTGACATTTATCCTTTGCAATGGTCGGGTTGACGCAACCGATTTCAGTTGTTTCTTAACGCTCGCACGTTAAAATTGCCCATGTGTGTTCTCGTAGTGGCACCTGTGGCACATACCCACATACCAGCGGCACATACCCGCCCGTAGGTACGTGTCACTGTCTGGCGGGACATGTTTGACGACGCACGTGACAGGATTGCCACAATATTGAGGTCTTGAGCAGAACGTGTTATTCATCAAACCATCTTACCCTCCCAAGCTAATTTTGGTTCAAGCCAAACTAAGGGCTAGACCACGAGAGCACCCAAACGTAAGCGGCTAGATAGATCGATACGCTCAAAGTCGTCGAAGTTCGCTAAGAAATGCTTCGCATTTAAAAACTCCTGGAACAAAGGACACAGTGGGGCTCAAATCAGAGTCCGATGCGTGCTAACCCAGTATTCTACGACTGAGTCACACTAGTGCTTGGGACTTCTTCGCAAACTTGCCTTTAAAAGGCTTGATGTCGACAAAGAAATCGCGTTAGTATGAATAAGAAAGCGGTTTAGAACAGCAAAAGAACAACCAGGCGTCACACACTCCAAATAGCGTAACGAGTGGGCCATCCAATGCTCGAACCCATTAGAAAAGCTATTAAGTGTGGCGCATGAACATGCACGCATGAACAATTGGCAGAAGAATTCTCGCAATCGTTTAGCTGATACCACCCTACTCAGAAGAATGACAAAAATAGCATAACGAATGCCAGCATACTACCCAAAATAATATATAATAATGCCGTAGTGGGTATCAAGCAAGTGTGCTTGCTGCAATTACCCTATGTGTTTAAAAAAGGCTCTGAAAAGCCACTTCTCTGGCTGTCGCTTTGACTGTGCTGCGCCTTCCACGCAAGCCTGGCGTTTTTTTTTATTATTTTGAAAATCTGCTGCGAAGGATATGTGATGTAGTGTGATAGATCTAACTCGATATATGTTGAGAGTAGCTGAGTTCATCAAACGATTCTTTGAAACTAAATTGCAATTCACAGGATCAACTGTAATGAAATATAATAAAAAGGTCCAATGCTTAAAGTTTAGGCAGAACCGAATTCCTCACAATGAATTAAGTTACACAGTGAATTGAAAATTTAAAAGCAAGAAAGAACAAGCCTTCGTTCCTGCTTTTCTGCTAATTCAACTTCCGATACGTTTTATTCTAGGTGTTCTGAGTCGTATTTTATTCGTGTCATTGCGTTTTTTCGCCCACTATGGACAAAACTGAAATCACTGTATTAGACTGAAAATTCTCGCAGACGTTTTTGGGAGGGCAATTATTGCACTAAAATGATTTTTCACCTTATTCGGTCAGCATCTGACAGGGTCATTTCCAATATCTAGAAAGATATGTGTGTAGGTAAACAATGCATGGAGTCGTGTTCTCGCCAGGAATATAGAAAGAAAATATTTTAGTTCTTCGTGGGTCAAGGAGATTGCTGAATGAAACAGAATCAACACATGAATAGAACAGCAGCCACCAAAAAAAGAAAAATTTGCTTGAAGTTGTCGTTGACAAACCTTCATGGATAGTGCATCGCTTTATAAGCACTGAAATAGAAAAAGTTGTCTAATGCTAGGTTGAGAGTAAGAATAACAAAAAACTCTGCCTGCTCAGCTGTATAATCATGCGCGAAAAAAATCTCTCTTATAGTATACTCCTACTTCATTTCTGAGTCAACTTTTCTCAACTGGCACTGATCCATGTTTCTTTAGGTCCATCGACGCACACTATGCATGTGAAACGAAAAAGGGCCTGCCTACATTGTCCTCTTCATAATCCCGTGTTGAGTATCGCTGAAAGGTTTGAGTGTGGTGAGCGAGGACACGTTGAAAGACCTTATAGATGAATGCGCTTAGTGTCTCGACGGAGGGCTCCTTATAAAAGCACACGTGTATGGAACTAGACTACAAAGAGAGACAAAAGAACTCGTTTAAAAATAAAGCAAGCATAGCGTGCACGCAGAGCTCTTGCTACCAAAGGACTGGAAAAATGTGAAGCTCAGCCGTACTCCCCTAGGATATATAGTTCGCGCTTTGGGCTCATTCAGATTCAAATTAACAAAAATTCTTCTCAAATGAACTCGCTCGGCCTTTCGTCAATCTCATGCACTTTCACTCACCCACTTTCATTAACCTAAAGTCACCCAGTCTATGTCTGAGGGCTTGATCTCCGTCTCAGTTAGCCGGAGCAAATCAACCCATGAGTGCGTTAGCCTTTAATTAGGTAGTTTCATCATAACGTCTACATTTTTGGCCGCCAATACTTCATGCAATCGGTAACAACATGGCACCTTTGATGAAGTACCTCCAGGTACGAGTTATCAGGGGTTGCGGTTCAGCAAGCACATTTTAAAAGTAAAGCATTTCTTAGCGAACTTCGGTTAATTTGAGCGCTTCTGTTCATCTATCCAGTTATCTAGCTGCCTTCGAGTTTTAGTTCTCCTGGCCGTTTCGATAATGGTATCAATACGTAAATTTGTATGGCATAACATGACTGTATGATGAGCATATTATGAATGTTATGAATTAAGTTTATTGGTCTTGCTAGTCTTGTGGCGGTTTCGTTCACAAGACATATTCGAAACTGGTATGGTAAGACATTACTGCATGGCGAACATAAGGGAGAGATCCTACCTGGCCAATCATGACATACATGTCATGTAAGTAATTAACCACGCCATGCTCAGAATGCGCTCGAGTTTGTTTCGCAAGCTGCACATGTACCGCATTTGGTATTATGGAACTTGAATGGATAACAAAGATATATGAATAGTGCAAACATTACATGAGACGCATCTCATGAATATCATAACTTGGCTACATGCCACGCTCATAGCGCACTCGCGGCCGTTTCACTTGCTCCACATATACCAAACTTTGTATTACGAGACGTGAATAGACGACGAAGGTGAATAATACGTTCGAATATGATAATCATCATGTGCATTTCATGTAAAACATGACCCCATGCTACGGTCATAGCGTGCTCTCGGCCATTTCACTAGTTCCACATATACAAAAGTTGTTATTACGTGACGTGAATGGACAACGAAGGTAAATGACCCGTCCAAACATAATAATCATAGCATGCGTGCAATATAATACATGACTACATGTTAGCTCATAGAGTGCTCACGTCCAGACATGATAATAATGACAATCGTGTCATGTAAAACACGACTACATGCTACGCTCATAGCGTGCTCGCAGCTGTTTCGCTAGCTCCACTCATGACTGAAAATGAGTGTAAAAAGACAGCTTTCGTAACACCGGATGGCTTGTACCAATTCACCGCGATGCCGTTCGGCCTGTCCGACACACCACCTACCTTCGAGCGCATAATCAATACCATCTTTCTCAACCACAACTGGAAAACATGCCTGTGCTACTGCGATGATTTGGTCGATTTTCCAACGTATCTTAACGATTGGCTGAAATATAGTTACTGACTCCCTTCGCCTCTGCCGGCCTACAAGACAATGTAAAAAAATGGCAGCATATTCACGGAGTGAATGATGGAGAGTGTGGCGAAGAATTCGTCCGTCCATTCGTTCTTGCTTCCGTTCGTCCATGCGTCCGTAAGTGTGACCGTTCATGCGTCCATCAGCCCGTCCGTGCGTGTTTCTGTTCGTGCGTCCGTCCATGCGTTTGTCCATGCAGCCACCCCTGCATCCGTTCATGCGTCCATCCATGCATCTGCCTATGTGTCCGTTCGTCCATCTATTCAACACTCCACGTACCACCATCTCGCATCTTTTTATCATATATTCCTCATATAGAAGCACCGCCATCCAGCGGACATTCCAAGGACTAAACGAGAGGTGGCACATGCACACTTTCTTACGGCTTGCGCTTCGGGTCCACTTCCCACCTTTAACCACCTCGGGTTCATGGTATATACTTGTTCATTGTATTCATGGCACTGCGGCCGAACGCTCGCTAAACCTTTCGAAAACCAAGGAGGTTACGCCCAGAGAGTAAGACGTAGCAAACTTGTTCAGTCAGATAGTGCTCATTGTACATGCCAATGACTGCTAATGGGAAATGAGAGTCGGAGAATTCGGCTTTTACTTTCTTACGGCTTGCGCTTCGTATCTACTTCCCATTTTTAACCACCGCGAGTTCATTCATGGTATATACAAGTTCATTGTATTCATGGCACTGCGGCTCAACGCTCGCTAAACCTTTCTAAGGAGGTTGCACCCAGCGAGTATAACGTAGCAACCCTTTCTTGTCAGATAGTGCTCAATGTACATGCCAATGGCTACTAATGGTGATCGCAGCCTGCGCGTTAACTAAAAGCCCAACGCTCCTGTCTCTCATTCTCCATTAGCAGCCATTGACATGTACATTGATCACTATTTTTTATTGTTCAACAACGCACAGAAGACATCTCTCACCAGCACCACCTTGGAGGTCTAAATGTTATTTTTGTTACATACTACGGGGGACGAACGGGTGCCGCTATAAAACGTTTCGCCCCAAAAAAGGGCCTTTTTGCTGTTGGGTCTCTCGATAATATCAGGGCACGTCGTATCAAAGGAATGTGTCCTTCCTGACACTTCAAAGCTTCGCGCAGTCACAGAGTTCCCAAAGCCAACTACGCTCAAGGCGCTCTATGGCTTCACAGGGCTCTGCTTTTACTCTCGTCATTCTGTGATCAACATTTCAAGCGTAATAGCGCCACTGATCAATTTACTTACTTCAAGCACCAACATTTCCGGGTGGTTAACCTTGTGCGACGAAGCCTTTGAGCCATTGTGGTGCTTACTAACTTCTCCAGCGGTCCTCCGTTATCTCGACCCCCAATTGCCTACGCAGATACATAGGTTCACCAGTTTGATTGGCCTTGGTGCAGTACTATCGAAACGGAAAGATGGCTATGACGAGTACGATGTGACGTATGTCAGTTGAACTAAGGACGAAATCCTACTCTGTTACACAAAAAGAATGTTTAGCCATCATTTGTGCTCTCGCTGATTTCGTCCATGCGTATATGGTTTTGACGTAGTCACCATCCACCACACCTTTTGCCGGCTGTCATCGTTGATAGATCAGTCAGGACGCCTGGGGCACCGGGTGCCTCGCTGACAGAAAGACAACGTCCGCGTTGTCTACAGGTAAGGCAAGAAGCACTGGGAATTCGATGCGCTTTCCCAATTGTCAATATCTTTTGATGATGTGGCTTCTACATCAATGACTTTAGCATGTTTTACATCCGTTGACGTAGTCAACGTGCCGATCGAGTAGCGTAAGAATCCTTCTATTATCAGCTATGCTGAACTTCTTCGAGGATCCAACTGCCACACCCTGTTCTTACCCGCTTCATCGCCAAGCCGCCAACGATGCTAATGACGATAGCGTCTTTTACCGCCTCGCTGCGGTGGTCTTGTGACTAAGGTACTCGGCTGCAAACCCGCAGGTCATGGGTTCAAATCCCGGCTGCAGCGGCTGCATTTCCGATGGAGGCGGAAATGTCGCAGGCCCGTGTGCTCAGATTTGGGTGCACGTTAAAGAACCCCAGGTGGTCAAAATTTCCGGAGCCCTCCACTACGGCGTGTCTCATAATCATATGGTGGTTTTGGGACGTTAAACCTCACAAATCAATCAGCGTCTTTTACCTTACTAAAATGGTCACAAGTGGCTACTCGTGATTCCCCGGCACATGCGTTCATAAATATGTGAATATTTTCATGCTTCTTATAACGGTCATGCCGGTGTACTGAAAACATATACTCGACTACAGCAAGGCTTCTACTAGGCCTCAGCTTTTTGTGTCAACAAACATTTCTTTCTCTCCACTGCGCCGGAATGTATCGCTTCGTCCACTGGTGTGTTTGCGCCTGCGCTGCATGCCTCTGGCGAGAATTTCATCAGCGGCGTTCTACCGAATTACAGCCAGTGCCATGCCTGACCAGTCTTTTTGATTGCATCGGCATAGATTTATATGGCCCACTTCCCTGCAGCTCCTCGGGTAAACGATGGGTCATTGTTGGACTCAATCGCCTGATGGGCTACGCCGAGACCGCAGCACTTGCAGTCGCTGCTGCGCGCGAACTTGCATTCTTCAATTTTCGGAGTTTCGTTTTTCGGCATGGAGCACTACGGAAGCTGGTTAGTGACAGTGGGTGTACCTTTCAAGAGTGTCACAAGCCCTTCTTGCTGCATGCTGCATCGTTCACTATATCCATACATCCTACCATCTGCAAACGAACAGCTTGAAGGATAGGTTCAACTGCACTCTCGATGACACTTTGACTATGGACGCCACTTCGCATCATAGCAACTGGGACACTGTTTGGCCGTTCGTAACATACGTGTATACAAGAGTGTCATACAAGCTACCGGTGGCTTTTCGCTGTTTTTTATGCTGAACAGGTGGAAGCCCTCTTGCACCAATGACACATTGCTTCCGTACCAACCCTACAATTGTGAGGGCACCATGGTGTCTGACGCGTCCAAATACTCAGGCAGCTTTCGCAGACGCTTACGACCACCGAACAGGCTCGCGAAAAGCTGTGGCATGAAAGCGACGTGCCTACGCATTATTTTGGTCCACTCGCTTGATTGGCGGTCCCACCGCACAGTCTGGAGTTTTGACACAGTTTCCCCTTGGTTGTTGTGATGACCACTATCATATTTGACCGCACATGATATGTCAACTACGTCCTTGAACCTGAGACACCCTACAAAGACCTGGGACATCGTGGTCGTGGAACAGTGCACGTTAGCAGAACCAAGCCATATTATGACCGCTTATTCTCACCTGCGGCTTACTCGCCAGAATGGCTTCTCTTCACTCCCGGGGCCCGTTTAAGTGAGAATCAGAAAGATGAGTTCCAGCCGCTGTTGCTCTTTGAGCGATCTACCTTCGTGTTTTGTCAGTCCTATACCTCGGCTATTGAAGGCGTTTCCGCCTCGTAATAAATAGGCGTACGACACTACAAAAAATAGAACAAAATGCTTTTGCCCCCTATTATTCATAGCACTGAATACAGCATGACTCAGTCGAGACCTAAGCGGCGACTTGCCAAAAACTTGCCATGTCAGGAAGGATAATTTTATGTCATCAGGGGCCTTCAGAATCGCAATTTGATGAAAAGTAGCCTCAGTGGCTACCCTGCATGGCAGGTCGAGAGTTCGAACCACTATGCCACCAGGTTAATTTAAAGGTGCAACTTTACGGGATAATCTTAGTGTGATGAATCTTACTTTTCTTATGACTTTTCTTCTTAGGACGTCTGCGGCAGCTTTGTTGGGGTAGGCTGTCAGTCGTTTCCAATGATAGCATTCATCGGTGGCTCTGTTGTGTTTGCGAAACTTAAACTGCCCAATAACAAGCTGATACAGCAATTCGCGTTATTGTTCACCCTTCAGTGATATGAGCGATGTCATTACTTTTGAAAAGCGGTTGCTATTCATTGCAGATTGTGGGCACACGATACCGTTTTGAGATGCGCTTTCATGTATGTCTCAATAACGTATAAATATTAAATGTGCAGTGTTTGTCCACGCGTGCAATTACGAAAAAAAATTGCACTGGCTTACTTTGGTTATGACAAAACATTCATAGCGCGAGCTAGGGATGATTGAACTAACTATGGACAGATGGATGGACAGGCAAACCAACCACAGAAAAATGGACAGACGAATTTTCGATAGATGGATGGCTGGAACAGATAGACGAATGGAAAAAACGAACGGACGGATGGGTGAACGAACGAACCACGGATGAATCGAGAGACAGCCTAAACTGAGCGAGTGATATCATTCGAGCCCAGCGTCAGCCTACTAGTGACAGATGTGCCTAAGGCCAAAACTAGGCCTCGACCTTCTTTAAAGTGAAAACTGGTTTTCATTAACAAATATTCATTACCGGTGTCCCTCGGACGTACATAATCGCTAATAGGCGATGCGGATTAACCACGATCCGGATTAGGTGCTGCTACGCGGTCACATTTAATCGCGATCAGGCCCGATCGAGAGCGAGACTTGTCGCGGTCCACGTATCGTGATTTGGCTGAAAGATCGCAATTTAATGTCGTCTGCACCTCTGCACAAGCTTGTTGGAAGCAAAAGAAACAAGAAAATCATGCATACTTTTCTAAACACAGGTTTGAAAGGCTAAATAAATATTTATGAAAGAAATTTCAGACTGTTCAAATGAGATAAATATCTAATATTTCTTATTTCAAGATTTGTATTGATCGTATCTAGTTATGAGTGAAGAAGACGATAAGCAGATGAAAAATTGGCCCCGTATCTGCATGTAATGTATTTTTTCTTGAGAAGAGAGCGAACAATTTATTTGATGTTAGGCGAAAGAAAATTGGAGAACGATAAATTGGAGGCGCTGCGTTAGAGTGCCTTAAGCATGCAGCGGAAGCGAACGAGCGCATCAAGTCACGTCATTCGTGAGACATCAGCGCCACCTGGCAGTGTTCTTGGAAAACGAAGCACGTGGCTCTAAGACGGGTGTGCGTGCCCGTCTCAGAGGTGATAAGGTGTAGAACGCAAGGCGACAGGTAGGTGCCACCCCCATCACGTCTTAGCAAAGCGTTGGAAACAATCACCTTTTCGTGCAAGCGTTGCATGGTCAGCGCAGCGTGATTAGCGCCACTATCCTTAAAACTACGTATGTATGTCTTTTGGAGTAAAGGTGCACAAGCAGAACGAATACGTGTTGTTATGGTTCCCCAGATTTGTCCAATAATTGCTTATAATTGAGGATTGCACAAGAATGAACACTAACTCTTGAGCAACATTGATGGAGACTGCGGATGTGGTTGGCTGTTTAATGTACCCGGTGCCGTTAAGTGTGGACAAACAGACAAATGTACAGACAGACAGGACAAAATGTTTGCGTCGAAGGTGCCCAAGAAAGACTATCGTCTTTAAAAGTACAATTCTCGCACTGTCGAAGCAGTTGCAGCCCCTCGAAAGAAATTCATTAAAGTGTCGCCAGTTTTTCGACTACATCGCAGCATGCGCGCACTTCGTGGTTGACTGCAGCGACTTTTGCAGTAATTTGCCGCTGGCAGGAGCAACTGTGAGACTCGGTAGACTTGAGACTTGAAGTCTGGCATGTACAATGTTATTGCCATTTTGCTCCGGCTGGGTGGCTACGAGAAGGTGCTATCGAAAATAAAAGTGAAGATTAAGATTCTCGCACAGCAACACAGGTAAGTACAATGACGGACCGAATGACGGACTCATGAAATTACTTTTGTAGTGGCATGCGAAGTTTTTGACGTTTGAGCAGTTTTCGCACAAATAACATGTTATCGATAAATGGCTTTATTGAAATATCGAACGCCTGGTTTTGTCAATGACATGTTTTATGCCACGCAAGTGCCCCTTGGTGCATTTCATCTGACCCAAGCTCGAACCGGATTAGCGTGGGCCGTGTATAGCAGCGGCCATAAAGTTCATTGCGATCAAGAAAATTGATCCAGATCAACCTGATCGCGAATGAAAGTGTGCGTGTGACACCTGTATAAGGCAGAAAGTCCGTGCCATATTAGTGTATAGGTATGGTGTGTTACACCATGAGTTGTTCTAAATACAAGTAATCAGTCTCCATGTATTGGTCAATCCCAGGATCACGGATTGCTTGCCCCCTCTTCATTGTAGTTGACAGCCACAGTTCAGAAAACAAAGATGTCGAAATAGTAGATCGCCTCGCCACTTGTTCACCATGTGACCATGTTCACCATGTCAAAGTTCACCATGTCAACGACGTAATTTCTCCTAGACCCTTTTGGTTAGACAATGTAACGGTAAAAAAAGAGTGAGTGAGACCTGGAGGTACACAAGCTAGGAAGCCTAAAGGGATTTCGTTTTTCGTTTGTTGTTTAAGAAAGGCTCGCATCATCGTTTGCTTAAAGTGTGTTACGAAGTTAGAGTTCCAAAATAATTCTTTATTAGGAGGTGTGTTTTCCCAATATTAATAAATACATACTTTCTTCCAATGTCTTTCTGCATTTATTTTTTGCGCTGGATTGCCTTAAATTTATTTTTCCCAATTTTAGACGATAGTCACGCAAAACTAAAGCATTTCTAAGTAGCTTTAACCAGCCGTATTTCAAGTAACTTGAAATAACCGTAGGGTTACTTGACGCTTTGGTGTACGTCTTTTGGCTCCCTTACCAGTGCTATCAGCAAAGTATTTTGAGTCACTCAGGAGTGGTAATCTGAACCGTGAAATTAGAGTCCTTTCACTCTTCATAAGAGTGTCGAGGTGCTCTCCTAAAGCGGGCCTACTTAGACCGATCGACAGAGTTAACTCGTCTCTTTAAAAATAGTTGGTTTTAAAGAAAAACTCTCTGAAAAGAGTTCTAGGCAACCTTCTTCTAGTATTCTTATCGTGCATATTGTCATATTAGATTTCCTTCGCATAGTTACTGTTTACGGCTGTTATACTGCCACGTCCGCAAGTTTGTGTATCTATAAACCAGAATACCATTGCAAAACAAGGTGAACTACGCCAAACGCAACTACATTTAGAAGAACTAGTGTACGGTAGTGGTTTTTACCGCATGCACTTAGCAATGTATGCTGCCGAGGTCACTGCTGTCTTGAGCTGTGCCGAAGAAGTCGGTGTTCTGATGATTCATGTCCGTGTTGGCCGACTGCTGTCGGACGCGCGAGCTTTTCATATCTAGGATGACTGCCAGTTGGGTAAGTTCGTATAAGTTCACTATCTAACATGAACTGCGCCTATATCTACGCCTTAACGAACTGTTTCTAGTTAACGAAAAGCAGTAGCTTTTATGTGTTTAGTGTTCTTCACGTGGGCAAGATGATTTGTTTCTCTTTCCACACGTGGACTTCTTGTGCACCCCTCAAGAATTAGTGCGTGTTTTTTAGAACCTACATGCCATCGCACCTCTGAAAAATCACAAGAACTAAACCAGCAGGAAATGTCAGAGGTGAGCGAGTAATTAAAATAATCGCAATCTTACGCTTATAATAATTTGTATCGCCGGAAAATGCGCAGCCTCGACGCTGAGTGAGTCATAATAGAAAGGCCTTGAGTTCCCTGTTTCAGCGAGCCGTACACGCATGTCGTAAAAGATTAGCTCAAATTACTGGTGCAACACAAAACTTTACCGAAACATTAGCCATGCACGCTAGAGTTCTAGCGTAATTGCTAGATAGACACTAAGCAGGCAAAGCACAGACGCGTCTTTTGCGCATCGTCGGAACTGAGACGTCATGTGAACAATAGCCAGCCATCTGCATTGGCATTAACACGTGGCTAAGTTTACTACTAAAGCAATATCATCTGCACTATCCATCACTGCCACGCTTTTCTACTAGAGCTACGTGTTTCTGGACATCATCTCGCGAGCAGAGCGTTAAAAGAAAGCGCTTTCACCGGAGATGGATGCCAGGACATTTACTCTGTTCATGCTCAAGCGTTCGCGAATGAAAGTAATGGCAGTGGTACGCCGCGTAGGCTGCCACGCACTTCACTGGTACATTATTTGTTGTTGGCAAGGTTGCGTGAAAGCAGCATTGGAAAACTCGGATCGAGGAAGACAGGCTGGCATGCACTCAGCGCCTTTACGCATGGAGCTTCGCTATCACGACAAGCGACCGGCATTGGAATGGTTTGCGCAGTGGTCCTCAACAAAAGCACTTTCCGGTGACCTATATAGGCTGGGACCGTTCACCGAAGAGTTGAGAGTTCGCCAATGCTTGTTCAGTATTATGAACAGAGGGCTAATAGGGCACTAGAAGCTAGAAGAATAAATGACTCACGCCAGCGTGTACTAGCCACTCACCTTTTATTCGACGCTACAAGTATAGGCAACTATATTTTTACAGTAGCGTAAGCACTTCGAATGCTTGAGCTATAACTACCAATAAAAACAGTGCTAATAGGATGGTATGAAGAAGAGATAGAGAACGTGGTACTTACAAGCAAACATGCATCACTTCCACACTCAGAATATAAATACAGGTTTACTATAACTCAATAGCCGAAAGAGCATTCAGAATATAAAACTGGTTATTATGCAAGACGATGTAGAGAAAGCTTATCTATTTTCGTCCGATTGTTGTAATGTTGTAAGTGTCAAAACATTTGTGGGTGAGCTGACAGCATATGCGTTTCGCGATATATAGACAGGCAGCCTTACTATGAGCAGTGATATTACAATGCAGATATTGATTGTACTATACAGCCGAATACTAATTATTGCTCTGACTCGGCTGCCGTACACGCACGCACACTCTGTCTTGATTTGGGCCTGGCACAAAGCAGTATTTGGCTTCCCACTACGTTTTTCGTGTCGGCATGTGCACTTACATGGCGACAAGCCACGCATTTAATGAATGTGTTCTTCTTCGCAATCTTCCTTCAACTGTGGCCCTTAGCGCTAGGTAGGATCTGGTGACGGTGTCTAAGTTGAGGCCATTCATTTTTCTCTTATCATTAGGTCTGTGGTTTCCAGAGAGCTCTTGCTTACCTTAGAAACTGCGCCATTCTGAAAAAAATGGCTGCATATCTACGGAGTGATTGATGGGGAGCGGGGAGAAGCATTCGTCCATCCTATCGTTCTTGCTTCCGTCCGTTCCTGCGTACGTCTGTGTAACCGTCCATGCGTCCATCCACCCGTCCGTGCGTGCGACTGTTCGTGCGTCCATCCCTGCGTTCGTCCATGCATCCGTGCCTGCGTCCGTTCATGTGTCCATCCATGCATCTGTCTGTGTGTTCATTCGTCCATCTATTCACCACTCCAAGTATCACCATCTCGCTTCTTTTCATCATAGATTCTCCATATAGAAGCACTGCCATCCAGCGGACATTTCAAGAACCAAACGGGAGGTGGCACATGCACAATTTTTTACTGCTTGCGCTTCGAGTTTACTTCCCACCTTTAACCACCTCGAGTTCATGGTATATACTAGGTCACTGTATTCATGGCTATGTGGCCCAACGCTCGCTAAACCTTTCTAAAACCAAGGAGGTTACACCCAGCGAGTATAACGTAGCAACCCTTTCTTGTCAGATCGTGCTCAATGTACATGCCAATAGCAGCTAATGGGGATCGCAGCGAGCGCGTTACCTAAAGGCCGAATGCTCCTGCCTCTCATTCCCCCTTAGCAGCCATTAACATGTGCATTGAGCACTATATATAATTGTTCAACAACGCACAGAAGAAATCTCTCACCGGAACCACCTTGGAGGTCAAAATCGTCATCATCATCATCATCATCATCGTCGTCATCATCATCATCATCATTATCATCAGCCTGACTACGTCCACTGCAGGACTACGGCCTCTCCCATGTTCCGCCAGTTAACCCGGTCCTGTGCTTGCAGCTGCCAATTCATACCCGCAAACTTCTTAATCTCGTCTGCCCACCTAACCTTCTGTCTCTCCCTAACCCGCTTCCCTTCTCTGGGAATCCAGTTAGTCACCCTTAATGACCAGTGGTTATCCTGTCTACGCGCTACATGCCCGGCCCATGTCCATTTCCTCTTCTTTATTTAAACTATGACATCCTTAACCCCCCTTTGTCCCCTAATCCACTCTGCTCTCTTCTTGTCTCTTAAGGTTACACCTACCATTTTTCATTCTATTGCTCGCTGCGTCGTCCTCAATATAAGCTGAACCCTCTTTATAAGTCTCCAGGTTTCTGCTCCGTAGCTAAGTACCGGCAAGATACAGCTGTTATATACCTTCCTCTTGAGGGATAGTGGCAATCTACCTGTCATAATTTGAGAGTGCTTGCCGAATGTACTCCACCCCATTCTTATTCTTCTAGTTAGTTACTTCAATCTCGTGGTTAGGCTCTGCGGTTATTACCTGCCCTAAGTAGACATAATCTTTTACTACTTCAATCACTACTACCTATCTCGAAGCGCTGCTTCTTTCCGAGGTTGTTGTACATTACTTTCGTTTCCTGCAGTTTAATTTTAAGACCCACCTTTCTGCTCTGCTTGTCTAACTCCGTAATCATGAGTTGCAATTCGTCCCCTGAGTTACTCAGCAATGCAATGTCATCGGCGAAGCGCAAGTTACTAAGGTATTCTCCATTAACTCTTATCCCTAACTGTTCCCATTCTAGGCTTCTGAAAACCTCCTGTAAGCACGCGGTAAATAGCATTGGAGAGATTGTGTCCCCCTGCATTACACCCTTCTTGATTGGTATTCTGTTGCTTTCTTTATGAAGCACTATGGTAGCAGTTGATCCCCTGTAGATGTCTTTCAGAATGTTTATATATACTTCATCTACGCCCTGATTCTGCAGTGTCTGCAAGACGGCTGATATTTCTACTGAATCAAACGCCTTCTCGTAATCTATGAAGGCTATGCATAGTGGTTGGTTATATTCTGAGAATTTCTCTATTACCTGATTGATAGTATAAATGTGGTAAATTGTTGAGTAGCCTGTTCGAAATCCTGCTTGTTCCTTTGGTTGATTGAATTTTAATGTTTTTTTTACTCTCTTAGCAATTACCTTTGTAAATAGCTTATATACTACAGAGAGCAAGTTGATGGGCCTGTAATTCTTCAAGTCCTTGTCATCTCCTTTCTTATGTATTAAGATGATGCTAGCCTTCCTTCAAGACTCTGGTACTTTTCCAGTCAGGAGAAACCTTGTTAACAGGGTGGCTAGTTTTTCTAACAAAATCTGCCCTCCATCTTTCAGCAGATCTGATGTTAACTGATCCTCACCTGCAGCTTTGCCTCTTTGCATGCTCTCCAAAGCTTTTCTGACGTCTTCTATCATTACTGGTGGGGTGTCATCTGGGTTACTGCTAGTTCTTATAGTATTAGGGTCGTGGTTGTCTCGGCTACTGTACAGATCTCTGTAAAACTCCTCCGCTATTTTAACTATTCTATCCATATTGGTAGTTATTTTGCCTTCTTTGTCCCTTAGTGCATACATCTGACTTTGCCTATCCCAAGTTTCTTCTTCACTGCTTTCACGCTTCCTTCGTTTTTCAGAGCGTGTTCAATTCTCTCCATGTTATACCTTCTTACATCGCATACTTTACGCCTATTAATCAACTTCGAAAGCTCTGCCAGTTCTATTTTGTCTGTTTTACTTGACCCTTTCATGCTTTGACGATTCTTAATTAGGTTCTTCGTTTCCTGGGAAAGCTTGCCCGTGTCCTGTCTAACTACCCTGCCTCCAACTTCCACTGCACACTCCGTAATGATACTCGTTAGATTATCATTCATTGTATCTACGCTAAGGTTGATTTCCCCACTAAGAGCCGAGTACCTGTTCTGCAGCGACTTTCTGAATTCCTGTACTTTCCCTCTCAGTGATAGGTCATTGATTGGCTTCTTGCGTATCAGTTTCTGTCGTTCCTTCTTCAAGTCTAGGCGAATTCGAGACCATACCATCCTATGGTCACTGCATCGTACCTTGCCAACCACTTCTACACCCTACACGATTCCTGGGTGTGCAGTCATTAAAAAGTCTATTTCGTTCTTATTTTCGCCAATAGGGCTCCTCCACGTCCACTTGCGGTTTTCTCGTTTTCGGTAGAAAGTATTCAAAATCCGCAAATTATTGCGTTCAGCGAATTCTACTGGTAGCTCTCCTCTGGCGTTTCTAGTGCCGATGCCATAATCTCCTACTGCCTGGTCTCCAGCCTGCTTCTTCCCTACCTTCGCATTAAAGTCGCCCATCACTATAGTATACTGTGCTTTTACCTTACTCATTGCCGATTCCACGTCTTCATAGAAGCTTTCAACTGAAGCGTCATCATGGCTGGATGTAGGCGCGTAAGCCTGTAATACCTTCATCTTGTATCTTTTATTCAGTCTAATTCAGTGAGGTTAGGAGGACAGATGAGGCCTATACTGTGCTACAGAATGGGCACGTCCTTTGCTATCGGGGCTTGGCAGACAGAATAGAACTGGGAGTGGGGTTCCTAATTCACAGAAACATAGCTGGCAACATAGAGGAATACTATAGCATTAATGAAAGGGTTGTAGGTATTGTAAATAAACTGAATAAAAGATACAAGATGAAGGTCAAAATCGTAAGGACCGCCATTTCGGGTGTTTGCCACTGGTGGTTACGTGCTACGAGGGATGCACAAGCCATGCCATAGGAAGCTTCGCCCCTAAAAAATGTATCGGAGGTCAGTCATCTGTGTAGGCAAAACGTTTCTTCGGGGGCTCTTCTTAGTCGCTCTGCTGTCAACACCAGAGCAGAGATTTCATACATTTTATTCTCTAACGTCGTCACAACTTGCCATAGCTATTCCAGAATTCGTCACTATTGATACTGCTGTCTGACTTCACGCTCAAGTAACGGTACGTAAGTGTTGCTCCTAAAACTTCATTTTTTATTATATGTTATCGCCAGGTCCAGAGCATTACACTTCGTGAGAACAGTTTTTGTTTACACGAGCCCTTTATTGGCAGAGCAAACTCCCCTTTGATAAAGGAGTATCAGAACATGTTTGGGCAGTGATTTCGTTTGTCTACTACCCCCTCTACCAGCAATGCAGAAAAAGAAGCGCTTTGCCTATTTATATTTCACAAACCAACCCAACAATATCGGCAGCACGCTGCCTCTTCTATGCTGCTTAGGCCGATATCCCGGTGTTTCTATTGCTTTTAGGTTACACGGTTGTCGAGCAAAATGCTTGCGAAACATTAGAAGCCCAAGTCGAAGAGAAAGGTATTAAGTCCTTTGACTTCTCAGGCAAGGTAGGAGACGCATTCACCATATCACAGTCGATACTGCTTAAATAGACTACTTCAGCTATAATATTGAGCTGTCGAACTCTTTAGTATACACACTTGTACATTAATTTATTGTACATTTAGGGCCTGAACACAAATGTGACCTAATTGTGCACGATGTTACACAGAACAGCCGACTCCAAAGCAACCATACCTGTGAAATACAGCGTGAGTTTAGCAGGGCAGCACATTCTCGGCTCATTGCAAGGCATCTCATTCGTGAAAGGCAACATAAAAACGTGGTTGAGATTTGTGAAGAATACCCTGCAGGATCAAACAATACGAATTATTTTAAAACGTGGTTGGAATTTGTGAAGAATACCCTACAGGATCAAAGAATATGAATTATTTTATGTTTCGTAGACTTATCTGTACACCTACATTGCACAGTTATTTCTCGAGAGGTGAAAAAGCAAGCTAGCTAAACTACTAGGCTAGCTTACTCGAATGCATCTAAAAAGTACTATTTTATTACATACCCCACAGGACTTGTTGCTCCTCCTGCTTTAGCTAAAAGGGCTCCGCCAGGGTGGTTTAGTGGCTAAGGTATTCGTCTGCTGACTGGCAGGTCGCGCAATTGGATCCCGGCTGTGGCGGCTGCATTTCCGATGGAGGCGGAAATGTTGTAAGCTCGCGTGCTCAGTTTTGGGTACAAGTTAAAAAACCCCAGGTGGGCAAAATGTCTGGAGCCCTTCATTACGGCGTCTCTCATAACCATATGGTGGTTTCGGTACGTTAAACACGACATATCACTCAATCAAGTTTCCCTAAATATCTGTAGCGGCGAGAGAAGAGGAGACGTGAGATGACGTCGAAGGTGGCCGATGGGGCCGTGCCGATCTCGCCACTTTATTCTAGGCCTGAAGCGGAGCCACGTCGGCTACCAGCGTCCGCCACGCCCGGCGTGTCAGCTCGTTCTCATTCTCGCGCAGCTCGAGCTCGCGCCAGTTGCGCGAGAGACGCGGCGCGGTGATGGAAAAAATGACGATGGTGATGATGGCACTACAGGGCTCCCCCCCTAGCGCTTTGCGCGATTTGAACGCATATGAAAAAAAGAAAGAGGGCGACAAATGCTATGTACATGAACGGCAGTCCATAAAGTGTTCCTTTGGCAAGTCCAGTTTGTCAACGTGTAAGGGCCATCAGTAGGCTGCGGTCTCTGGCGGGCGACACTGGGAGTTGCGCAGAGGACGCAGGAGGAAGTGCCGGGTCGCTGTGCTGGCCAACAAGCGGGTCTCACGGTGGCCTGGTCGGACAGGCCGAGAGTGGACCGTGTGTCGCGATGTCTTGACAGGATGGTGGGTGACAATGTTGGCGCTGGGTGCACAGGACACTATACTGCCGCCTGTCGAGATTAGAAGTCCCGACAGGGTCCCATGATGGTGGTGGTGGTGGTGGTGATGGTGGGCATGCGCCAGTATCTGCGGCTGGGTGAACGTCGGTATCTGCACCAAGGATTGGTGCTGGTCTGTCTGGAACGCACCCAGTGTGGGCTGGGCCAGCATGGTCTGCGTGGGCAGCATGGCCTGCAGCTGTTGCAGCGTCAGTGGCTGTCCCGGGACTATGGCAAACGAGGGGGGCGACATCATGCGTGGCAGTGCCAGAAAGATGTTGGGCCTTGGCCCCAGGTTCTGTGGAATGACAAGCGTCGGGGTGCCAGGCGGTCCTGGATGTCCCCCATGGGGCCTGAGCCCCGTCTGAGGTCCCAGGGTCAAGCCCGTGGCATGGGGTGGCCGCAGGGCCAGCTGGACCCCCTGTATCTGTCCCAGAGAGCTCTGGGTCTGCCCCAGTGTGCCTTGTATCAGAATCGGGCTGTGGCCCAGGCTCGGAATGTACTGGTTCAGCAGGAAAGTGCCGTGCGCAGGTCCAGCCGGAAACATGCCCGGCTGCGCTGCCGCGGGGTTCCCGATGAGCAGCGGACTCCCCGTGTTGAGCCCCATCGCGGCTCCGCGCTGCACCGTGGTCGCAGGCTGCGGCGCCGGTACAGGCGCGGGCCGCGGTGTGGCCTTGTGCTGGGCCGCCCGGGGAGACTGGGACCAGGTGGTCGCCGCTGCCGAAGGCGTCGTCATGTTCGCGCTGCCGCTCGACAGCTTGGGCACGATCTGTGGCTGTTTCGGCTGGATGAGCCGGGGGGCACCAGAGGTGCGAGGACTGGGGCTGGCCGAAACCACCTGTACGACGCTGGGTCTCGACGCAGGTGCCTGCTGCGGCGCCACGGGCAGAGGGGCGACGGTGGCAGTTGCTTTGGTGTTTGTCGGTGTCGACGCCGACGATGAGGGCAGGCTCTGGCTCTGCGAAGGCACGGCGCTGGGGCCCGTCGTAGACCACGAAACAGAGACAGGGACAGGGTCGGGGAGCGGGGACGCCGAGGGTGGTCGGCTGCTGGCCGGGGAGGTGCGAGTGGAATGTGGCGAGGCACCCGGCAGGCCATTGCTGGCACCAGTGGCAGGTGGCGGAGCGGCAGGGGGCACCGTCGAGGAGCTGACCAGCAGCTGCGGCGAGGAGGAGGCCGATACGTCTGAGCTGGTGGTCGCGGAAACAGCGAGGGCCACGGTGTCACGTGCCGTCGCTTGCTCTGCGTGCCCTTGCGTGCGGACCTTGCTCTGCGACGCCGGGGAAACCTGCCTGGTGCGGGTAAACGGAAGCGGACGGTATGTGTTGCCGCTGCGGGCGAGCACCGCAGTGCAGAGGGCATCGTAAGGCTGCGGGCTGGTGCTCGAAGTGGCAGCGAGATGGCGCAACTCGACCGGTAGGGCGTCGAGAAGAATGGCATGCATTAGCAGCTGGTCCGTGATGCCATTCACCGCAAGAACGGCGTCGAGCTGCATAAACCATACCTTGGGGTAAGTTGATTGGTACGGCGGCACTGGTGGGCAGAGTTGGGGGAACATGGCCGCGGGCCGCTCGGCGAAGGGCGTGTTCTCCGGGTCACCAATGTAGCGGCGAGAGAAGAGGAGACGTGAGATGACGTCGAAGGCGGCCGATGGGGCCGTGCCGATCTCGCCACTTTATTCTAGGCCTGAAGCGGAGCCACGTCGGCTACCAGCGTCCGCCACGCCCGGCGTGTCAGCTCGTTCTCATTCTCGCGCAGCTCGAGCTCGCGCCAGTTGCGCGAGAGACGCGGCGCGGTGATGGAAAAAATGACGATGGTGATGATGGCACTACATATCTAATGATTGATTTGTGGGGTTTAACGTCCCAAAACCACCATTTGATTATGAGAGACGCCGTAGTGGAGGGCTCCGGAAATTTTGACCACCTTGGGTTAGGCACTACATATCTATGCAGCTTGTTTGGCACTACTGTGCCTCAGTTGTCAGCCCTTGTTTGACTGATCGACGTCATGTAATATATTGATGACGTCACTAATTTGGGCCATCAGTGAAATAACTGAGCGCAGGGGTCTCAAAAACGCTGCCGGCCAAACCCTCGCTTGCGGCGCTCGCCATCTATATTTTGTAATTCTCATAAGTACATTCTTGAGGTACGTAGTCGCGGCTAGTCCATAGCATTCTTTTCCTAAAGAACCTCGTGGTGCTACTGTGTTGAAGCCTAACCGTGGAAAAAAACTACGTTTGACAATCTGCGCTCAAATGTCAGTAATTTTAGAAATTGATGTCGACATGTTGCTGGCATCCTAATGCCAAATATTCAGAAATAGCCCGTATATGGGTTACATGTTCCTCTAAACGATCTTCACTTACAATGTGGGCAACGTAGCAGCCCTCCCACCCTCTATAGTTGGTGAAAACATTTTTTAGAATGACGCCAAGTCTAATTCGAAAGAAACCGTCAGTGAGGCTTGATTTGTGTGTAGTTTCCATTTGCTGCTATCGCATTCACTGCTTGGCCCTTACAGCGACATTGTCAGTTTTTTAACTAGCGAGCTTAGGATTGTGGTGTGTATGATAGAGTTCAGAAATACCACCATTTGTGGCGTATCTTTCATCAGAAAGTGTGAAGGACTCGCGGAAGTGGAAATATTCACCATATAATTTCACGATTCTTCACTTTTTACAAGGCGACACAGCTATATCCCTACTGAAACATTCCGTAAGATGCGGAGACCTCATATACGGAATTATTGGAATATGGAAGACGTATGATGCGGACTCCGCATAACGCGTATGATGCGGACTGCGCATAAGACGTATGATGCGGACTCCGCATATTATAGAAAGACGTATTATGCGGAAATTACTGAAATGTGTGCATGTTACGTCTGAATCTAGTGCAAAGCAATATAATGAGTAAATTGAATAGACGTCCACATCTTGAGTACATGCAATACTGTGTACAAATCACAATATTTCTTAAACGTGCATGATGAGGGATTGAATCATCGGCATCTTACTAATTGTCGTGATGCAGAAGCAAAATTACCTTTTAAATAAAATACCTTACAAAACTACTAAATTAACATGCTAGCGATCATAAATGGTGGTTACAATGCAACACATTAATGCAGTGTTCTATGCAAGACTTAAAGAACCTATAAAGTTATTATTATCAATAGAGAAGCATTAATACACACATCAGCCCTGCTACAATCAATATGTTTTTTTTATTTGTCTGTATGCTCCAGCTGTGAATAGTGACATTGCAGTGTTGATCGTACACAAATGAGGTGACTGCACCGCAATTTCACGAGCTCCACCTAAGCCACAGGATGGTGGCACAATGTAACAGCAATTTTAGAACGAAATGTTTAAACATAAATAATAATCATAGCACCGTGAAAGTGTGGCGCTGTGTTTATCTCATGAATGCCTTGTGGAGATCGGCGAAATGCTGCTTGAGGCTCCAGCACCACTGTAAATTTTGAAGGTCACTGCGATAGAACTTATGTGTCCTTCATAGGCACCTGGAAATGAAAATAATTGGCACAAATAATGTCAGAGACACATGTTAGCACAATAGTGTACATGCACAAGAAATATAACACACAGAATGAAACTGAAAATTTAAGGCACACAATCCTTCATGTTATGCATATGTGAATAATATAAGGAATGAGTGTATAAATTAGTTCTGCCACATCAAAAAAACAGCATGCTTATCACAGTGAAAATAACTAGGTTGTCACAATTTTCAATGGTAGTGATAATCGATTAATATGTCCTTATGAAATTATGATTTAAATGCTTCCTGCACAGTAAAACTTTAGGAACTGCAAGTGAAATCTCTCAATGTTCATTTAATAGTGTGTGCATGTATATCTGCTGCCTTTATACTGTACAGTTTGTGCACAAAATTGGCATCTTGAACAATTTTGAGAGTTAAACCTATGCAACTTATGAAGGTTAAAATCACCATGAAAGCAAGCAGGACCAGGCAGGTGCCATTAAAAATCTGTGCAAGCCAGATAACTATAACCGAACTGCACACATATAGGGGAGCAAGAGTAACAGAAATTCGGCTGCTGACCCGCAAGTCGTGGTATCAAACCCCGGCTAAATTTCCGATGGAGGCAGAAATGCTGTAGGCACGTGTGCTCAGATTTGGGTGTACGTTAAAGAACCCCAAGTGGTCGAAGTTTCCAGTGCCCTTCACTACGGCGTCTCTCATAATCATATAGTGGTTTTCGGACGTGAAACCCCACATATAATTAAGAATAACAGAAATAAACTGCCAACAGAAAAGTTGGGTGCATGTGCTATCTGTAAGTGCTTACACCTTACTACATACAGCATGCTCATTCCATTTTAAATACCAATATTGAAAATAACTGCTCTATTAGGAATGTAGAAGGTAAGGTAGAACTGAACGACTCTACAAAAAGTGACCCTATTATGACATCACGTTTTCTTATAACAAAATTGACTAAGGCTCTCAAATATCATTATGCAAGGAAAAAATCTTCAAAAGAACAATCAAGTTTGAAGTCATAATTATTTATATGGCTACTATGACTATTACCAAGAAATTGACCTCAACATGGGTAATGTTAGTTTTTAAGGCCTATGTTCACTAGACATTGAACTATACCACAAATAGCACAGCGTTCAGGCAAAGCACCACATAAAAAAAGAAAGCAGTCCTTTTTGTTATTACCTACAATGCCTTTAAAATGGTATTTTTACCTCTACTTTCCGCTTTTTATCTAAGTAACTGGTGTGAAACAAGTTAGCTGAAAATGCACTGTGCCTTCAAAACCTGTTGGTTGAATCTGAATTTTTAAAGAATGGCGAAGCTTGCACTAAATTAGGCTCCACAAGCCTTGGAACAGTGAGACTACATGACTCTTAGGACTACTTTAGTTACTTGTGTTTTGTTTCTGGGCCTAAGTATAAAGACAAGGACTTAACTGAATTGCTGCTAACAAACAAATGCTTTCGAAATTGCCCGAGCGTCAAAGGATGCTCAGCCATTTGTTGTGTTTTGCACTGGGCTATTTTACACCAAACATACAAACCATGCTTCCTGGCGACCATCACAGAT
Organism: Rhipicephalus annulatus; assembly: GCA_013436015.1. Classification (NCBI taxonomy): domain Eukaryota; kingdom Metazoa; phylum Arthropoda; class Arachnida; order Ixodida; family Ixodidae; genus Rhipicephalus; species Rhipicephalus annulatus. Next base: position 389,852 of record WOVY01002368.1, read on the forward strand.
GTATAGTTTAAAAAATGATGATCATTTACTCTTCTGAAAATAGTTAATTGCAGAAATGTTTTGAAGAGAAAAGAGTAGTGGTCACGTGGGTACCTTCAGAATTTCGCAGAATGTCATGCGGGTGTTATTTGTGAGAAAAATTTCAAAGTACCGCTTTTTCTTGCCATATTAAATTTGATCTACATATTAAGTTAAGATGCTTCTTAAAGTATTTGAAGTCAAGTAACATTAGTGCAATTTTTCCGCTACATAGGTTTTGAATAATTCAGCCAAACTGTTTATCGTTTGCATTTCTTGTATGGCAATACTGCATTTTGTATGAATATTTGAGCCACAAATACTCACTGCACAGAAGTTATATTTTACGAAAAAAAATAATGTTAGGTCCAGATTACAAATATCACTATATAATCGTTTTTGTCCACATTGAGATGCAATTTGAGCTGTGTGTTTGTGTAATTGAAAATTACTTTTATATGTAAGTTGAAAGCAAATAAACAGTTCTTGTTACATGGCAAGTGTTATCATTACAATTTTTGTTTAAATGAGGAAAATGATTTTTGAAGTCTCCTATTGAGGGTCATGGGGAACTTCGGAACGGAAGCTGTCGTACATCAAATTCAGAAAACAGCCATCATAAGAAAACTTCAAAAATTCATTTCTACTTTAAGACAAAGTGTAATCATATAACTTGCCATATAAAGAGAACTGCTTCCTTGCTTTTGATGTGGCGAAAAAATTGCACTAATATTACTGAGCTTCATGCACTACACACAATCACCTTTACTTAATACCAAGACCGAATTTGGTGTAGAAGAGGCAGTATTTTTGAAACACTTTACTTTTTACAAACAACACCCAGACGACATCTTGGGAAGTCCAGAAGGCACCAACGTGGCCTCATATTTTGTTCTCTGCGATATAATTTAGCATTTTGCTGTTTTCAAAAAATACAGTAAACGAGCACAATATTTTTTTTTTCAAAACACATTTAGGACGGTTGGCAAAATGGCTGGGATGTTTGATGCGTAATTGCCTCACTGCCAGCATTTATTCTTCCGAAGCTCAAGCTATCACCTCTCTGTTACTGCCTCCCTCACATACCCTGCCTGCATAGGAAAGAAAAAGAAAGGCAGGTCCGACAAAGTTCACAAGGCAAGATATTTTCATGTTGGATAAATTCATTACCATAAACAGCAGCAAAATAACATTCATTTGAGTAGTCCAAGACACAAGCTATATACCAGCATTACTAAGAGCCAAGCACAAACTTTTCAATTGAACATGTGTGGTGATAGACAGGAAGCACTTATTGCAAGACTGATCAGTCTGTAATTAACTAAATGAAGTACAATGCACTGTTCAATCCAACACCACATAGGCATCTTTGCTATAGCAAACGCCATTGTCATGATTCATGCACTAGATGGGACAATGCAAATG
>WOVY01002369.1:0-67526 GCA_013436015.1 Rhipicephalus annulatus
AACATGGCTATTGTTAGTTTTAAGGCCTATGTTCACTAGACAATGAACTATACCACAAAAAGCACAGCGTTCAGGCAAAGCACCACACACAAAAAAAGAAAGCAGTCCTTTTTGTTATTACCTACAATGCCTTTAAAATGGTATTTTTACCTCTACTTTCCGCTTTTTATCTAAGTAGCTGGTGGTGAAACAAGTTAGCTGAAAATGCACTGTGCCTCCAAACCTGTTGGTTGAATCTGAATTTTTAAAAATGGTGAAGCTTGCACTAAATTAGGCTCACACAAGCCTTGGAACAGCGAGACTACACGACTCTTAGGACTACTTTGGTTACTTGTGTTTTGTTTCTGGGCCTAGGCATAAAGACAAGGGCTTAACTGAATTGCTGCTATCAAACAAATGCTTTCGAAATTACCCGAGCGTCAAAGGATGCTCAGCCATTTGTTGTTTTTCGCACTGTTGCATTTGTTGTATTCTACACCAAATACAAACCATACTGCCTGGCGACCATCACAGATGTATAGTTTAAAAATGATGGTAATTTACTCTTCTGAAAATAGTTATTTGCAGAAATGTTTGAAGAGAAAAAGTAGTGGTCACGTGGGTACCTTCAGAATTTTGCAGATGTCGTGCGGGTGCTATTTGTGAGAAAAATTTCAAAGTACCGCTTTTGCTTGCCACATCAAATTTGATTCACATATTAAGTAAAGATGCTTCTTAAAGTATTTGAAGCCAAGTAACATTAGTGCAATTTTTCCGCTACACAGGCTTTGAAGAATTCAGCCAAACTGTTTTATCGTTTGCATTTCTTTATGGCAATACTGCATTTTGTATGAATATTTGAGCCACAAATACTCACTGCACAGAAGTTATATTTTACGAAAAAAATAATGTGAGGTCCAGATTACAATATCACTATATAATCGTTTTTGTTCACATTGAGATGAATATGAGCTGTGTGTTTGTCTAATTGAAAATTACTTTTATATGTAAGTTGAAAGCTAATAAACAGTTCTTGTTACATGGCAAGTGTTATCATTACAATTTTGTTTAAATGAGGAAAATAATTTTTGAAGTCTCCCATTGAGGGCCATGGGGAACTTCGGAACGGAAGCTGTCGTACATCAAATGCAGAAAACAGCCATCATAAGAAAACTTCAAAATTCATTTCTACTTCAAGACAAAGTCTAATCATATAACTTGCCATATAAAGAGAACTGCTTCCTTGCTTTTATGTGGCAAAAAATTGCACTAATATTACTGAGCTTCATGCACTACACACATTCAGCTTTACTTAATACCAAGACCGAATTTGGTGTAGAAGAGGCAGTATTTTTGAAACACTTTACTTTTTACAAACAACACCCAGAGGACATCCTGGGAAGTCCAGAAGGCACCAACGTGGCCTAATATTTTGTTCTCTGCGATATACTTTAGCATTTTGCTGTTTTCAGTAAAATACAATAACGAGCACAATATTTTTTTTGAAACACATTCAGGACGGTTGGCAAATGGCTGGGATGTTTGATGCGTAATTGCCTCACTGCCAGCATTTATTCTTCCGAAGCTCAAGCTATCACCTCTCTGTTACTGCTCCCTCACATACAATGCCTGCATAGGAAAGAAAAAGAAAGGCAGGTCCGACAAAGTTCACAAGGCAAGATATGTTCATGTTGGATAAATTCATTACCATAAACAGTAGCAAAATAACATTCATTTTGAGTAGTCCAAGACACAAGCTATATACCAGCATACTAAGAGCCAAGCACAAACTTTTCAATTGAACATGTGTGGTGATAGACAGGAAGCAATTATTGCAAGACTGATCAGTCTGTAATTAACTAAATGAAGTACAATGCACTGTTCAATCCAACACCACATAGGCATCTTTGCTATAGCAAAGCCATGTGTCATTGATTCATGCACTAGATGGGACAATGCAAATGTAACAAAAAAGGTGAAAAAAGAAAACAAGAGAAAAAAAAGAAGAAAAGGGGGGGATGCAAAGTAGGAGCAGTGTAGCACTACTTTTACTTTGCATTCCCCTTTTCTTTCTTCTTTTTTCTTCTTTTCTATCATTTATCTTTTTTTGCTTCCCTTACCCCCAACCTCCGACAGGAGAACACTTTGTATCAGTGCAACCTAACTTGAAAAGAAGCAAGGGCTGCACTCTTCTGCGTTATAGGTTTTTTTTTCAGACAAACATTTTCAACAGACACACACGCCTACACCAAAGATGATGTCATTACTGACCCCATTTAAACTAACACGCCAAGGATGACAAGGTGACTTCTAAAAAATAGGTCCTCCTATCGCAACATCGGCCAGCCTGTCTGAAGCACTTCTACTGTTCACCCTGATTACCCCACTAGATGTTTCCATCTGTCGACTCACATCTTCATTTTGGATAACACTAAGACGAGCTTACATTGATGAATACGCACGAAAGGTTAGTGATGTATCATGTATCAGATTAAGTAACTCTGTTAAAAAATTATTGATAGCCTGCTTCCAGGCTTTTTATACTGTAGCCTGAAACTTCGTAATGTCTTCTATGCACATGAACCAGATTGACAACGTAATGCACAACATGCTTAAGAATACTGCGAGGAACAAGATAACGACAAAACGACCAGCCACCCAAAATTTTCGCTGTACATGTTTATAAAATGTTCATGTACCCCAAACGAGGTGCTTATGATACAAGCCGAAAAATCTACAAGTAGGGCCTTGGAGTCTTCTGGAAGTAGACGTATTGCATTTTTTCTGTAGAGGGCTTTACACCCATAAGTGAGGAACAAAACTCCTGTATAATGAAGAATGTTGGCAGCTATCAGTTATAGAAAAACCTAATGCAGCTAATCTTCCCCGACACATCTGTACATTTAGGGAGGTGACGTAGCTTCTGTGATTGTGGCAGTAACTCCAACAGGACCAGTGCGAAAATTGGCACTACTTGGCTAGACAAATGTCCAAACATGCCTGCCCGACTCCCTCTAGCCATCCTGGCTGAATCTGAAACATGATTTCTTAACTGCTGGCTGGACAAAAACAAAACCATTGAAGCACTCACAATACACAGCGTGAAGTTCCTCTGGAGTGGTCAACGTCGTCTTCTGCAATCAAAGAGCAGCACAGTGTACTGATAAGGCACTCCTTGCAATGGTTTTCAATGCCACACAGTGACCTTGCTGTTCCTGTCGAAGAGAGCTTCGGGAGCTTGGAGGGTGCTTGCTCTTTTCTGGGGGCTGCTGCCGCTCCTAGTTTTCTGCTCAAGGTAAACCTGCATAAAGTTCTAGACGAGGCTTTAAGAGTTGTATATAATGATATACAAATTTTCGCTAAACACACATTTCCTCGTGGCACACTGAGGAATTTCTTATAAAACTTAAGGCCTCGCATATGCGAACATTTACAATCGATCCGAAGATGCACTCGACTCTAAAGAAGCAAGTTTGTTATGTAGTGTATATAAAGAAAGGTCATTCAGCACAACCACAACTACAGTTGCACACGAAAAACGACATTTTGCACGATCCTGTTTATTTACATGGTCCATTTTATTTTATTTACACGGTCCATTTTTACACGGTCCTGTTTTACACGATCTGGTCTGCATGAACTCTTGAACCGGGCACCATATAAATTGAAAGACACACACAGAGTTTGAGACAAGCCTAGTTTCCTGTGGAGCAACCTCTTGCACTATAACACATCTCAATCTAGTTAGTTGGTTCGAACGAGGTGAAAACAGCTCGCACTTGAAAAGCACGGGCAGAAGGAATGACGCCTGCACCCTGTGCTTTCTGTACATCATCGTTGAGGGTGCAGTTTTCACCTTATCCTTATGCAAATTCGCGTTTATAACATTGTTCGCTGCATAATCTTTGTGGCGTTAAAGTGTGTGATACCGTCATGTGTATCCCATGTTTTTCATAAAAATAGAATACAACATAGCTTGATTCAAAAATAACAAAGTGCATCCAGCGCCATGTCCTGTAGCCATTCTTTAGGCAAGTGGCAGAATGATTTATTCTTCAAAACATATCTTACTTGTAACCACTACAAGAGCTAACTCGTACACTGGCACATTCTGTTTGCCTCTTCAGATTATAAGGTACCTTTTCTACACCATAAAATCTTCAAGAAGAATAGAAGTGTTGTAATTGTGAAGAAAGAAAAGTAGAAGAAAAAAAAAAGATAACCTGCCCTGTACAGGGACCGAGCCTGCGAACTTCGAATAACATGTCCGATGCACTATCAACTGAGCTACCATGGCGGCTATCCCTCTTCCATTTTGTACGGTATATATGTGCATTTATACATGGAAGAGTCAGTCAGCGCTGCCTGTTACCATTATGGCGAGTGTGGGACACCTTTTTTTGCCTACTGGCAATTACATTACGATTGCAATTACGTTACGATTACTTCTAATATCTAATACTTCATTGGCAGCATTATGCATCTGTCAGTTCTCAGAAAATCTGCTAGTCACAGGAGGAGGCAATAGTTCACCCTCCCACCTAAATGCATGTACTTGAACACATGCACAACTGATAAAAAAAAACAAGTCACACACCGCTAAGATTACTGAGATTCACTGTTTCAGATTCATGAGTAAAGGAAAGAACTATAGGTTGAAGGGTTTGTTGTCTTTGTTGAACACATTATAATGATAACTAGCAGAAAATTATGCCAAAACAAACTATAGGGGATGTTATCAAAAGTAACTTTAACAAAATTGTGAAAAGAAAAGGGAAGAAAAACGTAACTTGGCAACGTTTTTTGACAATTGAATTGACATTACTTTTTATAACATCTCTTTATTTTACTGGGTAATGTTGTCGGGTAATTCTCATTATTAGAGTGGTGAGTAGGCTGACAAAGAAAGTATATGGCATTGATACTCCTTTTGAACACCTAAAAGTTTGAGGTACTTAAAAGAGTGGAAGCTACTTTGAGTAGACCAAAATATTTAGTTGGAGCAAAAAAATGTACACACATTATTACCAGGCTTTTTAACCTATTTTGAGACATAAAAGTGTATGCTGCCAGTAATGTTAAGTACCGTTACTTTTGTCACACTATCATTGTAGCAGGTGTAGTTAGAGTGGTGATAGTGAAGGATCAACCAAGCACGCCACCAACTGCGTTCACATCAATGGTCGCGTATTTTAAATATAAACCTGCTGTATAGTAAAAAAAATTTAAAGCATTTATGATTTCATCCAAATCAAGTTAAAACCGACTGGGTAAGCAAACCATTTGCATAAAATCAAAAGGCGTAAAGTGATTCATGTATTATAACTATGTGAACAATTTCAGCAATGCAGGGCAAAGTGACAATAGTTCTATGAAAAACCCCTCTCATTATAACATGCATGAAAAGCACCACACCAGAATATTTTAGAGTGCATGTAATATCGAGACTACTAAACTGTCTATTGGCCTTTTAGAAGAAGGGTATCTCCTTCACATTCAAGGGGCAACCACTTAGCCTTTTCCTGAGCTTTTCTGTGAATATTTCCTGAATTTCAGATATCATTAGGATTGATTTAGAGTGAACAGATTTTGCTTACGCATTGAAACCTAGTTCTGTATGTAACTGCAATTATGGTTGCCAAACCATCTTTAATTATTTAACATTTAACTTATTTTTAACTGCAGCAGCACAACTAGCTATGGGTGCCCAAAAAGTAGCTAGAAACAATACCTTTACCTCTTTGAGCCTTTTGGAAGTGTTCAGCTTCTCAGTGCTCACCTTACAACATTTTTTTAAATACGTGTTTGTGTGCCCACTGCTGTTGCTCCTTGTACAGTGAGGAGGAGCACATGGCAAGAAGAGACAAGAAAGAAGCATAGAGAAAAAAAGCGAAATAAGCGAGGACCTCTTTTGTATCGTACAATGTGTGTAACATTACTATTGCGACAACATATAGACAAATTATCACGGCTATCTATCCATTGTAGAGTCATACACAGCTGCAACACCACGACTAAATTTCAACCTTGTGTTGGTTTAGGATCCCTTTATAGTGGCAAGCTAATGATATCTGCATTTGTTTGGCACATACTAAGATGCAGTGAAATGTGATATGGTAATCTCATTTAGAATGCACGTCATGTGGCTTCATTGTATATGTGGCCACAAGTATCTCTGGTTGCAAAGTAATATGGCAGAGCCTAAACAGACGTCACCGACCACTCCAATCTGAACTTGCCTTTGCTACTTGCCCATTATCATCCCAGCAAAAAATGAATAATTTATTCTGCTACAGATAAGTGCTAGCTTATGCTAAGGACCAAAAATGAAGGGTGTTTTGTCATAATTGAGCTCAGTTATTTGTTCAAGAACACTTGCTGTCAAACACAAATACATTGCTGTCGAAGCATCAAGACTCAAATATAAAGCAAAAAGAAGTGCCTCTTTAAAAATTACAGGCCACAAGGCAAGATAAATATTTGATATACTTGGGATGTAAGGCACGCACAAGAGGTGTTGCCATATTATACTTTTCCTTGTGTTGAAACCTGCTTGCTTTACTCATGATGATGATGATGATGTTTGATGTTTTATGGCGCAAGGGCCATTTCACGGCCAAAGAGCGCCAGTTCATCTTACTAAAAATATGGACAATGATTGTGATAAGCGGCTGTATAATGGCCATAAAATTCCTCGCAGTAAGGCGGGTAAAAACATACAAGTAATAAAATCATGACCATGCCGTGAAAGGTGTGTGCGATGTGAACAGATGATAAAAGTTGGTGATAATAAAAGACGATGGTGGATATGTATGGCAATAGCACAAGTGCCTCACTCGTTCAAACCCTTGCGTCCAAGGGCCGTGAGGCATGTGCTTTTTTGTGTAGCCACCGCAGCAAAAACCTCTCTGGAGAGGTCATGCTACGGTATGCCCGGGTATATGACATGAAAGCTGTGAATTTCTTTTAAAAACGCTAACAATGAATTATGACTAAAAAGTGGTTCCCTACCGACAAACATTGCAGGGTGTAAAGGTATATGTTGTCGGTAGAGTATTGGAAAATGTTGTTTTCTAAGAGTTTCTAAGTGTTTACACTGAATTAACATGTGAAGGACGGTTAAGTATTCCCCACATCTGTCACACAATGGTGGATTGCCACCAGACAAAAGGTGTGTGTGTGTCGTGTATGTGTGTCCTATCCTGAGTCTTGTTAGTGTTACCTCTGTTAGACGCGATTTTGATACTGGTGGCCAATGGCCAAGGTGTGGCTTGATAACGTGTAGTTTGTTTTGCGTGTGTGTATCCCACTTGCTCTGCCAGTAGTCCCTGAGTTTTCGTTTGAGAGACGGCTTAAGATCAAGGGCCGGGATTGATGTCGGTGTAACGGCGGTGCTTTTCGTGGGCGGATGCAGCAAGCTGATCCGCCATCACGTTGCCTTGAATCTCACGGTGCCCTGGCACCCAGCACACAACAACATGTCTGTTGAGTGTGTAGAGGGTGCATAAATGGAGTAAAGTGAAACGAGGACAGGTTTTTTTTGTTTTTTAAGACTGTGCAGAGCCGTTACCACACTGAGGGAGTCTGTATAAATTACTGCTTTTTGTATTTGTGATTGTTTGATGTGTTTAGCTGCCACAAGTATCCCGTAAGCTTCCGCTGTGAAGATACTTGTGCCTGGATGTAGAGGGCCAGCATCCGAAAAGGAAGGGCCAACAGCAGCGTAGGACACAGAAGAGTTAGACTTAGAGGCTTCTGTGAAAAACTCAGGACGTGTGTATTTGTGTTGAAGTTCCAAGAAGTATGTTCGAATATGGGCAATAGGCGCATGTTTTGTAACTTCTAGGAAAGACACATCACAATCTATAGTCTGCCACTGCCACGGTGGCGGGTATGCTACAGGAGCCATTAAACTGTGTTCTAGTGAGACTCCAGTTTCCTCAGCTAGACCCTTCAGGCGAACTGAGAAGGGCTGCCTCATCGAAGGCCTGTTTTGAAACAGAGTTGAGCTCGACAAATCATTAATTGTAGAGTATGAGGGGTGCTCCTTGTCTGCTTTCACCTTAAGGAAATATACAAAGGACATGTAGGTTCTTTGCAGATGAAGGGACCACTCATTTGACTCAACGTAAAGGCTTTCTACGGGGCTGGTGCGAAAAGCACCCGTAGAAAGGCGGATGCCCGAATGGTGCACGGGATCCAGCATCTTCAAAGCACTTTGAGTCGCTGACTGATAAACAATGGCCCCATAATCTAAGCGGGTGCGAATAAGGCTTCTATACAGGTTCATGAGGCATTTCCTGTCACTACCCCACGTAGTACGTGACAACACTTTTATAACATTCATGGCTTTTAAACATTTTGTTTTTAAATACTTTATGTGGGGTACGAAGGTCAACTTGTTGTCCAAGATTAAGCCTAAGAATTTATGCTCGGCTTTGACGGACAGTTGTTGCCCGTTCAGTTGAATGTCGGGTTCCGAGTGCATGCCTCTCTTTCGAGAGAACAAGACACACGTGCTTTTTTGTGGGTTAAGTCGAAATCCGTTTTCATCTACCCATTTGGAGACCTTATTTAAACCAAGCTGAACCTGCCGCTCACACATGGCCAAGTTGCATGACTTGAAGCCAAGCTGAACGTCGTCGACATATGTACAATAGAACATATTGCGAGGGATGGACAAGTGCAAGGAATTCATCTTGATGAGAAAAAGTGTGCAGCTAAGTACACCACCTTGTGGCACGCCTGTTTCCTGAACGAAAGTTTGGGAAAGAACCGTGCCTACTCGGACGCGGAATGTCCGGTTTGACAGGTAACTTTCGATTATGTGAAACATTCTTCCGCGTACGCCAAGGTGGGACAGGTCTCTTAGAATTCCGAAACGCCATGTTGTATCATAAGCCTTTTCGATATCGAGGAATACAGAGAGAAAATATTGTTTATGAACGAAAGCGCCTCTGATCTGTGCCTCGATACGAACAAGGTGGTCTGTCGTGGATCTACTCTCTCGAAACCCGCACTGAAATGGGTCGAGCAAATTGTTTGTTTCAAGAAAGTGTACAAGTCGGCCGTTTATCATTTTTTCGAAGACTTTGCACAAGCAGCTTGTAAGTGCAATCGGCCTGTAACTCGAAGCTAAAGATGGGTCCTTGCCTTCTTTCAAAATGGGAATAACAATCGCCTCTTTCCAGGAGGTAGGAATAGTGCCAGAAGACCAAATAGCATTGTACAAACAAAGTAAGGTTTTTCGGGTTTCGTTTGGTAGGTTTTTCAACATTTCATACATCACACGGTCTGAACCTGGGGCGGAAGTACTGCAGGAGTTTAGAGATGTTTGGAGCTCAGCTAGACTGAAAGCTTGGTTATATGCCTCGTATCTAGTGGATTTGTGTTCGAGTTTCTGCTTTTCTATTCTTGTTCTGTATTTTTGGAAAGGGTCAGTATAGTGGGATGAGCTGGACACTTGTTCGAAGTGTGCACCGAGGAAGTTTGCCTGATCTTCCAAGGTGTCACCCTGAGTGTTTACGAGTGGAAGTGTGTGTACTTCTTTTCCTGCTATCCTACCGACCATGTTCCAGACTTTAGCTTCCTGTGTGTATGAATTGATCCCTGACAAAAACTTCTGCCAACTTTCTCTTTTTGCCTGCCGACGCGTTCGCCTGCCTTGAGACTTTATTTTCTTGAAGGTGTCAAGATTTTCGGCTGTCGGTGAGTTCCGAAGCAGCCTCCAAGCTCTGTTTTGCTGTTTGCGCGCGTTTCGGCATTCAGAGTTCCACCATGGCACACGCCGTTTTCCAGGGTGTCCATTTGTCTGTGTGATGCATTTTGTTGCAGCATCAATCAAAAATGCTGTGAAGTAGTTGACAGCAACATAAATGTTCAAAGTACTTATGTCATTCCAACCTAGACGAGCGATGGTATAAAAGTGTTCCCAGTCGGCTCTGTTTATGAGCCACTTGGGAAACCGTGATGGACACTCAGTTACTGTATTTGTGTTCAAAACTATGGGGAAGTGGTCACTTTCTTACAGATTACTGACGACTTTCCACTGGAGTAGGGGCACAAGAGATGGGGATACTATGCTTAGGTCTATGGAGGAGTAGGTGTTATTGGCGAGATTATAATAGGTTGATTCTTTTCGATTTAGAAGACACGCGCTTGAGGAGAGAAGGAACTCTTCATTCAGTCGACCTCGCGCGTCATACCGAGAGTCACCCCATAGCCTGCTATGCGCATTAAAGTCTCCAAGGAGAACATAGGGCTCCGGAAGTTCATCAATTAAAGAGTGTAAATCACGTTTTTGCAGCTGATAGCTAGGAGGAATGTAGATAGTGCAGATTGTGATCAGTTTATCAAAAAGAACTGCTCGAACAGCCACTGCCTCAAGGGATGTTTGGAGTTGTAAGTGTGTGCATGCAATTCCTTGATTCACAATGATGGCAACACCTCCGGATGATGTCATAGCATCAACACGGTCCTTTCGGAAAATAACGTATTTACGGAGAAAATTTGTGTGTTTTGAATTAAGGTGTGTTTCTTGTACACACAGCACTTTTGGTGAGTATTCGTGTAAGAGTTCTTGGATGTCGTCAAGGTTTCTGAAAAGGCCCCTGACGTTCCATTGTATAATTTGAGTGTTCATGGTGAATGTAAAATAGTGCTGTGTGTACGAAAAGCGAGTGGCTGTTTAGACAGAGTTTGACTTCACTTAACAGGGCCGTCACCAGGCCCTGTTATCGGCTTTTTTGTTTTCTTGGCGCGCTCCAAGGAGCCACGCCGCTCTTTCGGCACCAAGGGTGCCGACGTATCCATTGCCTCCTCGGAGGCACTGGATGCCCGCACGTGCGGGCTGCTAGTTCGAATTTCGGGCCTCACCTGGTGAGGTGAGGCCTTGAAACTGGAGGACTCTGGAGTCTCCGGTCTCTGTTTGGGAGTAGGCGGTGTAGCCTGGGCTACAGCCGCCTTGGGGGCAGGTGCCACAACCACCGGCTCGGTATGCGCGGGCCGAGGGAGTGGCGAGGGCTGGTGTGGCGGTGCCCCCTGACGCGCCGCATCAGCGTATGTAGCTCCATAGAATGGAGCGACTCTTCGCCGTGCTTCCTTAAATGTAATGTTCTCCTTCACCTTCAACGTAATTATTTCTTTTTCTTTTTTCCAGTATGTGCAGGAGCGTGAATATGCGGCATGGTTTCCTTCGCAGTTTACACAGTGTGGTGGTTGTTTGCAGTTCTCAGACACGTGGCCTAGAACTCCACATTGTGCACAAGTCTGGCGACCACGACACGTTTTGGAGCCATGGCCATATTTCTGGCATTGGAAGCAACGACGAGGGTTTGGTATATACGGCCTGATAGATGTTTTCGTGTACCCTGTTTGAATGGAATCTGGTAGTTTACTGGATGCAAACGTGAGTACTAAGTGTTTCGTTGGTATTTCCTTATTGTCTATTCTAATGATGATTCTCTGTACATTAGTGACATTTTGGCTCTTCCACCCTTCCAAAAGTTCAGTCTCGGTGAGCTCAAGTAAGTCTGCATCAGATACCACTCCGCGAGTGGTGTTCATGGATCGGTGTGGTGTTACGGTGATCGGTACATCACCAAACGTTGAGAGGCTGTTTAGCTTTACAAATTGTGCTTTGTGCCGAATTTCTAGAAGAAGGTCTCCACTCGCCATTTTGGTTACTTTGTATCCAGCCCCGAGAGTTTCCGTAAGACACCTGGCAACTACGAAAGGAGATACAGTCCTGGCTTGCTTTCCGGTTTTTTCACAGTGAATGACGTGGAAGTGGGGAAAAGTTTCTATTGGCTGGTTAAAGAGATTTATGTCGTCGGTGACCGGATAGTAAAGGGAATGCGCCATGCATGCCGGTATTATTTTTGTTCAGCAGCGTTGGCGGCCACCCACCACGGAGCCCAACAAGGGGACGCTGCAAGTCTACAGGTGCTGAAAGCTTGCAGACGTCAGCTGTACAACACTGCCATAACCCAATGCGCCTAGACCAAGGTAGGCTATTTGCACAGGGTTAACCCTTGCCGCCAGGAAAATTGGAAGTAAACGGAAGAGAGTAGAAGACAGGACAGATAAATAGTGAGAGATAAAGACGAAGATGTAGGGAGAGAGAGATAGGAAAAGGCGACTGCCGATTTCCCCTGGGTGGGTCAGCCCAGGGGTGCCGTCTACGTGAAGCCGGGGCCAAAGGGGTGTGTTGCCTCTGCCGGGGGGCCTTAAAGGTCCAATCACCCGGCGTCGGCTCAACCCCCAGGATCCCCTTTTCCCCGGACACGGCAAAGCCACGCACGGCTAGGCGTGGGAGGGAGTCGAAACTCCCCCGTTAGCTCGGGTCCGTGGTGTCGCTACACACCAAACGCCTACTTGCGCAGGCGCCCCTGCGGGGGTTAGCTCGGGTCCGTGGTGTCGCTACACACCAAACGCCTACTTGCGCAGGCGCCTGCTTGCTTTACTCACCCAACACATCTGTAAAGATGCCGTGAAAACACCAAGGAGCTGATGCAGCAAGGTTGAACACATGTCCAGGGATTCCACCATTTCTAAGCAGCCCTACAGCCTCCACAGTCCTGCAACCATTTGTAAGATAAATATAGTTCTACCCAACGTTCTTGGTTTACAGACACACATGCAAGACGCATAACCACTCTATAGAAAGTTTGCATGGTAATGCCCTGGGTAGCAAAACGGATGCCAATATCAAGTATCCCGGCCTGCCGCTTCTTTCTTTCCGTTCTTAATTAATCAATCTATGGTTAATAAATGTTCCCCCAATGTGAAGTGTACTGGCAGTCCGGTGAAGTATTGCAATGTATTTAGAACACAGTCCAATTCATGGCAAGTAAGCATGCATTAGCGTTTTGTCAGCTTTTCTAGAAAAGAGCATGAAGTTTAGCTGAAACCCATGTTTTTTATAAACACCATTCCATTTGATATAAAAGTTGTGAGCATTATGTAAAGGACACAGATTCATGTTTAATCAATGATTTCTTATAATGTACTGATATGAATGCAACTAACTGAATATGAAACGATAATTTTTGCTCGAGAATTTAGAGTTATGAACACTATCGCACTTGCCAGCTGCATCTTGTCCAAAACAGTGGCAAGATAGGCTAGTTTCTGTAGGTGAGTAGTAATGAGCAGTGCAAAGTAACAACAAGAAACACCAGTAACAACAGTATGGGGCAAGAACAGACTGCCAACTGTATAATTTATTACACAAAAGTTCGCCTGAATATCAGTCAGACAACTTGTGCAAATGAAGGTCCAGTTGGGCATGAACAAGTTGCGAAATCAAGAATGCCTGCTTTCACTAACAGGACCCTCATTCACATAAAGTATGCAGCGATAGGCCCCTACCGAGGTACGTCACAGCATGATGTCACTGGCACATGTAAAAGGTGTGGCTGGAAAAACACTCTCGCTGGTGGCTCAGCCCGGTACAGTCGTGCGGTGTTTGGGGCAAGTTTTAATTTTTCAAAGCTTACACTTCACGTTACATTGTCGACATTAGCTGTAGTATGTGTCAGCAAACATCCAGCTGTGTGGTAAACTGTGTGGTAAAATATTTGCCACGCTGTCTGTTTATCTTGAAGAAGTGAACACACGTAATGGCCTGTGCGAGGAACAGCGGCATAGTCTTCAAAAATGTGCACTGTTAATTGCGGCATGTAGTGTGCATTGAAAGGTATTGAGAATATCGGTTCAACTGAGAATATTGTGTGCGGTGTGTGCAGTGTCTATAACAATGTGTCTTGTTTGCCAAGACGTTAGCACTCAGGGCAGGGACCGGTCGATGAAAAAACTTGATTCGACATTTTAGTCAAGCTAAATAGGCACTTGATGCGACCATCTGCGAGCGGGTACATCTCGGTGTTTGCGCTGTGTGCAGAAAATATTGCAAGGTCACCGGGGTGGAAGATACCATTTGCTGAAGCTGCATGTATGAATCGCCCCGACGAGTACGCAAGCTCACTAAAGGGATAACTCGTTTTATCGAAGGCCTCATATTTCTTCATGTAATAAGCAGAGATTCTTGTTTCACATATACTCAGTACCTTTACCGCTCGATACTCATGAAGTGACAATGCAAACAACAAGTTTGTGTGTTAGGTCCTAAGGGAGCAATGTAAATATGCAAATAAGTTGTAGGTGTCAGATGCAGCGATGTAACTGCACAAAAGATTACATATATATTAGGCTACAGGTTTAGAATCGCATACATCTCAGTGGTCTATCAGGAACGCCCCAAACAACTTCCTTGCCAACCAGCCCTTGCACAGAGGGAGGGAATGGCTGGCACGGTGCTCGAAGTGACGTCACACTATTTGCAAACATAGAGAGGTTTCTTACTTAGGCAACATTTTGCACAATATATTTTTTAGATGCCAGACTGTACTCATCCACATTGATCATACTGATGTCTTTTGTTGTTACTTTGTGCTGTTAGTTACTAGGCATTTAATCACCATGATCTTTAAAAGGTAATTTCAGTGTTCTTTCTCGTATTGCTGACAACTGTGTTGTTGCATAAATTGGGCAAAAAAGCAACACAGAAAGGCTGTCACAATAAATACACCAACATGGGTATTCTCCTGCAAACAAAAGTCGGCACTGGTCCTGTCATTACCCGTCTTCCTTCTCTCTTTGCCTTGTTTGTGCTGAAACAGCCAAACACCTGATGAGTTAGATGAGAAATATTAACGCATCAAAACTATAAGTGCTTGCATCAGCAACTACACAACAGCGTGATAACCGCACCCCTGCCACACAGCAGCGAAACATAATTTGAACATGCTGGCAGTGTATTATTTTATAAAAAGCAACTCTGGCAGATTACAAAATCTCACATTGTGCATGCAAGTTTTCTTCAAGGTCAGGCGTACAATGTAGGTGCTGGCCGGTACAGTATTAGTTACAAGCAAAGGCGTCTTGCAGGTACACATACAGATTGCACGAACACCTCTCTCTCTCTCTACACTAGGCACACACATTATATCTTTCAACAAGCACACGACACTGTTTAGGGGCATAATAACGCTCTACCGTGAACGTATGCTAATCAACCCACTTAGGCGGTTGGCTAGGTGAATCGAGCCAAGTTACAAATTGTATCGCCCGCGAACGTAAACAAAATGCTGCTTTGCATCAAATGGCACTGCAGGCTTCGTTTAAATAACAACGTAGCAAGCGCCGTGTGCGTCTTCCTCACTACATTGCACATATGAAAAAATCTATCACCATACACATGCATGTTGCCGCAGTTGTCTCGAATTAGCTCCAGTAAGGCCGCGCCGATGCGCCATGGCTCTGCTGGCGTTAGCGTTGTCAAAGCGAATCGGCAACTGCATTCGCAAAGGCGCGTAAGGTTGCCGTTTCACGACGCCTCGTTCGAGTGCAGCAACACACACTTGCACTGAGTGGCATACTTGGTCTACATAAAAAAGTGTCCCCCTTACCTTTAGTTTCTTTCACGCTGTCCTGAAGGAAGCGACCACAGGTGTCAGCCGTCACCTCAGAGTCCTTCGAGTGCCCGCCCAACCCGCCGATTCCTTGGACGACTCGCACTTGATCCGCACTCGGACAACCGCGGGAATAGGGCGCAATCTTAGCACATCACACGAACGAGGAACGGCGCTTCCTTGCGTAAATTTAACATTTCGTGCTCTCGTGTGTAGCCGCGCGAACACATGAGAGACCCACCCAAACGGCATGCCCACAGAAACAAAGAAGACAAACAACAAGTGGCTTTAGCTGTGAATGGATTTGACTTGAATATCTGTGTGAGAAAAATAAAAAAAACATCTGTCGCTGCTCTAAACTGAAAAAAAGTTGTATGTTATCTGGCAAAATAACTTTAAAAGTGATAAACGGTTATTCAAAAAACAAGTTACAACTTATGAATATTTTCGCAGGTCTTTGTTTTGTTTTTGTTCTAGCAGACGACAGCCTCCTACTGCTTCTGCGACAGACGTAGTGTGGTTTCACGTTCGGTGCGTGTCGCCGACGCAAAGCTCTACAGTAGTGATATCAGA
Source organism: Rhipicephalus annulatus (assembly GCA_013436015.1). Taxonomy (NCBI): domain Eukaryota; kingdom Metazoa; phylum Arthropoda; class Arachnida; order Ixodida; family Ixodidae; genus Rhipicephalus; species Rhipicephalus annulatus. Next base: position 16,026 of record WOVY01002369.1, read on the forward strand.
GTTATCAATTCTCAATGAATCATTGGATGGCTACAAAGCAGTAACATTTTGACATAGTGCAGTACGCAATCTTTCAAGGTATGACATTTCTTTGCTCTGAAGCAAATCGAAGCAAGCCGGCCGGCGCAATCAGCTGATGTCGCCGCTACGCGAGGCATGGTCGTGCGCAATACCGTCGCGCCCCGCGCTTGATTTGTCATCAAGCGATAGAGCTACTAAGTGGAATACAGCTAGATGCAGGGATTAATGGCGTATCACTCTAATTCCCTGTGGTGGCCGACTCAATCGCAAGAGAGCCCCGGGAAACAACCTTCAACTGTTCAAGCTTGTGTGTGGGTGTAAAAATACTTGTTTTCATCCTCGGCGGGGCAGCAATCTATAGTTGAAAGACATGCGAAAAGCATGTGACGTATATACAATCCCAAAACATATGTACACAACAATAGATACGATCGCATATCGTGCATATATATGCCAACACATAGCGTGTAAAAAGCAAATTTATATACATAACTTAAACTTTGTGTTACCTTCACCGCGAATAGCTTAGCAAGCTAACGCACTCAGTTTACGTACGCGAGCACAACTGAGCGGCGCAGGTTCGAGTCCCGCCAAGTTTAATTTTTTTTCAACGTTTTTATTGTACTGCTATCTTTTCTAATGCCTTAGGTTCTAAAACAAAATAAAAGCAATATTGCGTTCAAGTACGTATGTGGGACTGTGTTTTTTTGCGCAACAGTTATTAGTATTTTTATTTTCATTATTAATTTTTTATTTATTTCATAATATAACAAAATTAAGGACTAAGGGGAACATTGGGTTTGCTTGATTGTGAAGAGACTCGAGAAGTGAGAAAATTCAAACCAAAAATTTATTTGAGAAAAAACTGAGCATTTCACAGCCGGACCAGTTTCTTCAAGGGTAGGCCCTAGGTATGCGCGAGACTTGAAATATGACTCATCTCAAGCTGTGGCAGTTGAGGGAAGGCAATATCACCGAGAAGCAGTTCCAAAATATATTTTGGTTGATGTTTTTTGATTCCTCCAAAATAAGGGCTGCACAATTGTGATCGAGCCAAACCAAGAATTGCGGGCACGAAGTCATGAGACAGAAAATGAATAATGCTGATTGTTTGAAAAATTGCAGTTAATAAAAGGAAGAGTTATGGAGTGCTACGTAGCTTAACTCGCAGTAGCAATTTTATATATACATTTAGATAGTTTAAAATGGACAATGTGGCACACATAGACATTGGTTAAATTTCTTTGCATGCACAGTTGAAGCATCTATGTAGAACTGAAGCATCAAGAGAAGCTCATGCGTCCTCACTTTATTGCGCTTTACATAGCTTGTATGCGTCCATGCAGCCATGATATGATATATTTTAAAGCATTTGTTTAACCTATAATCTTCTTATTCATTAAAGCTGGCCCATAAGTTGTGTCTTATGTAGCACTACAATTGAAGCGTAATCTGCATGGTGGTCTGAAACAATGCTTTTGAAAATCTCAAAACGACCCAACTCTATACACGACCATCTGTGCATCAATGATAAGCACCATTATGTGTTTGTACATATCAGTTGTGCTCTCATATTTAATTATTTTTCTTACCACTCCCTCTGCCCCTACCTCGTTTCTGTCGTGAAGCTGTGGCAGGTTGTGTATAGCTGTATTTATATTGTAGGAGCACATACTATCAATAAAAAATTATTTTTAGGCTACATGCAATTAGTTTTCATAGATTTTCATTTCTTTTGTCGGTGCTCAGGAGAGCTAAGCTCATGGTCGATATTTTAAAATGACATTTCTCCTTGCCAATGTTAATGAGAACAATTTCATTAATATTGACAAGTTCATTCACACTGAATTTAGTTCTCATTATTATTGTTTCTACCAAAAAACGAGCCCTTGAAGTTATGCTTTTTTGCTTGATTTGTTTTCGTGTGACAGCATGCAAGTGAAATGACAGTTATTGTCATTCCTTGTGAATGACACATTTTCCGTGTGACAGACTTTAGCACCTGGTCATCTGCAGAAGTTCTATTCATTCTGGAAAAGGGCGAACAGCGGTGACTGACAACACAGACTAGCCTGCGTTATTCTTTTGTACTATATATGTCACTGTGCATTCATTTATAACTTTATAGAGCTCGGATATCCTGCTTAAAATGTGACAACAACTTTAGAGTTTCCACATTTTTGCAACAATCCACATATGCCTTTTATACACTATTGCACATTTTCGTAAGCACCTTACAAAATCTGTATATTTCCGTAAGACCTTACATTCTGCATTTTCCTTATGAAAGCTTCTGTACACACCATACACTTTCCTTATCCTTCCATATCTTCCATCATGAACTCTCCGTATGCTCCATAAGTTTCCTTATCTTTCCTTATCCTTCCATATACTCCATAAAAAGCTTTCCATATATGCCATACATTTTCCTTATCTTTCCGTATACTCCATAAAAAGCTTTCCGTATACGCCATACAATTTCCTTATCATTCCTTATACTCCATAAGAAGCTTTCCGTAAATGCCATAAACTTCCGTATATTTCCATAAAACTCCATATTTTTTCCGTATGTAGCATAAGAAAATGTTATGGAGTCCATATATTTTCCGTAAGATTTCATACGGAACGTTTCAGTAGGGAGAATGCCACTGCAACTCATAGAATTTAAGCTGAAGCATGGTGTTTTGCACCGTCACATCTACCATCCCGATGGTCAATGCTCCGTCCTCGTGCTACCACGCTCTTTTTGGCTTAACGTACTTAAGGCCTTCCACGACGACCACATTCGTAATCACTTGTACTGGCCTGGTATTTCTACTAGCATCGCAAGGTACGTCGGTTCCTGCATCTCATTCCAAGGTCGCAAAATCTGCACCGGCCAGGTTTCTGCAGTTCATTTCGTGCCCCGAAACGCATTTAGGTTATAGGTGTCAATCTTTACGGCTTTTTTTCGCGTGACATCTACTGGCAAGTGTTGGATAGTGAACGCCGTAGATCATCTGACACACTACGTGAAGACAACACCTGTCTCAAATATATATATTGTGGGCATTTTAAGCACGCTTTTTCATCACCTGTACAAAACCATCATCACCCAGTGTTCTTCATCCTCATAGTTAGTGGGGATGACCATTGAGTCGGTTCTGTGTCTCAGAGGTAACGGTTTTGGCCACGTCTTTCAGGCCTAATGTGTAAAGGACTACGTCCCAAGTGCTGAAGGTGCGGTGTTACCATCCCCTCTCCGTCGCTCTACGTCGCCACTTCGACCAGCCTCACAGTTCGCCGACCGTCACCCGGAAAACTAAATTACGCAGGTTCGGGGGGAAAAGCTGCATTCTTCGAAGTAAAGAAAAACTTTCTCCAGAATATCCTCATAAATTGATATCTGTTTCGGTGAAAGGCATAGAAGTGGAAGCAATAATAGACACTGGAGCTAGTTTCTCGGTCATTCACAGAGATTTGTGTGCGTGTGTCCGCAAAGGTACTACGCCCTACGATAAACCTACGTTGCTCGCTGCTCAAGGGGGCACCTTCTGTCAACACTTACACCGTTTAGACGAAGTCCTCATGTGCCTTGGTACGGCTGGCCCCCAGCTGAACAGGAAAAAGTGCAGTTTTGCCAGCAAGACTATTAAGGTGTTAGGGCACAGTGTGAGTAAAGAAGGAATTCGTCCTGAACTCATTAAAATATCGGCCGTTCTTCATTTTCCTTGTGCTAAAAGGACCAAAGACTTACGCAGTTTTCTTGGCCTGGCTTCATACTTCCGCCGATTCATACGGAACTTTGCCTCTATGGCCGCACCATTGCAGATATTACTTGGTGCCAGTGTTCGCTTTGAGTGGTCTCCTGCCTGCAAATCAGCGTTTAGCCATCTGAAAAACGCCCTCACATTTGAATTAGTACTTGGCCATTTTGATGAAACAGCACCCATATTCCTGCATACTGACGCTAGCGGTCAAGAAATCGGAGGTATTCCACTGCAGCGCGATTAATCACCACGTGAAAGGGTGTTTGGGTATGCAAGCCGCGTCCTGACCAACACCGAGAAGAATTACACCATTACTGAACAGGAGTGTTTAGCTGTCGTGTGGTCGGTGCAGAAATTTTGACCTTATCTACAAGGCCGTCACTTTACCATAGTTACAGACCATCATGCCTTATTTGGCTTTCCACGCTCAACAATTTGTCAGGACGCCTTCGTCGATGGATTATACGTCGTCAAGAATACAACTTTACTCTTACCTAGAAGTGCGGCAAAAAGCAGCAGGACGCAGATGCGCTTTCTCGCTTCCCGCTTCCTACGGCACCGTCCACTGCTTCCTCTACTAACTTAGCAAGGAACGCTTGGATAGTCCTTCCACATCTGTTTCGTCCTTAGCCGCCATTTACAAGATCTCTCCAGATGAACACGGCTCCATCATAACGCATTAACTCGCTGACGCTTAATGTACACGCATCATAGATTGCCTTCAAGGGAAATCGCGACCGCCTAACACCCGCCTTCGGCGACAGCTCAGGCATTTCAAGCTCTATAACCGCGTTCTTTACCATCACATCTATCACCCGGATGGTCAACGCTGGGTGCCCGTTCTGCCTCGCTCTCTTCGAGCCGATATTCTTAAGGCCTACCAGGACGACTTCACTGCTGGTCACTTTGGTTTTCCACAAAACGTACGATCGCATTAAAGGTCATTTCTACTGGCCAGGAATGTCTGCCGGTGTAGCAAAGTACGTCGCCTCCTGGAACCTTTGTCAGCGCTGAAAGCATCCGACATCACCCCAATACGGAGAGCTGCAACCATCTAAATGTCCGTCGGCACAATTTGAAGTTGTTGGCGTCGATATATACGGTCGCCTTCCCACGACTCCCAGTGGCCATCGATGGATAATTACAGCTGTCGACCACTTGACACGTTACGCTGAAACGTCCTGCGTGAATTCGGCCTCCGCTTCTGACGTGGTTACATATATGCTTGAAGCCTTGATCTTGCGTCACGGTGCTCCTTGTGTGATACTTAGTGACCGTGAAAATGCTTTCTTTTCACAAATTGTGGAGGAATAGCTAAAAGCCTCCTGCACCAGCCACAAGACACCCTCATCTATCACCCCCAAAACAATGGGCTCACTGAGCGCTTTCATCGCACTCTGTCCGACATAGCCATGTACATTGAGCCATACCACACCAACTGGGATGCGATTTTGCCGTTCGTAACATTCGCTTATAATACCGCTGTACAACGCACAACTGGCTACTCGCCATTCTACCTTGTCTGTGGCCGATCGCCATTTTCCTTTCTGGACGTCTTGTTCTCTTGACAGCCCCGTTTACACCATCTGCATCCTGCAGTGAAAAATATGTGCCCCGCCTCCATCACTGTCGCCAGCTTGCCAGACTCAACACTGCGGAGAGACAACAAGCCCGTAAAAATCTGCATGACGCATCTCACACAACTGTGACCTTCTAGCACGGCGACGAGGTGCAAGGGAGGGACAAGGGCCTTTGTCAGGCTGTTCGCCTTTAGCCCTTTGCCCCTGCAGTGAGCTCTGTATCCGGCTTACTGTAAATAAAAATACTACTACTACTACTACTACTACTACTACTACTACTACTACTACTACTACTACTACTGCGGACACCAGTTCGCACTCATGGCTTGTGCGACAAATTTCAGTTCCGGTTCCTTGGCCCATACACAGTGTTAGAGCAGACCTCGTCTGTTAATTGTCACGTTGAACCTGTGATTTCTCTAAGTGACCGGCACTGTCACGGCACCGAGATAGTGCACGTCTCGCGTATGATTCCTTTCGGAAGGCGTTCTCCGCATCTATAAGTTGCCACGCGCATCTCATGTGCGGTGAGTTAGTGTGGGCATTTAAAGCACGCTTCTTCATCACCTGTACAAAACCATCATCCCGTAGTGTTCTTCATCTTCAACGTTAGTGGGGAAGACTCTTGAGTCGGTTCTCTGTCTCGGTGGTAACGGTTTTGGCCACGTCTTCTAGGCCTAACAAAGGCATGTGAAGACTAGTCGCAATAAATAAATAAATAAATAAATAAATAAATAAATAAATAAATAAATATATATATATATATATATATATATATATTGTAAGAAATCTTGGACTTCATCTTCCTCATCGGTCCATAACCATCATCAGTCTTCGCTTCGTTCCTCTTCATCATCGGCGCCATCTTGCTGTTGCTTGAATAAAGCGTTAGCTGAACTGTGGTATTTCAAGTGGTGAAAGGTGCTTCGCGATCTCTTCGACCTCTCTTCACCCAAAGCCAGCTCCTGGAGCTACGCTCGGGATGTCGCTTACGCCAGCAGAGCACCATGGCGCAAGAGCAAGCCCAACCGAACCACCCGCCTGCCCAATCAACCGGTGCCAACCCTAGCCCGGTGAACAACCACCCTCAGGAGCCTGCAATCTTCTGCGGTCTGCCTGGCGAAGATGCCGAAGACTGGCTCGACAAATATGACCGCGTAGGTGTCTTCAACAACTGGAACGAGGCATAGAAATTAGCTCGCGTCCAGTTTTCCGTAGCTCAAGTTGCCAAGACATGGTTCCTAAATCATGAGAGCGACTTCCGCGAGTGGTCTTCGTTCAAAGAGCAGCCCGGACCTATTTTTGGCACACCGACCGTCCGTTTTGAAGTTGTTTGGAAGAAACTGGCAGAACGTGTTCAACATTGCGGTCAGTCCTGCACTTCTTATATTGAGGATGTGCTTGCACTTCGCCGCCATATCGACAACACTATGCGAGAAGCTGATCGTGTCCAGCCCCTTTTTAAGGATATCAGACCTACCGATATCGCCAAGGCCTACAACGCTGGCATCCGTGTGCACCTCCGTTAGGGTCGTAGTGGCGTAAAATGGAGGAGACGTCAACAAATGGTGGAGCTTCGCGAACGCATAGTCGCACTCGGATGACCACGAATTGAGCGGCTCATCACCTCCAAATAGCTTCGTCAGGGGTGATTTCATCCAGGCAAAGTTTCATATCAAACCTCAGACATATGAGTAGAGGCCCATGAAACTACGCAGTTCTTTGACGGACGCAGGTTTGGGGAATTCGGCCACGGCACGAAACTTGGCCGGATCAGGAAGAATGCCGTCCTTGGACACAACGTACTCTAGGATGGTGAGTTGCCATGCTGTAAAGCAGCACTTCTTCAATCAATCAATTTGTTAAGGCGTTTATTATCCGGCAACCAGCGATCACCACAGACCACCATGCGCTCTGCTGGCTCTCAACTCTTAAGGATCCCACAAGAAGATTCGGGTGGTGGACATTTCGATGGCAGGAGTACACGTTCTCTGTAGTGTATAAGTCTGGCAAGCTTCACAGTGATGCCGACTGCTTATCTCGACACCCTGTTGATCCACGTGACTCCTCTGAGGTAGAAGCTGATGGCAACATTCTAGCCATTACAAATTTTCTGAGAATAGCCGACGAACAACGCCGAGAATCATCACTGCTATCGATGATTGACCGTGTTCAATACGGCCATAAAGACCCTTCACTGAGCCTATTTTTTCTTCAAAACAACGTTTTGTACCGCCGCAACTTGCAACCCGATGGCGCGGAACTTTTGCTCGTTGTCCCACGTCATCTGCGCAAGGACATCTTGTAAGAACATCTTGCAAGAACTTCACAATGCCCCAACTGCCGGACATTTAGGTGTCTCCAGAACTTATGATCGCGTCGGCCGACGGGTATTCTGGAATGGCCTTTAACGTTCCGTTCGCCGCTACGTTGCAGCGTGTGACCTGTGCCAGCGTCGGAAGAAGCCTACGGCTTTCCCTATCGGTTACCTTCAACCTATTGAAGTCCCAGCCGAGCCATTCATCATGAGGGTTTGGATTTGTTAGGTCCTTTCCCAACATCGGCAACGGGAAACAAATGGATAGCAGTAGCTACGCATTATGCCACTAGGTATGCAATTACTCGAGCGCTACCGTCCATCTGCGCAACGGACGTCGCAGATTTCCTACTCTGTGACATCATTCTTCAACATGGCGCTCCTTCTCACCTATTAACGAACCGTGGCCGCTGCTTGTTGTCTCGTGTGGTTGACGACCTACTTGGATTCTGTGCTACGCGGTACAACTTTACGACTTCTTACCATCCTGAGACCAACGGACTTACTGAGCGCTTCATCCGCACACGGACGGACATGCTTGCTATGTATTTTTATGAAAGAGCACATCCATTGGGATACTGCCCTTTCACTCATAACCTTCGCCTACAACTCGTCCCGTCATGAAACTGTCGGCCACTCACCATTTTTTCTTCTCTTTGGCCATGATTCCTTACTACCTTTCGATACCCTGTTTGCGCATGACCATCCGTCAACCACTTCGTATGCACAAGATGCCATCACCTGTGCTCTGATCGCACGTACAGTAGCCCGCGCCAGGTTTCCATCGTCCCACAGAGCACAGAAGTCGCTCTACGACAGCATACATAAGGATGTCAATTTATCTCCGGGCTCTCTCGCGCTACTGTGGCTGCCATCCCGTCGTGTCGGCCTATGCGAGAAACTTTTATCGCAATACGTTGGGTGTTCCTGAGTTCTGCGCCAAGTCACACCTGTCACCTATGAAATTTGTCCTACTGCGAGATCACTGTTACATCCAGAAGTGACATTGTGCATGTGTCTCACCTAAAGCCCTATATCAGTAACCCGTCCGTCTAATAACAGCAGGCACCGGGACGGTTTTTCGCCGTCCGGGGTAATGTCACGGGTATAGACAGGTACCTCAGGCAAGGGTGTAGAAACGACGCAGACGGAATGAAGATAATGATGTTGTTGTGGGGCTGTGTCTGAACTGCCCTCTTGTCCAGCAACTTTGCACACTGTGTGCAGTGTTAGCCCACCCGGCGTTCACTTAATAAATACTCCCTGTTACTATATATATATATATATATATATATATATATATATATATATATATATATATATATATATATATAGATAGATAGATAGATATGATGCTGTGATGACTGGGAGACGTGGCCTGGCTCATACCTCATGTTTTCCATTCTCACCTCTTCATCCTTGGCTTCTCCTACCATCGCTACAAACGCCACATGACTCCCCCTCTCGCTGAAGGAAGGCACAGATTACGAAGAAAAAAAGTAAACAAGGAGAAGTTTAAAAGCCACCAATGCCGAAATGCACAATTGTTTCAATGGTCCAGTGGACTTCCGTAAAGTTTCAAAGACTTCAGGAGAGAGTGCAGCGATCCGGTAAATGCTAGCGCACTTGTTGGCGTGGCTGAGTGTTTCGAACTAAAACACAAGTACACCTTCAATACGGGAACCACAGATGATGAAACTGCTTCTATTTTTGCGAGGAACACAAGTGGTGTGAAGGATTTGGAGCACCAGCAGCATGATGTGCGCAGGCATCTTGCTCTTTGTCTCGATTGGTACACATGAGGCGCCACCCATTTGCGTATTTGTTGACCACGGTTGTTGCGGTGATTTTCACGTTCTTTTGGAATAGACGGTGTAGTTTTGCGCCTTTTTCGTCGCTGTATAGCTTGTTGCCTTAGTCTTGATCTTTGCTGGTAAACAGTTACTTGACTTCCCTTCGGAAAATATGCTGGATTCGATGCTTTCTTTGTTTCGAGCGAGACATCTTGAATAGTTTGTCGCTTTGGTTGACTCGTTTCAAACGTCTTTCTTTAAGCGGTGTATGCAGTTGTCCGTGTTGGATGACAAGTCGCTTAAACTGGTGAATTTCTTAGTGATGGAATTGCTGATGTTGTGAAAAGTGTTGAGGTGGCATGCCTTTTGGAATAGGACAGTGCGTTTCTTGGCAACTTGACTTAAAGTGCAGTTGGTAGCCGTTGCAACGCTCTTGAGGCAGTAAACTTAGTAGGAAAGATTTTATTGAAGGCACATAAGATGTGCTTGCGACATCGTTCTATACGTAGGCTTCTGGCACCTGGCAACCTGTATGATTTGATGATTGCGAGCCTCCTGGGTTTGGGCTTTCAGATGGCTGCGCTCTGAACGGTGAGGCCGCAACAGGCGTGGTTTGGTTAGATTTCAGTTCTGAATGCCCGTCTTTCTGTGCAGCTAACGTGCTGAGTTGTTCTGAAGCATGAATCTCAACAGAAATAGAAGGGCTTGTTTGAGTATCTTCCCAGTTCCGCAGCTCTATCCCGAACACGTTGTTAGCGTCGTAGCCGTGAGGGGGGTTGATAGTGACAAAATAGTCAACCTATGAAAAACCAGAAGATGGACCAAGTATGCGAGATGGAGAGTAAGTCGTCCCAGTCTATGAAAACTGATTTTCACTCTTCGAGTTGTGATGGCGTTGTTCGGTTTTTTCCCCAAGCGTCAGCTCGTCTACAGTGAACAAGGCGTCCTTGTAAAAGGATTGGTGAGTGTAAGGAGCCTTTGAAGAGCTGCGTGATAGAAAACGAGCTGCTGGACTATGTATGCCAGACGAAGCATGCAGAGCACTAGTTGGGTAAGCAACATCTCGTGTTACATGTTGGAGCGATGACTTTGAAAATGCTGACTTTCGAGCAGAAGAGAAACCTGATGGGAAGCTATAAGGAAAGAGCGTAAACTGCGGCGGCTGAGTGGGATTGTTCCCAGATGATTGGTAATAAGGAAGTCCTTGTCATAGTCGCTAAAACGGGCGATCATCTCTTCTTTGATCTTTTGCCGAAATTCGTCATTCTCAAAAGGTGGGTGAGGTAAAGTTTAATTGTCTCACCGGTGACATTTTCGCTCAAGTAAGTGACCATCTTCCGTTACGACCTTAAGGCAGGGGTGGTGTGCAGTTCGAATAAGTTGAGGCAGTCCTGCCCGAGTGCATCATTACCTCATCCGGTGTATACTGGGGGATGTCAAAGTCAGCCGATGATTCTGTCATGATGTTGGTCACTGTATGCTGTTAAGAGCTGTTTCAGTAGTCTATGCACGGTGAGGGCGTCTTGTGGAGTTCTTCGTCAATGATGTGCGACTGATTAAGGAGCTAGCAGGTCTTCATCCTGTCGACTAGTGTGACGCTATGATGACTTGGAGACGTGGAAGTAAGGAACGAACGAAGGAAGAGCCTGGAAACTGTGGCTCACACTCACGCTGGGGGATTTTTAAAAGTTCTTTATTTATTGAATTATACAATTCGAAAGATCATCATACTGCTTGGACCCGTAGCCAATGGCTAGTCCTGGGTCCAAAAAGAAAATGTATGCAGTGATGCAGGCTTACTGTTACATAAAAAAGGAACTAACACTCCAAAACACAGGGTGTTGTACAGTACTACTGCAAGCATTTTTGGCATGCGCTCTTCGTACCCAACGACAATAAAATCTATAATTGCGATAGTGTCAAAAGGTGCACCAACACAGGCAAATCACTAGAGTGTACATAATAACATGAACAAGACAACTCAGAGACATATTAGGTAGCCAACATTACCAGTATCCGCATTCCCGAACGCAATACAAATACAACATTCGCTGCTAGGACACAACAAGATTCATAATCCAGTACAGCGGCACGCATAAAAATTGCACACACGAAATAACAATCCAGCTCGTATGATGTTTCTGTGACTGCAACAAGACATGCCAGGAAACCAAAAATCTAAAAGTTAGCTCGCATCATTCAACCTTGGATAAAATTTTTAATGGAAGTGTTAAAATTTTGGGCTTTCTTTATTTCAGGCGGCAAACTGTTTCATATTTTTGCACCTATAAACTGAAACTGACGCTCTCTATACGCGTCAAACCTCTATACGCGTTGTTTGTGGTGGGCAGATAGAAACTACTAGACGCAGCATTTCTAGTGGGTCGAAAAGTAGTGTAGAACAAGGATTCATCGAAAGGGTTGTTGTGCTGTGTGATATCATTTACGCAGCAGGCTGTCTTTGATTTACGCAATGCATTAAAAGGTGAAGTTTGCATGTCGTTAAACAGTGGTTTACTCGGATGATCATGCTCAGACTATGTTATTGTTTTTAGAGATCGTTTCTGTAATATTCCAATAGGTTCTAGGTAAGTCCTATAAGTACATCGCCAAGATTCAATGCAGTATGTAATGTGAAAGTGGATGATTGCGAAGTATAATGTTCGTAAAATATCTCTATAGAAGTTGTTGCGGGCCTGCAGTAAAGCATAACATTCGGACGCCAACGCAGTGCAAACTTCCGTTATGTGGTTTTGCCAGTTTAATTGGTTATCGAAGTGAATGCCAAGGTACCTGTAAGAGGTTGCATAGAGAAGAGAGTGGTTGTCGATAGCAATATTTATGGAGTTAACATTTACGGTCTTGTTACGAGAGTGAAAAATTGTATATTTAGTTTTTTTGGTAATAATCTTTCTACTTGTTGGCACAAAACCATTTGGAAATTCTTGATAACTCCGAGTTTGTTTTATATTAAACATCCTCAATATTGTTACCTGTAATAATTATAGCTGTTTCATCAGCGTACATGAGAACGTCAGATCAATGTAAGGATAATGGCAGATCGTTTATATACATGGAGAAGAATAAGGGCCCAGGGACGAATCCTTGTGGAGCACCAGTTTCTATACGTTGAAGCAAAGAAGATATATTGCTAATGCGAACTATCTGGTACCAGTCGTGAAAATAACTTGAGAATAGGTCGAAAAATGTACCTCTAAAACCGTAGTGCTTCAAATTGCCTAAGAGTGTGGATTGATGAACGGTGTCGAATGCTTTGTTTTAGGTCTAAGTACACGACAGCCACCAGTTTGTTATTGTTTAGGGCGGAGTTCATTGCTTGTGTTAGAGACAGCACCGTGGTTTATGTTGGGTGCTCGGAGCGAAAACCGTGCTGTTGTGGGCAAAGTATGTAGTATTAACTAGAAATTTATGTATTTTGGCTGCAAGAAGTTTCTCATATAGATTGTTAAAGACGCTTAGCACGGATATCGGCCGATAACTAGATGGGTCAGTGGGCTTTCCGTTTTTGTATATTGGTGTGACCCTAGCTTTCTTTAGAGAACATTTGTACGTAGAGACACGCAGAGAATGATTGAAAGTATTACATAGGATAGGGCACAGCATATCTATGTTCCCTTAAGAAACCGCATTGTGATTCGGTCTAGTCCGGCAGCCTTATTCGTAGACATGTTTAGTACAACAGCTTCAATATTGTTGCGTACATGCACGAAGACAAAGAAGCATATACGGTGAACGCACTTGTCGCCCAGAGCGAGAGAGGAAGAAGAGGATCAGGAGGATCTTTAACCAGTCGGGCCGCTTCTGAGCTGCCCCTCGCCAACTAATAAACGGCCCCTTTCAACGTCTACCAGTCTTTTTCAAACGTAACAGAGTGGTGGAGGAGCTGGGTAAGCGCTTCAACTACGGAACGATCACTGCCACAGCTTCGACGAAGCCGTCGACTTGCCGGTCTCCCACCATCTGCCATGAGTGACTTCGAAATGCCCGAAGAAGCAGGCGTTTCCAGGACGGCACCATCTGGCCCGCTTCCGTACTACCGAGCTCCACCGCCCTTTGGAAGAAAAGCCGAAGAAGATGTCGACGCCTGGCTCACCAAGTACAAACGTGTGGGCAAGTCCAACGGTTGGGATGCAGCCGCTACGCTAGCCAACGTAGTGTTCTCCCTGACTGACACCGCACTGGTATGATACGAGAACCACGAGGACGCACTCACGACGTGGGATCTTTTTGTTGGAGAGCTCAGGGCGTGTTTCGGCGACTCGGTTGCTAGAAAGAAGCGGGCTTAGCAAACACTGTCGCAACGGGCACAGCAACCAGGTGAGACATGCACCACTTACATAGAAGTGTTAAGGCTGTGGAAGGTGCGCTGTGCTACCATGTCGGAAGAGGACAAAGTTGGGCATCTGCTCAAAGGAATAGCTGAGGACGTGTATAATTTTCTAATTAGAAAAGAAAGCCTCAGTTCTGTGTCCGATGTCATTCAGCATTGCCGAACGTTTGAAACGCCCAAGATGCGTCGAATTGCGCCGAAGTTTGGCCGGCTGGCTAACGTTACAACTGTTGCCTGTGTGGACACGAATCCTGGCCTCGACCTTTTTTCTGCCATTCGACAGATTGTTCGTGAGGAACTGTCCTACCGAGGAATGTCGTGTTCGACAGCTGACCATCGCGAGCTGTGTCTGCCACGTGAGGCTATGGATGTGTCTCCTTTGACCCATGGCAACCGACGATGGGCGTGGCAACTGTGGAGTACAGCCCAGCCCCACAATCAAGGATGACAACCAGATTTCCCGCGTCACGGTATGACCGACGCTCTCAGCGCATGCCTCCTCGACACCCGACGTCTCGGTACGACTAACCCAACCAGTACATCCGTCATACAAGAGCAAATGATGACGCTCTATTCATCGACGAGTGACCAACGTTTCAACCTCGGCCGGTGTGCTATTCCTGCGGTGTGCCAGACCACATATCGCGATTTTGCAACCGTCGGGTGACTCCTCGATATCACCAACCATCTGACTTTTCACGACCCTTCGAACAGCCTCATGGTGCCCGGCGGCCGGCCCACATACCACCTGATGACAACTATTGGCCCAGCAGCTTCCGCAACCACTCCCCGGCATTTGACAGGAGTTTAACGCCCCCACCGCGACCTCGTGCTCATCGTTCTCCTTCACCGCTGCGTTGCAAAGCGCCCTCTTCGCCACCGGAAAACTCGACAGCGCGGCCAATGGGGGTGAGGTCGCTGGAAACGTGCTACTGAGAGAAATACCTCCTGTGTGTATGTTTAAAAACAAAGTGCGTGTTTTGGTGGATCATGTGCCTGTGATGGCCTTGGTGGACACAGGTGCCAAAATTTCCGTGATGAGTGCTTCCTTTAAAGACGTGTTAGGGTGGAAAGTCTTTTTACCTGGGATGAAACTTCGACGTTCTGTGGAGTGAGTGGAGAACCATTGCGCCCTATTGGTGTGTGTAGTGCAGAGGTATTTTTGGGAGGCCTTATGATAACGACAGAGTTTGCGATTATTCCTCGGTCAAAACATGATGTCATTCTCGGCATGGTCTTCTTGCGAGAATGTGTGGCCACTGTAGACTGTCGCACGGGAAAAGTCTTTGTGAGTGGCCAGATGCCTTCGGAACTACTGGAAACTCCGGCGAATGACCAAACTACGCTGTGTGTCTGTGGTGATACGTTCATACCTGCGTTGTCTACCGTACGTGTTTCTGTTGTTTGTCGCGGCGCGGATTCTGACAGCTTCGATGCGAGCGTAGAACCAATGCACATAAACTGCGTGAAGAAGAATGTGTTGGTTCCCCATTGTGTGGTGTCGATTGATGGCGGACGAACTTGCCTATGGACTGTAAACTGTTCCTCTGAGCCCGTGACACTACCCAATGGTTTGAAATTAGCTTCGGGAAGCAAAGAACACGTGACCTTATCAGTGGTCTAGCTCACAGACGTGCCGGAAGAACGTGACGGAACTGGTTGTCACAATTTGGACGGGGCGCTTATGACAACAATAAATAAGTTGCTTAGCTCAAGCGAGCGCCGAACTTTAATGAATGTGCTGTTGAAGCACGTTTCGGTATTTGACTTTGCATAGAAGGGCAAAGTAGTCCCTATCCCCCTGTCTCGAATGCACCATACCATCGATACTGGCGCGCCAAGTCCGATTCGCCAAAAACCATATCGTGTTTCCCCGTCAGAAAGACAAATTATCAATGACCAAGTGCAGGAAATGATGCAAAAGGGAGTGGTACAAGAGTCAGCCAGTCCGTGGGCAGCACCGGTAATTTTTGTGAAGAAGAAAGATGGATCTTGGAGATTTTGCGTCGACTATCGCCGACTGAATGCCGTGACTAAAAAGGACGTATACCCGCTGCCACGTATAGAGGACGCAATAGACTGCTTACATTCGGCCTCTTATTTTTCCTCCGTAGACTTACGATCCGGTTATTGGCAAATTCTGATGCACCCAGAGGACAAGGAAAATACTGCCTTTGTAACCCCTGATGGGCTCTTTGAATTCAACGTGATGCCATTTGGACTGTGCAATGCACCGGCCACGTTCGAGAGGTTTATGGACACCATCCTGCGTGGCTTGAAGTGGAACATCTGCATGTGCTACCTCGACGATGTCGTCATCTTTGGCCGCACGTTCAGTGAACACAACTCTCGTCTGGATACTGTTTTCAACTGCATCCGAAACGCTGGCCTAATTTTAAACTCGAAGAAATGCCACTTCGGAGACCGCCAGACGCTTGTGCTCGGGCATCTCGTTGACAAGGATGGCATCCGCCCTGACCCCCAGAAGACAGCAGCCGTTGAGGCGTTCAATGCGCCGCGTTCCGTCAAGGAGCTTCGTAGTTTCCTGGGGCTTTGTTCGTACTTCCGCCGCTTTATTCCGAAGTTTGCCGACGTTGCGTATCCTCTCACATGCCTCGTACGAAAGGACAATTCCTTTGAGTGGACTCCGGAGTGCGATTCTTCATTCCGTCAATTGAAGTTTTTGCTGACGTCACGACCCATCCTTCAGCACTTCAGTCCTTCTGCTCCGACAGAGCATCATACGGATGCTAGTGGCATAGGTATTGGAGCCGTCCTAGTACAACGTTACGGCGACGGCGAACACGTCATCGCATACGCAAGTCGCTCCCTAAGCAGGCCGGAACAAAACTACACTGTTACCAAACAAGAATGCCTGGCGGTATTATCTGCAATTCAGCGGTTTAGGTCTTACCTGTATGGACACCCATTCACAGTCGTAACGGACCACCACTCGTTGTGTTGGCTTGTCAACCTTCGTGACCCTTGTGGCCGCCTTGCGCGCTGGGCACTCCGGCTACAAGAATACAGTTTTACCGTCGCTTACAAGAGTGGTCGTCGACATGCTGACGCGGACTGTCTTTTACGTATGCCACTTAGCACAACAGACTGTGAATCCGGTGACCTTGACCAGCTTGTAGCGTCTGTGTCGCCTACGTTCGCGGACTATCCCAGTTTCAGAGCACAACAGCGGAATGATGCTAAACTAGCACCACTATTCGCCGCTGCATCCGCTTCCACTAGTGCACGCCATTTCTGTATGCGCGATGGACTATTGTTCAAAAGGAACCTCTTCAGCAGTGGCGCGCGTTTCCTTCTAGTGGTCCCGGAGAGCCTGCGAACAGTTATTATAAGTGTCATGCACGACGACCCTACATCTGGACATTTACGTTTGGCACGGACGCTTCACCGGACTAAAGAGCACTTTGATTGGCCTGGTATGCAGAAGTCTATTGAGAATTATGTGGCAAGCTGCATGAAATGTCAGCGTCACAAACGTGCATCAACTGGTCCAGCTGGTCTTCTACAGCCGATGCCTACTCCAAGTGCACCTTTCGAACAAGTGGGCATTGACTTTCTGGGCCCCTTCCCAAAATCGGCTAAGGGCAACCGATGGATAATTGTTTGCGTCGACTACCACACACACTACTGCGAGACGGCAGCCGTCCCCTCCGCAACTGCCAGTGAAGTCTCGTCGTTTTTGTTACAGTATGTCATCCTCCGACATGGCCCACCTCGCCTGATTATCAGTGATTGTGAACGACAATTCACAGCGGATGTCGTGGAGGAGCTACTCCGTTTATGTGAATCCCACCTGCGTCACTTGACACCATACCACCCCAGAACTGATGGGCTGACGGAGCGTACCAACCGCACCATTATCAACATGTTGTCTATGTATGTCTCATGCGACCACAAGAACTGGGACGACGTACTGCCGTTCATTACTTACGCGTTCAACACCGCGAAGCATGAGATTACAGGCTATAGCCCTGTCTTTTTGCTTTATGCACGTTCGCCTCGGCACACAATCGACACAATATTGCCTTTCTGTGACCACGACAACGTCACTATCGCCGAGACTCTCTGCCTCGCCAAAGAGGCGCGTCGCATAGCTCGACTACGCACATTGGCATCGCAAGACAATGCGAAGGCACGCTATGAGATTCACCATCGACCAGTGATTTATCCCCGTGGTGATCTCGTGTGGTTGTGGACTCCGATGCGCAGGCGCGGGTTATGCCAAAAGTTTTTGGCCACTTACGATGGACCTTTTGTCATCGTCGACAGACTTACAGAGGTCAACTATGTAATAGCTCGTCTCACGGTGAGTGGTCGACGAGCTGCCAAAACCCAAGTGGTTCATGTTGCGCGCCTGAAACTGTACACGCCACGAGAACTCGACTGACTCGTCCGGCGGCCTTCGTCTGCGCGGAGAGGAATGTTGCGTACATGCACAAAGACAAAGAAGCGTATACGGTGAACGCACTTGTCGCCCAGAGCGAGAGAGGAAGAAGAGGATCAGGAGGATTTTTAACCAGTCGGCCGCTTCTGAGCTGCCCCTCGCGACCAAATAAATGGCCCCTTTCAACGTCTACCAGTCTCTTTCAAACGTAACAATATCGTTGGAGTGAATATCATACATATAGAAAGAGTTGGTCAAAGGGTGCCCGTGAAAGAGGTACTCGGTCAAATTGTCAAATTCCGCTGCCAAGGCAGGGCTGACGCTCGTGAAGTATAGATTAAATCTGTCAACAATACTTGCCTCTATGCAGTCGGGAAGAACCTGCTGTTTTCGGTTGTTGCCAGTAACTGCTTTCACTATTTCCCATATTTTTTAGTATTACAATTTGCGTGCTGTATAAGACGGCAATAATATTTTTTTAGCGTATTTTAATATTCGGAACTGATTTATTATGCATCATTTTATAATTACAAACTGATGCGTAATACGCACCATATCGGGTAGCTCTTGCAACGTTCTTGAGGCAGTGAACCTGGTAGGAAAGATTTTATCATAGAACCGGGTAGTTTTGATGATAAACTGTTAATATGTTAGCTCACGTTTTTTAAAATTATAAAAAAGGAGGAAAATAATATGAGAACTTAACAATTACATATAAAAGATATATAAAATGAAGCAGATGGTTTCAGAAACAACAGCAAATAAATGAATGAGTAAAGCAATTCTAAAAAAGTAATTTAGAAGTAATAATAAGTTCTACAGTCTGAATATCTTTATATCTTTGCAGTTTTATTAAACTCCTGGAAGACGTGGCCTGGCTCATACGCCATGTGTATTTCATACTCACTACTTTATCCTCCGATTCTCCGATCATTGGTTCGTAGGCCATATAAATATATATATATATATATATATATATATATAAATATGGCCTATGAACGCTTTGCTTTGCTCCAAACCACAATTATATTGAGATCTCTATGAGAGTTTAAGCTAGCATAAAAATGGCAAAATTTGAAGAATTGTGTGATTTTTGAAATGACCTAACTGCTAAGTAAATGAAATAATTTCTGAATGGAATACTAGCACAAATAAATAAAAGCTCTTTTTTAGCCTAAGCGCTAATTTGTGGTTAGGCAAACAAATATAGGTTTTATATACATTTTTTATTGTGCACATTTTGGTAAAAGGTAGCGAACTTTGAGAAAGCGCCATGGCCTTGGAAATTTTTTGAGCAAGAGTGTTTCGACGCAACACTCAGTTGGGTATACGAAAAGGGTGTGTATTTTATCGGCAGAATCTGGAATTGTCGGGCGCCAGTGCTGGAAAACTTGGCATGAGATGACCCATAGGTATACGATGTGTATCCAGCAAAGTTCACTAGACAAATCCATAAAGATAAATTTGGATGCTACCTTTAGCAAATGGTGACTAGGTACATACATTTCAGCGCATTAAAAGGTATATAAAAGAGCCTGATACACACTTCTCGCCTTTTCCTCTAATATGGGAGGCTTCAAACACTTATCTTGCTGACTGCTCTCTATATTGTGACGGTTTTATGTCCTTAAATGGTGGTGTACAGCCATTAGCCTGGCACTCCAACCTATCTTCGTCTTTTGGCATGAGAGTAGCATCTCATGTCAGACAATGACCTGACAACAATATTTATATTGCAAAGAGAGTTTGAATGTGCAGTGGTTAGCTGAAGCACTTTCACTGCCTTTTCCCTGCTTTGCGATGTTTTCTTTCCAATTTCGCGCACATAGACTCAAGTTTATGTGTGAACAAAAAAAAAACAGCATGTGATACGTGCTGAGTGTATTGTGTGATCACGTACAGCTTTCCTCTGGTACTGCGTGGCTGATTCTCCCTGCCTATGTGTGATTTGTCTTCAGAGATAGGCGCACCTTATCGCAGACTTGGAGGATGATGAGTTATAAAAAACTGCTACCTTTGGTCTTCGAGCCTGTTCACGGAGGCTTGTATGTAGTGCTTGCAGGCAAGACTTCTGCACGCAGGACAAACACAGGAAATGGCAATGCCCACTATTTTTAATGGTTTCTTTAGTAAATAAGGAGAGATGCTGCTCGAAGACACGTTTTTTATTATTCACCCTAGAGCAATAAAACTTGAGCTGTTTATGAAACTTTTTATGCGAATTTGAAATATATAGTTAGTTTTCTTGCAAGTTACACCCTTTTAGCTCTGCAGCAAGACAAAGTGAAAACCCTAAACCTTTTGCCCCACCTCTTTTCATAACTAAATTTCTGTAACTTTTTACCATTAAAAGTTCATATTGCTTCACATTAAGTGTAGAGCGCAAATACCTAATTAGAAAGCACATACAAAATATGTAATACGTGTGAAAATTAATAGACGTAAAAAGTTCATATTTCATCTACCCTAGTAAAGGTATACAAACAATTTTTATTATACAATAAAGAATTGAAATTTATAATAGATAATTGCATATGTCATACTTTGTAAAACATTTGGGTAAAGTTTCATGCAGATGCGAGCACTAGAAGTGCCTGAAAAAGGAGGTCCACATTGGAAAAAAATGGCAAAATTTATGTTTTAAGAAAAATGAGTTTTAAAGGTAAAATTGAGTTTTTATTTATAAAAAATATCATTAAATCAGATGAAATTTGCCCACCCAAAAGAACAATCCTTCTTGTAGTGGCCACAATGACTAAAATGCGCCAGCACCATGAGTTTGTCCCTCTCGGCTTTTTCGAGCCCACTCCTCACAAACATTTCGCTCACAGACAGGGCCATGAAACGCTTGCCAAACTTCCACTCCATCTGGAGGAGCCTTGTGCCAACTGCAAGCTAGGAAAAAGTTGGACAGGACTGCAAAATACAAACTAAGTCCACTGTCGTGCCATTTTCAGCCACATTTGTGCCACATACCATCGTACATATAGACAATGTCGTCCCTGCTATGTTCTCTCACTGCGAACTCTTTCGACCTCTCAAGATTGGCGCTGACGTAATCTATTGCCGCATCACGAACTTTCCGGCGGACGGGTGTGAATAACTGTTGATGCATTGCCTTTTGCAAGCCAACAAACTGCTGCAAATCGGACCAGCTGCTCGTAGTTTACTTCTACAGAGTGCACCGCCCAGCGGCTTTCACTTGCGAGCAATGCCTTTTTTTCATTCATAACGGAGATAATTACAGGAGAAAAGCATTGTTTAGCTGCGCTGCTCGAGAAACATGGACCCCGCAAATAGGTTTCACAGCACATACAGGCGCGTAGCGGCCAATGGTTGTCCCCGATTCGTACCATGTCATAAGCCAGTCGCGGCGCCCGAAACATGCGCAGAAGAGTGCTTTATTATTTCTTGCGCTGCATCAGCAAGAGAAACTGTTGTTATTTAAAGAGTGAGGCTCGACTCTTCGACTCATGCGATGAACAATGGCGAGCGAGAACGCATTATTGGTGGCAAAGTTCTTGAAGACTGCACACTTTGGACCTCTTTAACAGGAATCTTGTGCTGTTTGGATGCAATTTTAAAGCATTTCTAGTTAAGTCTTGACCTCTATTAGTTTTTCTTAACAATAGAGGTACTAATATCATTAAAACAGGTGAAAATACAAAATCGATAATGTTGAAAAAACCTCGCGTTTTTAGACCCGAATATCCCCTTAAGTAACGACGTATGAGGATTTGGAGGATAGCGCCTACAAACAAGTGTAGGTGAAACCTGTAATTTGAGATTTAGGAACTGTAGAGGTCCTTTGTTCATCATATCTACCGTCCGATTCTCACCTATGCCGCTCTCAGAACACTTTCAGGGTGTTCTTGGAATGCAGCAAATAATCGCCAACATCGAGAAGAATGAAATTATCAACGCCATAACAAAGTATGTGTTTAACCATGTCTTCCAAACATTCTGCCAACTTTCTGTTTAGGAATGCCAGGAAAATTTTGCAAAGGACAGGTGCCACTCTAGAACGAATACATAATCTTTTTTTTCATATGTGCATTGTTTCAGTTTTGTAGGTGGCTCAAATAACGAACACACACTTTTTCGCAGCACTGAGGTCCTACTAGAATGCTTTCAAGAGGTAACATAATTGTATTTATTATCTACCCTTGTTTACCAGGATGAAGAAATATAAATACAAAAGGGTATCTGTGTTGGCTTGAGTGGCCTTTGCCTTGTTCTAATTTCTTCAATATCTATCTATCTATCTATCTATCTATCTATCTATCTATCTATCTATCTATCTATCTATCTATCTATCTATCTATCTATCTATCTATCTATCTATCTATCTATCTATCCATCTATCTATCTATCTATCTATCTATCTATCTATCTATCTATCTATCACTGAGACGTAGCTAGCTAGCAAGCCAGCTAGCTGCCTCTCTGAGCACCCATGGTCATCCCTGAGGAGAAGGTAAACCAAAATTATTATGGAAAATGGTTTGACAATTA
This sequence comes from Rhipicephalus annulatus, assembly GCA_013436015.1. Lineage (NCBI taxonomy): Eukaryota > Metazoa > Arthropoda > Arachnida > Ixodida > Ixodidae > Rhipicephalus > Rhipicephalus annulatus. The sequence continues at coordinate 38,757 of WOVY01002369.1, forward strand.
CGAATCGTTAGTCGTACCCTGAAGAATGTGACTGTTAAAAATTATGTAGAAGACGAGGAGTGGTGATATCATCATTAAGATCACTGTTAGCAATAAAGAAGAGGGGTACGGGTGGGCTGCGCCATGGGCGCGTACTTTCTCTATATTTTCGTGTCAAAACCCGGGAGGAAAGACCTTCGGAGCTGAGACAGAGCAGACTTCACAAATTTCGACCAAAGTGGCACGAGGACGTTTGTGAAGCCGCCGTCTCTAAAGCTGACGTGCGAGGCCTAATCACCACTGTGACCTGGGAGCACGGCTCCGGTTGCAACTAAGAGTGCTAGGAGCACCCATGGACTGACGTGAGTGCAGGTGTCGTCTGGAGGTTCGCGAGACAGGAGCCCTCACGTCTACATTGGCTACATCGTTCTTACTCACCCTACACGACGACGGCCCGATATTCACAAGTCAAGGCAATCTATTGATGAACGACGCGCATCTTGACAGTGCAGTCCCATGAGGGCAAGCATCGTCTGCAGGCTCACGAGATGGGAGCCCTCACGTCTTTTTCGGCTCAGTCCTGACTCCTCCGTCACGACGATAGGTCGATATACACAAGATCTTGAAGAATAACAGCCCGACAAGTGTCAGATATTTGCTAGCTGTGTGAACCTTCCACGATAGATGCCGTGTTGTTTCCGACTTCGCCTCATGACATGGCCGGCCAGTGATCTCTCCTGTTTCTGACACTGGACCGGATCACGGAGGTCCTCTAAGAAAGGCGGAGTCAAACACGCAAGGCCGCTACTCAGGTCATCGCAGATACCGAACACCTACGCCATATTAACCACTCATAAATATGTGAGTTGCGCAACAATAATGGAATTTCGACTGAACAATACTAGCTTCACAGGGGAACTGACGAGGATAATGAAAACACAGTTCACAGTGATCATTTGAAAGCAGAGAAAGAGGAAGCAGAGCTTAACAAACACCAGATAATTCTAGCCAAGGTCAGAGTGGAGTATAGGATTGCGGACGTATTTGACAATCTCACTTGAAGGCTATGAGGCAAAGGATTTGGACAGAAGTTCAAGATGACGTGCACTCTTCATCTGTGGCACTGCCATCTAGCCTTTGCTTCTTCACCAGCAATCTTATTCTACGGAAGTTGGACGACTCAGACTCACGACGAATTGCTGAAAGCGCTGGAAGCCAGAAAGTCGCCAATTTCACCATCGTAACGAGTATCCAAGCACGTACAGCACAGCAGCTACTTGCAAAGAACTGGCTTACGCCTTTAGAACTTCCATCAGCGTACACTATCAATGAAGCAAAGGACATGACAGTTACAGCAACTCAAGAGCACATGCTGTAAAAGACTTGTACGAAGGAAAAGCAGCATGCATCTGGAAATCTAAAATGATGACACACCAGAACTTGGTGATGATGGCATGCCAGAAACGCCAGATTTTGTTGAATGGCAGTCTTCACGTCGGTGCCACCAAATACCAGATCAAATGAAATCAAGGCCACTTCGCCAAGGGAAGAGAAATTCAAAGTCAACGAGAAAACGGAAGCCTATCCAGTACTCATCAAAACTACGGAACTTCGGGTAAGCCACAGAAGTCAACATTAGAGAGACTGTTGTTAGCATAGCATATATTTTCGAAGATGCGAAACGTAAAGACAACGTCGACCCCCCAAATAAGACAGTCCAGACCTCCGCAGAGTGAAAGGGATGATGCTCCCAAGGCAAAGGAAGCCACGAGAAAAGTTCAGAGAAACGGATAGACCAGAAACTTGCGGAAGAGTCTGCATAATAAACGTTCCTGCCCAAGAAAAGCAATCGTGGAAAGCCGTTTACTGAAAGTGACGTGTCCACTGGCAAGAGCGTGGAACAAGCGCCGTAACGCTGGAAGGCTAAGTGTAGAAAGAAATTAGGATGATTCTATACAACCACTGACATGGAACTCGTATTGATGAACATTGTGTACTCGGAACGCATGTGCAATTTTAGTGTTATCCATAGTCCTCCGCCACTGTGGGGGCGTGGAGCATATTGAAAACTATGTCAAAGACAAGGAGTGGTGATATCATCATTAAGATCACTGTTAGCAATGAAGAAAAGGTGGGCGGGTGAACTTCGCCATGGACACGGCGGCTCGTCTTTTAGAGGCGAAGCTTCTTAGGGCGTGGGCTGTGCGTCCCCTGTAGCCTGTATGTAGCCACCTCTAGTTTAGTTCTTGCAGTGTTCACTACATGGCGGTACCATCCTCTGTATGAAGCCACCTCTAGTTTAGTTCTTGCAGTGTTCACTAGATGGCGGTACCGTCTCCTGTATGTAGCCACCTCTCGTTTAGTTCTTGTAGTGTTTACTAGATGGTGGTACTTGTAGCTGATGATGAAAAGATGCAAGATGTTTTAAACTAGAAAGCGGTACTTGTAGTTGATGAAAGACGCGAGATCTTATAAAATAGGAATGATGTCACATATGGCACGTGTCATTGGTTGAAGGCAATTGTTCGATTTAGTGCGGCGACGTACGCTAGGGGGAGCGATGTAATAAAATCGAGTGGGCAAAATGTACAGAGAATTCATGGTTTACCAGGTTTACCTCCGGAGCTTTGCCCACTCATCATCATTCACTTCGTGGATATGACGGAATTTTTTCTCTACATTTTGGTGCAGTGAAACGCGGTAGGAAGAACCATCAGAGTTGAGACGGAGCGGATTTTAAGAATTTCGACCGCAGTCGTAGCCTCGAGGACTTTTGTGAAACCGCCGTTGCTTAAGCTGGTGTGCAAGTCCTAACCACCACTGTGACCTGAGAGCACGACTCTGGTTGCAACTAAGAGTACTAGGAGCACCCATGGACTGATGTGAGTGCAGGTATCGTCTGGAGGTTCACGAGACGGGAGCCCCTACGTCTACTTCGGCTCCGTCCTGACTCTCCCCATCTCGTCACGTACGTCCTTGAACCTTTTTGCCAGCCATGAAGCACATAAATGGGGGCTGGTATGTGCCGCAGGTGATTGACAGGTTGCGTCTACCAAGGAACAGTGAGGACGAACACGTCTAATTTTAACGCGACAGCGTTCAAAAAAGAGCTGACATTGGCAACGTGTACCCGAAGAACGCAAAGAGAAAATATCGGGGTCTCAGAGGGAATAAAACCACGAAATTCTTTGTCGCAATGAAACGTTCTGGTGATTGATTGATTAATATGTGAAGCTTAACGTCCTGAAAAAACGATGTGGTGTAGAGCCAACCTATGTCTCGGAACTTCTATGGGAATAGGCACTAGCTTGGTGTAAATTTGGTGAAACGCCCACTCTGCTTGCAATGTTGGCTATCCAATTTAATAAACAATCCATATGTACTCCTACGAACCAGCTGTCTCATCGGGTAATGTCAACTGTTATTATAGGTCATTCATTCAAGTTGACTTATGTAGCAATTATCATGGCTACCATCCTCAAGAGCACAAGTGTTACATACCAGCGTACTGCTTCTCATGTTGCTAATACTCAAGTTGCTGTTTGCAATAGTTGCACAAGTGGGAAAAACTGATGACATAGCACATCTGTTCAATGTAAGTCTGTGCGTACAACATTTGTACTTGTATCTAGAGTTCTTTTGTGACGTGTCCACAAATGAAGAAAATAGGTGACCAGTAAAAGAGCGAGAAATTGTGGGATGCACCGTCTGTTACCAGCTTCCGGCTCGAGAAAAGCAGACGACGGCAAACCGCTTCACCGCAAGCCTCAGATTATTCGTGATTCGCGCGTTCGGTCGCCCGTTTATCTTCGTCCTGATAACCCATGGTCAGTTGTTCAGCTGTTGGCTGCTCCAACTCGAGCGTGCAAGGCAAACGCAGGTATCAATTGCCATGTAATGAAGACAAAAACGAGGTGGACCGTGACTGTGAAGAGAGCCACAGCGACAGGTAGCCTTTGAGTACGGAACTGTGAAGCCAGAGTGTGCGAAAGCCATTTTATCACAAGTACGTGTGTATTCCACAGTGAAAAAAACCTTACGCATGAATTTGCTGCGAATATTATGAGAAATGAATTGTCGCGCAGCTGCACCTAGCAAAGATGTTATGGGAATGAACGGGCAAAATGTACCGGCCATACGAAATTAGCGCCAGCCATTGCACCTATATATATGACAAAAAAACGCGAAAGCGTTACTCAAGAGTAAGTTTACACGAAGTGATGGACGAGTGTATTTGCGTTTATCTTGGTCAAACTGTGCGCCAGAACAGCAGCCAAAAGAAGAAGTGCGTTAAACAAGTGCAGGATTTCGATTAATCGGCACCGTCTATGTATGACTGTATTGTTTATGTGCCGCCGTGCTGTGCAGCTTGACCAAGATCAGCGTTCAAATGAGCATCTGACTTCGACTATGAAAGGAATCTTATAGCGTGCTAAAGTCTAGAAACAAAAATATCTTAACGCGCTCCAGAAGTATTGCGCTTCATTCCGATCGACTGACGAGGTCGGCCGAAGCAGCGATCCCGAAATGAACTCATAGCACACTGCTACAGTCATCTCTATCCCCTGAGATCTTTAAAATGGTGACTTTTCATCTGCAGTACCGTATCTTACGAGGAAGACTGTTTTGTGTATCGACTGATCTGCTAGCCAAACTGACAGCAACCCCGAGCAGCATAAATCGTTGCAGATCATTTTTGTGCGACAGAAAAGTTGCTTGACCGTTCATGTATTTCGTAGCTTGTCATCATCACAGTCACGGTTGGAAAAAAATAAAAAAAAAAACACTTACATTGCACAGCGAGGTGCTTTTCTCAACGAAGCCGTACAAAAATGTACGCGTGCTGCTATTGACTCATGCGGTGCGTAGAATCGGATGCTCTCGAGTCCCACAGTTCGTTGCGATTGCCCGTTTCATCACCGGTCACCTATTACAATATGGTTACCCACCTTCCGCATGCTTTGCATAAGGTTGATTGCGAAGATGTGTGCGATCTGACAAATTTGCTGGACCATTCACAGAGATGCAGTCTACTTTATCAGCTTATCTTAGCTGAATGTGAGACGTTTATGTTCATTTTTGCTGACTTATGCTTAGTGCTTGTTGAATATGTCTAGTTCTATTCTTGAGCCTTAATCAACATTGCGCTCATGTAGCTTGGGCCAAAAGGAGGCCTGCAGTGTTTTGATAGAGATAGCTTTTTGATGAAAGATCACAACATCGAATAAGGACAGAAGACATTTTAATTGTACACATAAGGATTAAGAAGTCGGATATTCTTCAAAGATACTCAATCTTTCCAGCAGCCTATTCGCAGGTTGAAAGGATGACATTTTTCTCCATTTGCGACGCATATGCCTAAACTGCACGTGTAATTGGCACGTTTTTTCATGGAATCGTAACCATTTTTGGTTACAGTCTGCAAAAAATGACAGTGTTTCGATCGATAAGACAATATAGGACCCTTATTAAACAGCTTTATTATTCGTAGCAGATTGAAATCCCTGGCAAACTGCTGGTACGTGTTAATGAAATTTAGTCTGGCAGGTCGTGGATACAATAAAATTGGGCGTTGTTGGTTGTTAACACTTTTGTGATTATTTTTTACCAGCAGAAGAATAATATATTATTTCTTTAAATTATGAAACTCTACTACTACACCTGAACGTCACTCGAAAGTCGGCTAGTTTAGAGGATTTTATTTTTCGGCCACACTAAAAAAATCTGTTCGTGGAGGCCAAATTTTCAAAATGATTGCAAAAAGGCCTGAGGCCTCTTTATTTGAATTTAGTGGCACATTAAGAACTCCACATCGCAGAAATTTCTGAGGCCCTTAACTACGGCGCCATTCATACTCAGACAGCGCTTTTGGGACGTTCAACGCCGACAATAATTTCTTTACTACTATTAAGCGTCAGTGCACTTTGCTTTCTTACAAGCGTCCTATGTCTGCCTGTACATTAAATGAGAAGTGTGTGGAATGAAACATTGACGTTATTGAAAAATTTCTAACATTGCCGGTTTTGTTTTTATATTCAAGCTTCCTTCTTTTTTAGAATTCTGAGTGGACTGAGCGCACTGTATAAAAATATCAGCAAAGTCCTTAGCTTAGCCGGTACATTCGTAGGTTGAGGAAAATACGTATCAGACTAAAACCAAGAGCACGTAGCAAAGACGCGAAGCAACATACAGATAGTCTTGCATATCATATATGGCACGTCAATATATGCCTTCATTGTGTTGCATTCAGTATTAAAGCAAAAAAACTGTTTGAAACTTGAAAGTTTGAAGTCATTCTGTAAAGTAATAATAATATGATAGTACGCGCCAAATGAGAGCACTGAAGTTCACTTCGGAATTTGCCCGAGTACCACCGATAAGGCTCGAAGGTTTGACGGGGATTGACAGTGTATGACGAAAGTTGCTGGTACGTTGATTTGAAGGAACAGTGCGAATAACCACACGGTATGTGGAAAATATACTTGCCAATTTACTCGATGCACTCTTAACGTAGGTACACGTACCTCTTAACGTTTTACAAAAAGAAAAAAAATACTGAAGCCAGCTGTTACTCGCTGACTGCTTCTGATGAATTTCGTTCTCGCAATACATCTGATCTGTCAGATTTTATAGAAAAAATGCTAGTGCGTGAAGCGCCGCAACGTTTGAAAGCAGAGCTACAGTGGACCACTTATTGTCACTAAACAATTTCCGTTCTCAGCCTCAATCTCTACAAGTAGGGTTTACCCTTTATACATACATTATACGCACTTCAGGGGTAGCACAGGTTACAAAACTGGAATCCAATATCGGCCGCCACTATGTAGTAAAACTTGAGCGTTAATGCACGACGTATACACTGATAGTGTACAGGCCAGGACTTTCATTGTTCTTTCAGCGAGTGGACCACATTAACTAAATTTAGTCCCGCGAAGATGGAGACCGAAAAGAAGACGCCAGGTGACTGTAATTTGAAAGAAGGCATTTCGGGTATCGCATTTATAAATCATTTGTAGAGATATTTGACGTGATAATTTTGAAATCATATCGATGCCAATCTGTTGAACTTCTAAGATCCGAAAGCAGTGATACTGAAATAAAGTTTTTTATCTTCCACAGTTGTTACCTGTGTAAGAAAAAAATAGGTGTTAAAGTTTTAAACATGCTGACTTGATGTCCGCCACCATCACCACCACTACCATAATCACCATCATCATCATCATCATCATCACCACCACCACCACCACCACATTGTCATCATCATCATCATCCTGACTACGCCCACTGCAGGTCAAAGACCTGTTTTATGATCCGTGATAGAACCGATTCTAGTGGTTTCTGTTGCCACTGTACATCTGCGAACGTTTTAATCTCATTGGTCTACCACTGCTTAGCTACCACTGCTAGTCTACCACTGCTTAACTATCACTAGATAAGTAGTGCCCACGATACCTTCCGCGGAGACCATCATCAGTGTCAATCGAAGCAGTTCATTTGCTACTGAACTCACTCACCTCCCTAAATGGGAATAGTTGTCCGCGCTGGTAGGTAAATACAAACCTTTTGATGAACTTAGCAGCCTGTGAACGTTAGTGCCAGGAAATGACGGGCCGCATGCGAAAGATGCGTAGTCCGCATGCTGCCATCGGGCAGCGTACTTTGGACCACTGGCCAAGGCGAAGCTGCTTGGGGAGTTTCTAACCGGAGTGAAATCTAGCAGGAGCAACATACATTATTCAGATTTCCTCACAATTTATTCATGGACTACGTTAGCTTGCTATAAAAGGGGAGTGTGTAATAGTGGTACGAATGTTAACTCAACCAAGGTTTCAACAAAGCTTTAGTGAGTGCCATGCTTTGAAATTGCACGAGAAGGCTCATTTGAGTGTGGCGAGGAGGAAAAAAAATCAGGGGACCCTTTAGCTTTCGCATTTAAAGTTGATTGCGACAGAGATTGCTTGTTCATATTGCGTACAGAGTTCGAAATGACTTGTGCCAGGAGGGCTTTCGCGTGCGACAACGTGCTATGTAATGGGTATACATTGCATGCTTTAAACCACGGGGAAATTAGGCGCGTGAAATATTTAGAAGTTTGCTATGCACACGCTGCGTGGTCCTAAATAAAAGTTTGAATTAGCGTGTGTGCCTTTGTTAGCGGTAGCCCACTTTAACTAATACAATCACTAGTTACGACAGCCGATAACAATGCATGCTAGTACCACGCAATATTTCTGTGGCATTATACTGTTTGCATTGTAAAGAACGTATGCTGGACGCGTGTGTTTGCAAAGCCTTCAAGCTGCTTTACCTGCATTTACAAGCAAAGGAAGTTATTTTCATGTTGATTTGAAGCAGAGGCACGGCTGGGTAATTATTAGCAGACCCAGGTTCAATCCTCTCTTAGAATAATAATTATTATTATTTATTTCATTTTTTGCCTAATTCAAGTATTTTCAGCCGTGCACAAGGTCATGCTTTTACGCTCACAACCAACAATGCCACCATGACCAGCGACTCAAACGCCGACACCGGAGTTCCTACGAAACGAGCTCTTTCACTCTATGGCATTAAAACAAAATCGTAGCGTATCGATGGAGTGATGATAAGTGCGGTGAGGCGTCTGTCTGTCTGTCTATCTGTCTGTCTGCCTGTCTCTCTCTCTGTCTGTCTGTCTGTCTGTCTGTCTGTCTGTCCGTTTATCTAGCGAACACTCCAAGTACCGTCATCTTGCATTTTTTCATGATATTGTTTTGGTGAGAAGGCTTCTGAAAAACACATTTACTTTAGATAAACAAGCAAGCATACAATACGGAGCCCCGTCTGCACAAGCTCGCGATAAACATCGTCTTCTCTTCTATTATATTCATCTGGGTGCCCCGCAGCATCACCTGCGGCGACGAAGGGTCCGTCTCGGTGCTTGATTGGTGTGAGTAATATCGCTTTAGCCAAGTGACGTGAACAACGTCAGAACACGATCGCGCGCTAGTGTTAATAGAAGTTCAATTTTATATGTCATGACAGTGACTTGATGCACCACACGGTACGGACGCGGGTATGGCAAAGCCAGCTTTTCGCACAGGCCAACTCAACGTGACGGTGTCCTGAAAAGAACTTAGACACCGCGACTGAAGTGGACATTGCGATGGCATGCATTGCATACCAGTCGTTTTTGTTCCTGCAAATCGCTCAGACACAGGCGAGCAATCTCATGTGCCTTTTGAGCTCTAGTGATCACACCGCGGGCGTATTCTGATTTGAGGCTAACTGCAGGAAGGAGCGTGTCAAAAAGCTGCGAGGGTTCTCGTCCGCACAGGAGGAAAAATGGCGAGAAACCTGCAGTATTATGCCGGGACATATTATAGGCAAATGTCACAAATGCGAGGGCGGAGTCCCAGTCACGATGGTTGGAAGAAACGTACATGGTGAGCATGTCTGTGATGGTTTTATTTAGCCGCTCCGTGAGCCCGTTGGTTTGAGGGTGATACGCCATTGGGAACTTGTGCTATGTTGAGCAAGAGTGTAATATGCCTGGGATACCTTTTGATAAAACTAGCCACTCCAATCGGTAAGCAGTTGCTGAGAAGCACTGTGGTGTAGTATGACGTCTTCTGGGAGAAAGTCAGCGACGTTGGTCGCACAACCGGTAGGAACGGGCGGCATGATGGCATACCGAGTGGATTAATTCATGGTGACTGCTATGCACTTGTTTTTGCTGGCCAATAAAGAGAACAGCTCTAGTAAGTTAAGACCTACCCTACAAAATGGTTTTGATGGGATCTGAATGGACTGAATGCGTCCCGCTGTAAGTAAGGGTTGCTGGTTTTTGCGCTGATGACAGGATTTGCATGAGGCGACGTAACGGCAGACGGATCGGTAAATACCGGGCCAAAAGAAGCGACGCCGAACGAGGTCATAAATTCTTGAAACTCTCAGGTGACCCGTTGTCGGAATATTATACAACTGTGTGACGACAATCTGACGCACATGTTAAGGTATGACCAAAAGCAGCTCAGGTCCGTCAAGATTCATGCTGTAGCGTTTTAATGCGTCATGGGAGAGCAGGGACATACGAAGAGACGGAAGAGTTGTGGGACCACTGAGCTGAAGGATTATATCGCTGAGGCGAGGATCACGGCGTTACTGATTTCCGATGTTCCGGAACGTAGAAAGTGCCAAAACACAAGTGGACTCATCGGTCTCGAAAAGGTCTGCTGGGTCTACTGGATGACGCGACAAGCAATCAGCATTCTCATGGTGGCGGCCTGATTTGTAGACAATTGTGTAGGAATAATCCTGTAGCTGTAGAGCACCAGGATATTTTAAGGACGACAGCCAGCATAAGGCTCAGTGACAACCGTGAACGGACGTCCATACACATATGGTCACAATTTAGCCACTGCCCAGACGAGAGCGAAGAATTCGCGTTCCATGATGTAATAATTTTGTGCTGCTGGCGATAAAATACGGCTAGCGTATGCAATAGCACGCTCGTTCTATGCTGTCATGAAAAAAAAGGCTGCGCTTACGTGGCCGCTGGCGTCGGTACGCACTTACGTTGGCGCGAGTATATCAAAGTGGCCGAGAATTTGTGGTGTTGTATGCTTGGTCGACAGTTCAACTAATGCGCTGGCTTGTTCAGGTCCCCACACTTAAGTCACATTGTTTTTAGTAGTTCCGTGAGCGGGCGTTAGACGGCAGCGCGATTCCGCACATATCTACAAAGGTAAGAACAAAGGCCCAAAAAGCTTCGAACTTCGTTCGCAGAGGTCAACACAGGAAAATCTTTGATGGCATGTAATTTGCAGGATCGGGACGAACACCAGAAGGATCGACAAGGTTTCCAAGGGCAGTGAGTTGCAGGCGGCCAAAATGATATTTCGACGAGTTTAGTTGGAGCCCTGCTTGGCAATATCCGAAGGTATTGTTGAGATACGCTCGAGGTGAGTTTCAAACGTCGGTGAAAAAACAATGGCGTCATCAAGATAGCATAAGCAGATTGACCGCTTAAAACCGTGAAGAGCCTTCATCATTCGTTCAAATGCAACCGGGCATTGCATAACCCGAACGGCATTACCTTGAACTGATATAGCACAACGGGAGTTATAAATGCTGTCTTTTCACGGTTCAGATCATCAACTGATATCAGCAATAACCCGGAGTGAATGTCGATGTAATAGAAAAAAATTGCTCCACTAAGGCAGCCAAGAATGTCATCTGTCCTTGACAGAGGGTGCACGTCTTTTTTGTAACTTTGTTAAGATTTCTGTAGCCGACACAGAAGAACCAGCTGTTATCCTTCTTCCTCACGAGCACATTGGGCGAAACCCAAGGACTTGAAGGAGGTTCCATAATGTCCCGAGCAAGCCTCTTGTAGATTCCTTGCTGGATCGTGTGGCACTCGGTAGAGGGAACCTGATAAGGTCACTGGCGTACCGGATTCGCATCGCCGGTGTTGATCCGAAGCTTTACGATCGTCGTTTGACTTAGGTGTTGGTCATAGAGATCAAACACGTTTTGATACGACGCAAAAAGACCACGAGGGGCCGACACATGCTCGGCCGGGAGGTTAGACGCAATCATTTTAGTTATGCAGTCTAGAGCACTGCCCGCCTGAATACTGGCAGAGGACGGTGTATTTTCTGTTAAGGTAGAGATGTTGTAGTCGCCGGCTGGGGCAATGGTTGCAAGGGATATCCCTCATAGCAATACTTCAGAGCAAAGTCCAAAGTTCACAAGAGGGAGGCATGCCACGTTGTCGTTCATTGTGATAAGGGGGGGACGCAACGTTAAGCGTCAGGCTATACAGTGTTCGCGTTTTGCTAATGTAGCATCGCTGTGCCCAGCATGCGCGCGCATCAACGCTACATTGCAGTATATTGGGCCCTTCATGAAGCTCTCGCGGCCGTTTTGCTAGCTCCACATATACTAAATTTGGTGTTACGTGATGTCAATGGTTTATGAAATGTATGACACTGCAAAAATGATAATCATGACACGCGTGTCATGTGAGCTCATGACAACATACCACGCTTCAGGCGTGCTCGGGGTCGTTTCACTACCTCCTAATATACTAACATTGATATAACGTGATGTGAATAGACGACGACGGCTAACGACACACCCAAACATGATATTCATGGCACAGAATTCATATATGGCATCATTTACCTCCACCTCGTAACGTTCTCCTGATTTTAAAATGACATATCAACCTCTCTCATTCGTGCTTCGCGTATCACCGATTGCCACTGTCGATGGGATCTGCTAATTTTTCGTGTTTTAATGGTTTCTTGAGTAATTTATAGATGACGTGGGAGAATTTGAATGATAGCACCTTTACACATGTGTAGGCGAAACTTATAATTTCATATCTAGGAACTGAAGAGCTTCTTTATTCATTATACAAACAGTCTATTGCCAACATCAATATTCACAAACCATAAAAAAACATTCGCCAACAAATATTCGGCAACCATAAAAGAAGATGAATGTACCTATTTTTTCTAAACTTTCTACCAGCTTTCTGTTAATGATTCTCAAAAAAATTTCGCAATGGACAGGTGTCAGTCTAGAACGAGTACAGATTCTTTCTTTTATTGTACATTGTATGCGATTTGTAAGTTACTGTAATGATGAACACACACTTTTTCGCAGCACTCAAGTTCTATTCGGATCCTTTCAAAAGGCAATATATTTCTATTTATTACGCACATTTGTTCACCATGACTGAAGAACATTAAATAAAAAATAAAGGTATATGCGTTAGTTTAGAGCGGCCCTTGCCTTGTTTTATTTCTTGTAATCTATCTATCTATCTATCTATCTATCTATCTATCTATCTATCTATCTATCTATCTATCTATCGTCTCCGAGCACCCGTGGTCACCACCCAAGGTGGGGGTCAGTCAAAGTTATTACTAGGAGGTAAAATGATTTCAGCAATACGACCTACTGGTCATACTACGAAGAATTTGACAATCCCGTCACGTATGTCCTCGAACCTTTTTGGCCAGGCGTATAGCAAATTACCGCGGGCAGGCATGTGCCACAGATGATTGACATAGAGAAAGAGGTGATGATGATGATGATGATGATGATGATGGTGATGATGAACAAACTTTATTTATTTGCAGAAGGATCCTTCTCACTCTTAAGGTGAGGGAGGGGGAGGATGAAACGACGGCCATGATCCCGTTGGCCTTGGCGACGTCTTCGGCCTGCCGAATTAAGCGGGCTTGTAACTGAGAGTCAGAGCTGTGGAGAGCGGTATTCCATCCACTCCTGTCTGGGAATTTGCTTCTCATGGGGGCGTGTGAGCGTGCCCATAAAATGTGGCTATAGTTCACCCTGTTGCGAAATTTACACTTATCTGAACGAAGTTCCTGCACGCAGCAGTTCATTGTTACCGGACTAGGGAATGTATTTGTCTGAAGTAGGCGCCACACCACCGCTGGTCCTCCATTCAATGACAAGTGTGCGAGAGGATAAATTTTCCTGCTTAACCTGTAAAACTGCGTAATATATCTGTAAATGGTCATCCGCTCAAATCTCTCGTCGTCGTCTCAGCTTGACCAGGGCAATCCAGAGGCTCGGTCTGTGAGTCCTCGAGTAATCTGGTGCGCAGCCTCATTGCCGGGTAAGGAGGAGTAAGCGGATGCTCTGACTATATAAACTATTCGTTGGTCTTTCTGTCCAGCCAATATTCCTAAAGCTCTTTGAGATATTCGTTCTCCTGCAAAGTTTGTTATTGCCGTGTGCGAGTCGCTATCGAATAGTGAAGTCGAAGTGGGTGCTATGGTCAGTGCAATAGCTGCATTGTCTGCCTTTTCTGCGCAGCTCGTTCTCACCAAAACGCTGACCTTATGATTTTGTTTGTAGTGTACAACTGCTATGGCCATCAAGGCGATGTTAAAAAGAAAATGGGATAGGACTGAGCCTTGCGGCGTTTCTCTGCTGCCAAGCCTAAACTCTTGAGATTCTGCTTCGCCTTGTCTTATTCGTCCAGTCCAGTCAGTTAAAATGTTTTTTATATAATCGTATACTCTTTTTCCTGCCGCTACCGCATGAAGATTGGCAAGTATAGCTTTATGTGATGTATTATCGACGACATTTTTATATATTTAGGCCAACTATGACATTTGTATTGTGTGTATTGAGACCCGAAATATATATTTGATGTTTATACTTAAACATAATGCGCACAGTTTTGCCCTGAAGCCTAACAATGTGTGAGGATAGTGCTCAGTGTCTTTCATATAGTTCGACAGGGGAGTGAGGATAACATGCTCTAATAACTTTTCTATACAGTATGTTTGGGAAATACGCCTAAGGTTATCAAGGTCTAATTTTTTGCCTGGCTTGGGAATAATATATTATTATTGCCGTTTTCGATTGTTTGGGTATCCTACTTTTTCCCAACATTTGTTCTTATATTCTATGAGGGCTGCGACGGATTTATCGTCTAAATTCCTGAGCGTCCTATTTATGATCCCATCGAGGTTCGGGGGGGATGTTGCGTTCAGTTTCATTAGTTCCGAACGTACCTTTGCCTCTATTGTGAGTCGGTCTAGGCAATCATTTGCTTTACCCTTGTACGAGCTTAACTGCTCTAATAAAGTTTTGTCGTTCTGCTGTCTTGCCCGCTTCCGAGTCTAAAGACATCTTAACAGGTTCTATAGGTTAGAGAAACCAATTTGTTTTTTCACGCATTACAATTTTTCTCCCATATTTTTCTGCATAGTTGGTTCGCGTACTTCTCAATATCTTTACTGAGCGTGGCTGTCTTTTTTTATAAGGCTATTGTTGTGTTTTTGTGTTTTTTGCCGTTTTTAAATGATCTCTTCTGCCTCCCTTATATGTGGGAGCTTACCGTCTCTGCTTTCTAGTCCTACTGTTTTGGTCTGGTCTTAGTTTCTATTTAGGTACTTTGCTTAAAGTTTCCTAGTCATTCATATAAGCCTTCGATGACATCACAAGCTTCTTTTAAATGATTTTTCTAAAACTATCCCATTCTACCATCGTAAATTTTTGCCTCCTCTTTTTCTTGGACCCGCTTTAAACGTGGTCTGAATTATATAGTGGTCACTGCCAACATTTTCTTCTGTGTTGAGCCAATAAGTTTTTTTACTATATTCTTAGTAAACGCGAGGTCAGTATACGTCTTTGGATGCGGTGTTTTCAATCCTAGTGGGGACAAACTGTCGCTTATCAACGTAAGGCCTTCCTGTTGGGAGTCTATCTAGAAATTGCTACCTATGATATTTTCTTCGTCATAACCCCACGCCACACGCGATGCATTGAAATCTGCTATAACAAGTGCTCGGTTGTTTGCAATGCTGATCGTTTTCCTTAAAAGCGAACTGAATTCGGTCCTTTGTCTAGGGCTGCTATAGACGTTTAATATGAGTAGACTGTCAACCCTCTTCTGCGATGGAGCTAACTCAGCAAGAACGTGATAGACATCGCAGATTTTTGTACCATGTCCTATCGCCATGAGATTTCTTCGCACGAGGGTTGTTACGGACGTCTTTTCGTCAAGAATGCCATTAGATTAGTAATTCGACAATTTAGCAATTCCTCCAGTGCTCTTTAGAGCGATGACGTGTGGCGCCTTTCCGTTGAAGAACTGTTGTGAGCTTCACCGTTTCCGGTGATAGCCGCGACAGTTACACTGCTAAATTTTATACTGATTACGTCGTGCCATGTTTAGGAATGGTCCCTTTTCCTGCGACTTTTAGATGCGGAAGCATCTTATACTCGCGCCTTGTAGTGCGCCGTCCGCGCCGTCCGCACCGCTTCTCGAACATTCGACAGCTGACGCGCGCGAATGCGCCGTCGCGCCGTCGCCCACCATCTGTGCCGCGCGCGCTTCTCCTTCGAGAACATTCGACAGCAGACAGCGCATGCGCCGTCGCGCTGTCGCCATCTGTGCCGCGCGCGCGCTTCTCCTTCGAGAACATTCGACAGCTGACAGCGCATGCGCCGTCACGCTGTATATATACTCAAGGCCGGCGCTCGCTCGCTCAGTTGCCGCTCGTCCGTTGGTTTGTACGGCGCGTCGACGTCTGAAGTCGCCGTGAAATGAATGACAACGAATCCACAAACAGAATGATCGACGTCCCTTCGACTAGCGCCGGCCAAACTGTTGGCGGAACCGCTTCCGCATGCTCCTCAGTGTTCCCCCGAGGGAAGCTGCGGCCAATTTTTTATTACTTTGGTCGTAGTAGTTTTGACCGGTCAGCTCCTAAAGACTTCAAGTTTTTGCGTGTTCTCTACCACCGTTAGTCGATTTTCTAAGGTTACTCCGAGCTACAACTGAAATACTGTGAATGGTTGATGCATTACCTCAGTTAGTTCTCAAAGCATATTCTCGTCTTTCTTTTCTAGGAGTTTTGTGGGGTCTTCATTTTCTACAGGAGATATTTCTTCTGCTCTTCTTTTTGGTGCATGCGCTCATGAATCCTGTGCACGAATAGGAGTTAAAATTTGACTAAACGATGCCGCAGGGCTAGTTGACTAGCGCAGTTGAGTTTGCCTGAACTTATCCTTCTTTTCCTTCAGTTGTTTGATTTCGTCCCTTTGTGTTGTGTTCTCGCGGGTGAGTTGCTATAGCGTTTTCTTAAGATGGTTTAGCTCTTGCCCTAGGGTTGAACATTCCGCCACTGCCTGAGGTGAACTCTTCAATGGGAGGGACTCCCCGGATGCATTTCCCGCCCAGCTCATCGTTAGTCGGCTGTTCAGACCGCCGTCAGGACCCTCGTGTGACTTTCCTTGAGGTGACGTCGTTGCCCTTGTCTTGGATTTGGCCCATACCTGTATCTGTGTTGCCGTGTGGACCTTGATCTGAATATGAGTCTGGGTTCGTGTTGTGTTTTTTCTCGTTCCTCTTCGGCGAGTCGCGGGAAGGAGCTGGAACAATCTCTGCGTCGTCCTTCTGTGTTTGGGTGGCGTTGCCATTCCCCTTCGTTTGATTTCTAGATGTGTGCTGTTGCCTCCAGGTCTGTGTTGCACCAATATTTGACAGTCTTCATTCCTTGTTGTTAATTACCTTGTTATCGTTGTTTCTTCCACCATCTTTTCTAAACCGTTCTTTGTATTTTTGTCTCCAGTAAGAGGGTCTTTCCCGCAAATCTACACCTTGGGTCACATTGGTGATTTTCAGTCATTGAGCACTCCACAACGACGACAATTCTTTCTGTCAGGCCATGGGCAAACGTCCGCTCGATGCCCAATTCGTCCACAAGTAGTGCATGTTTCATATTGCTTTTGTAGAGGAAGCACCTATATTCGGCACCATGCTAGTACACAAAATACGGCACAAAATATCCTTCGAAGACAATAACCTCTGAGTCCGTAAGTCTCATATGCCGTGCATGTAGAATCGATGGGTTCCTCAGATTGACCAAGTTTTTCTCTATGTCTTCTTGATTGTCACACGTCGGTATTCTGTGAATAACCCGTTTGAATGTGTTTTCTGGTGCTGTTATATAGGCGGCTGTAGCGTAGCTCTTGTAATGGATCTTAACTCTCTTAATGTTGCTGCAGTCCTTCAAATTGGCCAGACTAGGTGTGCTCATTATCAAGGTATTCTGTCGCATGTTGATTCTGAGGGTATCTTCCCCAGCATTGTCGAGCTGTACTTTCGCCACTCGTAGAACACCGTCTGTTATGAGCGCTAGACTCTGTGACGTGAAGTATTGACCGCCTCCTGGACGTATTACTACTTTGTAGTCATCTTCCAAAAGATGCGGTTCTTTCGGCACTGCCCGATGATGCAGAAAATCCTTGAACCAGGTTCGACTTGTCTTTTGCCTTTCTGTGTCGTTCATGGGTCGCAACCCACCCCTGAGTGTTATTGAACTCTTCGGGAGACAGCGTCTCCCCCTCAGTTTCCAAAACGTCCATTTTGTAGGCTTCAAACAAGCCGGGGGCCTGGCTTGTCAGCTAGTTGCCAGGGCGTCGATGGCCCTGTGATGGCGCAGCTAGGGTGATGCCGTTGTGGAAAATTGAAAGAAGTGTAACAGCTCAAAAATTTTGGCCCACCTGGTATATCCTGGCACCTGACGAATCGGGTGACCACCTGGCGACAGCTCTGATGGTATTGAATCCCCTAGTTTTCCTCATTCATCCGCAAAACGAAAAACTCTCAAAACCCATACGAGAGGTGTCCGAATGGCTTGGCCCTCTCGGGGCTCTCACAGAGAAAAAGAGAGAAAACATTTTAATATTTACATCATGGAAACCATGTGGAAGGGAATCCTAGTTTGGGTTCCTCATGATCTCGGCGATCGAGCCGGCCCATTGAATCAAGGTGTGGTAGACCTCGGGAGGCCCGTGACGAAGGGCAGCGTTCACAGATCTTTGATCCAGAAGGGGCGTAGGATCCAACAAGAAGGCTCGGCATGAATTTTGTGAGTCAGTTAGTATGCAAACATCACCAGGAATATCAAGAGCATGTCGGACAGCAAGCGCTACACTAAAGACTTCGCCGTCCGCAGGAGTAGAACTCCGCAAAAAGGCAGCTGTAAATAATATTGCGTTACCATCTAACACTACCGCGGTATACCCACCGCGGCATCGTGCAGAGTCGATATATAATCTGTACGCCTCAGCGATGTCACTGAGCAAGCGGATCAGGTACCCAGTGAGTGAGTGAGTGAGAACTTAATTTTGGTCCAAAGGCGGCACCACATGCGTGCTGGCGTCCCGCGTCATGCTGAGGACTCATTTTCCAGGGGATTGGTTGATATGTCGGGTTTAACATCCCCGAATCACCATATGAATATGAGTGACGTCGTGGTGAAGGTCTCCGCAAATTTCGACAACCTGGAGTTCTTACACGCACCCAAATGTGAGCACACGGGCCTACAACATTTTCGCCTCCATCAGAAATGCAGCCACCGCAGCCGGGATTTGATACCTCGACCTGCGGGTCAGTAGCCGAGTACCTTCGCCACTAGACCACCACGCGGGAGCTTATGCACCTTCAAGGTTCGACATACCTAAGGTGAAACACCGATAGCGGTGTCTTCGATGTTGTTGTGCAAGACTGAGTATTCCAGGCGCGAGAGCACGTGTTGCAGGTTGTGTCTACCAAGAAACAGTGAGAACGAACATTTGTAATTTAAACGCGAGAGCGTTTAGAAAAACGCTGACAGCGGCCGCGTTGAAGCTACGTGTGCGAACAATAAATGTAAGGCTCACAGATGGAATAAAACCCCAAAGTTCCGAGAGATGATGAAACGTTCGGCCACTAAGCCATGCCAGGTCTCGAAACTGCTTAGGAAATACACACCTTTATTATTTTTTATTTACAAAATACTGCAGGCTCAAATCAGAGCCCACACGGGAGTGGAACAAGCACTTGTACAAAAACAAACACACAATAAATCAGTAGTCAACGCACGCAATGTACACACAAAATAATACTCTCATACAAACAAGTGTCCGTATAGCAATTCATAAAAAACGGCATTTTAACCACAACCATCGGTAACGATTCGGGACAGGAATAAGTATATGTATGTACAAAACTTTTTATCAGGTGTAAAGTTGGTAAAGCGCCAACTGTGCTTGGAAGGTTAGCTATCCAGTTCATGGACATTAAATACGTACAGCAGACCTGTCTTATTGAAATAACGTAGCCATCATCGTCATCACCATCAGCTTGACTACTTCTACTGCAAGACAAAGGCTTCATCAACGTTCCGCCAGTAACTCGACCATGTGCTTGCTAAATTTCCACCTAATTTTCAGTCTCCTCCTAACACACTTGCATTCTCTGGGAATCCAGTCAGTTACCCTAATTACAGCGGTTATCCTGCCTGCGCGCAACACGCCCGGCCAATGTTAATTCTTCTTCTTGGTTTTAACTATGATATCCTTGAACCCGGTTTTTCCCTGATCCACTCTGCTCTATTTTTGTCTCTTCAGATTACACCTATCATTTTCCTTCTGTCGCTTACTGCGGTCGTCCTCAATTTAAGCTGAACCCTCTCTCTAAGCCTTCAGGTTTCTTCTCTGTAGGTAAGTACTGGCAAGATGCAGCTCTTATTTAACTTTCTCTTTAGGAATAGGGGCAACCTATCAGTAATGATCTCAGAATGCTTGCTGAATGTGCTCTACCCCATTCTTATCCTTCTACTTGCTTCGATCTCGTGGTTTGGCTCCGCGGTTGATACGTGTCCTAGGTAGATGTTATCTTTTACACTGCAAGTGCATTATTACCTACCTTGGAGTGCTCTTCTCTTTCGAGTTTGTTATACATTACTTTCGTTTACTGGAGATTTTTCCAAGACCTACCTTTCTGCTCTGCTTGTCTAATTCAGCAATCTTGAGTTGAAATTCGTCCCCTGGTTTACTCACCCATGCAATGTCATCGGCGAAGCGTAGCTTACTTCATAAACTCTTATCCCTAACTCTTCCCATTTAGGCCTCGGAATACGTCCTGTAAGAACGCGGTAAATAGCATTGGTAGATTGTACCCCCTTGTCTTACACCCTTCTTCATTGGTATTCTCTCACTTTCTGTATGGAGCAATATGGTGGCCGTTGATCATGTGTAGATTTGTGCTAGGATGTTTTTATATGCTTCGTCGAGACCCTGACTCCGTAAAGTCTAAATGACTGCTCATATTTATACTGAATCAAATGCCTTCTCGTAATCTATGAAGGTTATGTATAGTGGTTGACTGTATTCTTAGTATTAGTCTATTACCTGATTTCTCTTTTACCTGATTGATTGTATGGATGTTCTCGACTGCTGAGTATCCTGTTCCAAATTCTGCTTCTTCCTTTAGTTGATTGCATTCTAATGTCGTCCTAATTATTTTAGCTACTACCTTGGGAAATAGCTTGTATTAAGACAATGGCGTTCCAGACACTGCGATCAGACTCAACTCCGTCTTTAAGGTATAAGGCAAAAAATACTTGTAAAGGCAACAAATAACTGCGCTTGGAAGCACTCTGCTGTCTTTTGAACGTCCCTGCGTCTCTTCTCCCGCTCGCGCTCTTCTTTCTCGTTTTTTTGTCCCAGCCTGGAACGTGAAAAATAATCAACATTCCCGGCCGCACAAAGTTAAACACATAGTTCAAGTGGGTACCGTCCTTGTATCGTCCTGATCGCAAGGTGACCGCCTTGCAACTTGATCTTGTAGGAACAAGTAAGAACGTCGGCACTGCGGTACACTTCCGTGATCCTTGCAAGCTTCCATAACTTGCGTGGCGTATTGTCCACACGCACGAGAACGATGTCCCATTTCTTTAATGCTGTAGCTGATTTTGTGTCGGCAAAGTGTGCAGATCGTTATTGCAACAAGTATTCTTTTTGCCAACGCTTCCAAAAACTTTCTACCAGCAGCTTCCTGTAGTTGTGTCTGCGTATGTCGTCTGCTCGCTTGGAGTTACTGTTGACTTCGTCAGCGGTCGCATACGGTATGGAAGTCAACCTTCGTCCAAGGAGGAGTTCGGCTGGTGTCAAAGTGCAAGGTTCTCCTGCATCTGTCTCGATGAAAGTCAGAGGCCTAGAGTTTACAACTGCTTCAACCTCCGCTAGCACTGTCGATATTTCTTCGTAGTTCAGACGAGCTTTGCCGATAATTTTTCGCAGCGGAAGCTTCACTGATCGTACGAGGCGCTCCCCACCATCCATTCCACCAAGGAGCATTTCGTGGGGTGGATGGTGGGAGCGCCTCGTAAACTTCCACGAAATGCCGCTGGTGCTGATGTGACCAGCGACGTCCTGCTCAGAGAACATTCGGCGTAGTCGCTTTATGTCTGCCGATGTCTCGTGAAAAGCTGCGTGTGTTGTCAGAATAGATCACCCTAGGTAATCCTCTCCAAGCTGCAAATCATCGTAGGCACAGCAGGAAAGCCTAGGATGTCATTTCCGAGACAAGCTCGAGATGCACGGCTCTAGATACGGCGCACGTAAAAGTGCAACGTAGCACTTCGTGTCCCCTTTCTCTGTGCTTGCAAACAGAGGGCCCGCGAAGTCAACTTCTACAACCTCAAACAGGTTCGTTGGGGACACTCGATGACTAGTTAACGGAGCAGTCTCAGCACTTCCTGGGCCTGCACTGAAACGCTTGCATATATTGCAGCCAAGCAGCACTCTTTTAGATGCGGAAGCATCTTATACTCGTGCCTTGTAGTGCGCCGTCCGCGCCGTCCGCACCGCTTCTCGAACATTCGACAGCTGACGCGCGCGCATGCGCCGTCGCGCCGTCACCCACCATCTGTGCCGCGCGCGCTTCTCCTTCGAGAACATTCGACAGCTGACAGCGCATGCGCCGTCGCGCCGTCGCCATCTGTGCCGCGCGCGCGCTTCTCTTTCGAGAACATTCGACAGCTGACAGCGCATGCGCCGTCGCACTGTATATATACTCAAGGTCGGCGCTCGCTCGCTCAGTTGCCGCTCGTCCGTTGGTTTGTACGGCGCGTCGACGTCCGAAGTCGCCGTGAAATGAATGCCAACGAATCCACAAACAGAATGATCGACGTCCCTTCGACCAGCGCCGCCCTTTCGCATACGTGTGTACGTGTTCACTCATTTAACACCCCCTCCTACAACCACATTAACCAATTTAGCCATCGACCCAAGTAAGTCGCATTTTAACACCCCGTTAACCAATTATATGCTCCGCATCCTCCTCAGTGTTCCCCCGAGGGAAGCTGCGGGCAATTTTTTTACCAAAGAGAGAGCTCGACAAATTCAGTAGCGTTCCCGAAGCTGCGTAAGTGTATCTCTAACTCCTCCATGTAGGACTTGAAGATGGGCTCTGTTTGCCAAAAGTGCCAAAAAGTGGTGGCTTGACGGCATTATGATTGGGTGCTTGACATCTTGTGTGGAATGCATGAGGTATAAACGGCCTCCAACCCGAAGAATTCTGTCTTTGTCTATGTAAGGGCGTAGTTCAGTGATTTGATATGTAGACTCGACTGGTTGGCCGTTGGTCAAAGTGGTGAGTTCTTCAAGAAAGCCTTGCTCTTGTGTACATCTTATCCAGTACTGTTCAGGGTTCAGGATTTCTGTTGCCACGAGATGTCCTGTATGATCCGTCCTTTTTCTGCATCAGTCAATAAATCTGAAATCTCACGCAGTGACTCTGAGTAGGTGCTGAAGCCTGCTGTACCGTTGAATATCGATTATCGGAACTGAGAAGCGTGGCATTAGTGTGGCGTGGACTGTTGTAACTTCACCTTGGCTGGCTTCCGCTATGTCTATTTCACTGAACTGTAGGGGCCATTAGACATCGGTTTAGTTAGCCAATCGGAACGATTCCACCATTTTGAGCTGCACAGCAGTCTTTCAAGCGTCGCGCGGCGCGTGAGTAGGTCAGCCGGGTTGTCCATTCCAGGACAGTATCTCCTTTTTGATGGATCTGTAGAGCACCTAATTTCATTGACTCGGTTGGTTACGAACTGTTTCCACTTTTGGCGTCACATTTTATCTTTGACAACACAATGGCGGAATCTGTCCACATCGTGTAGTCAACTTGAACACTCCTCAAAGCGCTTCTCACGTATGCCAACATTCTTGAGCAGATTATGGCAGCTAACAGCTCCAATCGCGGCAGCGTTGTCTCCTTAATGGGTGTTACACGTGACTTCGAAATCAACAGTTTGGGCACCTCAGGACTTTACATGACGTATATCGCTGTTCCGTATGCCGCTGGACTGGCATAGCAGAAAACATGTACTTGAAGCATATTGGGCTTCCTTGCTCCACCGCCCAGATAGCGAGGAACGGCGACGTCTTGCAGTCGTGGCAGCAGGATGACCCAATCATTCTATTCATTTGCAGGTCATTGAGTAGTACTTCATCCCAGCCAATCCTTCGTATTCACAGCTTCTGAAACAATATTCGTATGGCAATAGTATATTGTCCTACAAATCCCAACGGGTCAAATATTCTTGATGCTGACTGCAAGACAAATCGTTTTGTGTACGTCTGTGCTGTCAAAAAACCGGAGTAGATTTCAACCGAAAAGTTGAGCTCATCCGTTGCAGGAATCTAAACCAAACCCAGGACCTTGACCGACGTTTCGTGAAGAACGACCATCTCAGTACTAGTACATTCTACTTGATTTTCAAGCGTTCGCATTAAATTTCCAGAATTTGTTGTTCATTTCCGCAATGTCATGCCGGCCTATTTCATTATTGTGCGCGCTTCTCGGCAAAGTTTAGCGGCTTCCTCTTCTGTGTCGGCACCAGTGACTAAGTCATTCACGTAAAACGACTCGGCAAGAGATTGCGCTGTTTGTGTCATATCAGCTGGTGCTCTTTTCATGTGGTAGAGAATAGTAGCTGTGAGCAAAAATGGGCGACATCTAGCTCCAAAAGGCACTCGTGTCATCCTCCACTCTTGCAGCTTGCCCTTGAATAAATCTCCTTCTGCAAACCAGAGAAAGTGGAAAGCGTCTCTGTCGTCCTCTCTAATTGCAATCTGAAGGAATACCTTTTCTATGTCCGCGATAACTGCCACCGAGTGCATTCTGAAGCGTAGCAGAATTTGCATGAGGTCTTGGTATAAGTTGTCACCTTTCAAGGCAGTCATTAAAAGACTTGTATCCTTTGGCATGTGACGAGCGTGAAACACCACTCTCATTTTCGCAGTCATTGCTTGTTCACGCATGACTTCCTTGTGCGGCATATAATTTCGTCACCTCTGCATGTACATCACTGACTACTTCGGCGTGTCCTGCCCTCAAATACTCTCTTAAGGTACGGTCATACGTTTCCAACAGTCCTTTCCTGGAGTCGCGACGGTTGACAAGCTTGTCCAGTCGAGTAACGGCGACTTGCTTGTTGCTTGCAAACTGGAAATTATCCTTCCAAGGGAGGGCCACTTCATATCTTCCGTTTATAAAGCCAATCGTTTGCTCAAAATGCCTCATGGTTTCGCTCATTTCAGGTGGTTTGTTTATCGTGTCCGTAATTTCTATGCTTTCAAGTTCCCAAATAGAGCGCGAAATCTCGTCGCAATTGGTAGCTTGGAATTTTAGCAAGCACACCATTATTTGTGAAGTAGTTGGTCGGGACACCGAGTGCGACGTGCTTTCATTGGAAGGTTCATCCAAGCTGGGCGTTCAGTGCGATCAAGGATTCGTTGCCTTCGTACCGTGAAACTTCGCCGGTCAACACTTTCCACATCTGATCGGACTCGATAAGTACGCTGATGCCACTCTTACTGATGATAGATGGATGTTTGAGCTCATCGGCGACATCGTTTCCCAGCTTCTTGAAAGACGCAACGAAGGCTACGCCCATTGCAGTCTCTGCGATGTCCTGGCAGATGCTTGGGATCTCTATTGCAGTTAAGACTATTTCCGCGTCGGAAAACTGGCTTCGCAGTCGTACTTCTACGATGTGACGCCTGTTAGCCTCTTAGTCCGATGTACTTACGAAAGTATTGAAGGCTATTCGAGTTGTTCCCCACGCTTTCAAGCTGGAGGTGCTCGGACAGATCTTCATTTCTGAAAGTCCTCTGACTGCCACCATCAAAAACCCTCCTATGTAGCGGCAGGTGTCATCATTCATTGCTCATACTCTGAAAGTCTGAAGGGAAAAGCATAGTGATAGAGCCTTCCTTGACGGGTCTTCTTCCAAGGGATGCGCAGACTTTCGTAGTTTTTTCGTTGTTCATGTTAGCATAGTCTGACTTCCGCGAACACCTATCGGGATTGCACACGCTTGTAGCGTGTCGAGCTTGGCATCTGTAGCAGGAAATATTCTTTTTCCAGTCCCGTGTCCTATGTCCTTTAGTGGTGCAGCGGAAAACACCTTTTGCCGTTGGAAAGCAGTTCCTTCTTCTTCGTCAGTGACAAGTCAGCTGTGCAGGCTTCCTATCCGTGATGACTGGACGAGCAGAATTCGCACATTTCCTTTTTTTCTCGTACCGAGTTGCTGTGAAGCACAGATGACGTCGGTTTCCCACGCCGAGAGAACGTAGACTGACTGGCCACGGGGAGTGTTTCCATGTTCTCGTCCTCTGTCATCCTTAAAATCACTCTTCTGCAAGCTTTCCAGCTCGATACACAGGAAGTTGAGCACATGGTCTAATCCCACGGTTGTAGCTTCAGCTCCGAGTCATATGCCAACTGGACGGCACGCGATCGATGATACTGCGCGACTATATCTCGTGAAAGAGCACGCAGTAGGATGTCACAGAGCATCGACAAAAATGACAACTTGTGCACACCCAAAGTGTCTAAGCCTCGGATATTAACGAGAACTTGGTCGTACTAGCTGCGTAGCACTTTGGTGTCAGTCGATGAACGGACAGGGCTTAACATCCGTAGCTTGGCAAAATATTCTTGCTGCAGGCGCGTCTTGTCCCCAAATTGCTTTTGCAGCATGTTGATGGCGTCAACTGTAGCAACTTTCTGTCGTCGGAAGGCCCGCAATTACTGATGCAGCATCTCCTTGCAGATACAGTCTCAGGTAATGAAACTTCTCTTTGGCCGTTATGCGATTGTTACTATGAACAATTTGGTCAAATTGTTCCGAAAATTTGATCAACTTGCATAGGTCTCCAGAAAAAGGAGCTATTGTCAGTTTCGGCAATTTAACACCAGTTCAGTCTGATGGTGCTGCGACTGTCTGGGCAACGGTTTCTTGAGTTCCGGTCGATGTCCTTACCATGCGAACTTTCTTGCTCAGAATCTCTGCGAGAATGCGGCGTAGCACTGTCCTCGAATTGTAAGACGGCGTTATACTCGACTTCGATCTCCTCGTCAGGTATATGCTGCTCAATCTCGTTGTTAAAGTTTTTAAGCTCTTCGTTATTAGCCTTCAGCCTCTCATATATGGAATTGAGCTGGTCATAGGAGGCAGAGTTTATAATCCTCGTGTTCTGTGCTCACCACGACATCCGCTTCGACTTCAGTCGGTCCATGCCGCTGCAGGTTACTGGTAGCCGTCCGTAAAGTCCTGGTTTTCAATTCCGGTTTTTCGGCAACCAAATATTAAGACGATGGCGTTCCGAGACACTGCGATCAGACTCAACTCCGTCTTTAAGGTATACGACAGAAAATACTAGTTTATTTACCTGTGCTCGAAAAAGCTCTGCTTGTCACTTGAGCGTCCCCGCGTCCTTTCTCTCGCTCGCGCTCTTTTATTTCTCGTTTACTTGTCCCAGCCTGGACGTGAAAAATAATTAACACTGTGTAGAAATGGAGAGCAAGCTTGATCAGCCTGTAATTATCCAAGTCCATGTAATCTCCATTCTTAGGTATTTAGATGATGCCAGCATTCCTCCAAGATTCTGGTACCCTTTCTGCCAGAAGACACTTCGTGAACAGAATGGCTACTTCTTAAATACATCTGTCCTCTGTCTTTCAGCAGGTGTGATGTTGCCTGATTCTTACCAGAAACCTTGCCTCTTTGTATTCCCTCCAAAGCTTTCTGATTTCGTCTATCATTACTGGTGCAATGTCATCTAGGTTACAACTAGTTCTTATACTAGAATTGCGAATGTTCTGGCTACAATACAGATCTCTGTCAAACTCCTCCGCTATTTTAACTATTCTTTCATATTTATGGGTTCATTGCCTTCCGTGTTCCTTTGTGCATACATCTGGCTTCAGTCTCTCTCAAGTTCTTTTCATCAATTTGACGCTTTTCTTTAACGTGTTCAATTCTCTCTATAATATACTTTCCTACATCGGATATCTCGCGCTTATTATTCAACTTCAAAGCTCTGCCAACTAAAGTTTCTCTGTTGTATTTAAAGCTTTCATTCTTTGATGCTTCTTAATGAGATACTGCGCCTCTCGGGAAGCTTTCTAGTGTCCTGTCTAAACGGGCATACCTGCAACTTCCACTGCACACTTCGTAATCATACTCGTCAGATTATCAGTCATTGCGTGAACGTTATGGATGGTTTCCTCGATAAGAGCCTAGTATCTGTTCTGAAGCGAGATTCTTGATTCTCGTACTTTTTTCATCACTGCTAGCTCATTGATTCGCTTCTTGCGTATCAGTTTCAGTCGTTCCTTATTGAGTCTAGCTGAAGTTGGAGACCACACCATTGCATGGTCAGAGCAATCGTACCTTGTCAAGATCTTCAATTTCCTGCACGATGCCTTGGTGTGCACTCAGTATAAAGTCTAATTTCGCTCTTGCTTTCACAATTGGGGCTACTGCATATTCACATATGGTTGCATGCGTTTTCAGTAGAAATAGTCAAGATCCGTAAATTTATTGCGTTCTGCAAATTCTACTAATAACTCACCTCTGGCGTTCTAGTACCAATGCCATAATGTCCCACTGCTTGGTCTCCAGCCTGCTTCTTCCTACCTCGGCAATAAGGTCACTAGTATACTGCCTTTTTATATTGTTCATTGCTGATTCTACGTGTGTTATAGAAGCTTTGAATTATTGCGTTATCATGACTGCATGTAGGATCGTGAGCCTGTACCACCTTTATATTGCTTCTACTATAGAGATAACCAGGCCATCAGCAGGCCCCGTTATCTGTTATTTTGTTTCTTGACGCGCTCTAAGAAGCCACGCCGCTCTTTCGGGGTACCAAGGGTACCGACGTATTTATTGCCTCCTTGGAGGCACTGGATGCCTGTGCTTGCGAGCTGGTAGTTCAAATTCTGGCGCTCGCCTGGTGAGGCGAGGCCTTGAGACCTGAGGACCCTAGAGCCTCCGGTCTCATGTTCGCGAGTAGGTGTAGTAGTCTGGACTACAGCCGCCTTGGGGCAAGTGCCACAACCGCCGGCTCACTATGCGCGGGCCCAAGGAGTGACAAGGGCTGGTGCGGTGGTGCCCCCTGACGCATCGC